>ML781213.1:113918-184359 GCA_009831015.1 Picea engelmannii | reverse complement strand
TTCAGCCACGTGAATTGCGCTCTTGACTGTGTCGGTTTGACTGCTAGCTGTCAGGACTCGTGTTTCAGCATCGTGGCGGCCTCCTCTGTGTCTCAGCATCTGCACTTCTGAACTGAGTGATTGCTTCGTGTTTCGGCTTATGCATCCTCAGATTGTGTAATAGCTCCGTGTTTCACTATCTGCATCTTTGGACTATGTAGCAGCTTCCGTGTTTCAGCAGCGACTTAGATAGTTCTGTGTTTCAGCATCGGCCTTGAATACTATTCTGCAAATATGGACACTTATGCGCTTCTAATCAATGGTTAGGTCAAAAAGTAATGTAAAGTATTATGCAAAACAAATTAAACATATAGTGATGAGAAAGGACGTTGTATACCTTGGAGTGATCAGATGAAGTTATAATATGAGTCTAAATACAGGTGATGAAGGGTATAATAATGGCAAAAAGTATGGGCAAAAAGGTACAATATGTGGTCCTAACAATAAAGAAGTTGGAAGTTGTATGTTTTGGAGTAATAAGGAGTTTAATGTAATTTAAAAATTAACAAAAGGTGGTTTTTTTAAAAGTGGGGTAGAGATATTTTTTAATTTTGTATTTTAAGTTTTTACTTGAAGGAGAAATAATTGAATCAAAATTGATGTAATTATTACTTCAAGGTGGAAAGATCATATTTTGAAGGTCAAATTTTGAAATCTTTAAAGAAGCAAAGTTGTAATTTTTTATTTCTTCTGTTTGCGAAGAAATAAAGGGAACTGGGACCTCAAATTTTGAAATTGTAATACATTTATCAAAGAGATGATTAGAGCCAAGTGAAAAGGTCAATCACTCTTTTTTTAAGCGACTATATGAGGTTCAATTCCAAGCCCCGATAGTTTACCTTCTTTTTGCAGCACATCGTGTGGTGTGTTTCGATCTTCTTTTTTCGTGTGGTGCACAATCTTATTTGGTGCACAATTCTTTCTTTATAAGCATTCCAAATGTCCAAATTGATAAATTTGTTTTCCAAGTCTGATAAACTCAAAGGCTCAAATAATTATATGGCATGGAAATGTCATATGGAAAGTACATTGATTTATAATGATATATGGAAAGATATGTGTAATTTCGATGTAAAACCAAACAAACCAACTAATGCAGTACCACTAGTTAAATGGGAGATAAAAGATGAAAAATATTTAGCATTAATTAAATCCTCTATAAATGAAGAAATGCATGTTCACATTTAAAATGCATGTGATGCATGGACTGCTTGGAAAACATTTAAGGATCTGTTTGACACTCAACCCAAATAAAAAGGGTTGACTTTCAATTCAAACTTCTTCAACAAAAACTAACTGAAGGTGGAGATGCACTTGAGTACATCTCCAAACTAAATAACATCAGATAGGAAATATCTAAGGTAGGATTTACTACTGTCAATGATAGTTTGATGAAAAAAATCTTGATTGTAGGATTTCCTTCCTCCTATAAACATTTCTTGGAAACTTTGTAATTGATGGGAAAGTTAGAGAAGATCACATTTGATTAGTTGAGTGAATTGTTAGCTCAACATGATGAAATTTTTAGGAAAAAGAAACAAGTCAGTGAAGATGTCTTCCTTACATAATCCAATACTAGTAAGCCTTCAACTCAAAATTCAAGAGGAAGAGGATCTCAATTTAGTAACATAGGACATAGTAATCAAGATCAATTAGATTATAGAGGACAAGTTTGAGGAAGAAGTCAAGGTAGAGGAATATGAAATTATCAAGGAAGAGGCAACAATAAAGGAAGAGGAATCAATCAAGGAAGAGGAAACACAAATTTTCAACAAGGATCAAACAACTTTAGGAGAAGGCATTCAGAAAGACATCAAAGTTGCAATAATTAGTATGGAAAAGGAAAATATTTCATTCAGTTTGTATGAAGATGATGAAATAAAATTGGTAATTATGTTGAGTATTGTCACACTCCAATCGATAAAATATCAAAATTTAAGCAACAATCAACATTGTCACAGTATGCTAATGACCAAGAGGATGATGCTTCAGAATATGTTTTTACTGCACTTTAGAGTTTAGAATAAACAGCCTTGCAAGTCACCAATTATTCTCTTAAAAGAGACTATGAAGATGCTTGGATCTTAGATATTGGAGCTACTCAACATATGAATTTTTGACATGACTCCTTTTGGACATTTCAATAATGTCAACTAAATTCGATATTTTTGGTTGATGATACAACACACATACCTTATGGAAAAGGTTCAGTGAAATTTTATCTTCCTGGAATTGAAGAGAAAATGATATCAAATGTTTGGTATGTACCAACATTCAAGAAGAATTTTTTTTCCTTGGTGATGATTCGACAAGCAGGGCATGAAGTCATCATGGAAGACATGTGGGTGAAAACCAAATCCACAAAAAAAAAACTTGAAGACAATAATGAATGGATATGAATATGGAAAGATTCTTAGGATGAAAGAAAAATTCATTCCTCAGAAGAAATATTTTGTGGGAGTGGTGGATTCAATGACTTCACCAATAAGGTTATGGCATGTCCGATACAAACATTTGAATTTTGAACGTATCTCACAACTTCAAAAACATGGAATGGTATGATGACTTCCTACTTTTAAGAAGGAAAATGGAAAATGTGAAGTTTTCATTTATGGGAAAAATAATAGAGAGACATTTCCAATAGGTTCATAGTGTACAAACAGATGTTTGCAACTTGTTCATAGTGATCTTTGTGAACCCCTAGAGACTTCTCTAGGTGGTTGTAAATATTTTCTACTCTTTATTGATGATTATAGTCGAATGAATTCGGTTTATTTTTTTAAGTCAAAGTCAGAAACCTTTGAAATGTTCAAGGTTTTTCGACATCTAGTTGAAAATGAAGCTAAGGATCGACACATTACGGATTGATAATAGAGGGGAATTCACTTCCAAAGAATTCCAAACTTTCTGCAATGAAAAGGGAATCATAAGGAAATTGGAAAACATATACACTCCTCAATAGAATTGAGTAACTAAAAGGATGAATTGCAATTTGTTAGGCATGGCTAGATCCATGTGAACCTTAAAAAATTTAAGTCCCTCGTATTGGGTTGAAGCAGTTCATATTGTTGTTTACTTAAGGATTTGATCTCCCACCACTTCTTTGGATGGGATCACACAATATGAAGCATGTTATGGATTCAAGTCTCAAATCAAACATATTTGCATTTTTCTTTCAGTATGTTATGCATTAGTTCCTAAAGAAAAGTGAGCTAAGTTAGATTCACTAAGTGTGAAATGTGTCTTTCTTGGATATTCTGATGAGAAGAAAGGATATCACCTTTTATCTGAAGAAAAAATCATTGTCAGTAGAGATTTTATATTTGACGAAATAAAAAGAAAGAGTTCTGCGGAAATAGAAATCCTTCTTGAAAGATTGGACAAACAAGTTTATAAAGAGAAAATCAGGATGCACAATCAACCAAGTCAACAACGTTGGTTTGAAATTGATTGGACTTCTTTAGAGCATGGCAATTCTTCATCAAGTTTACCTTCTTCTTCATCACAAATTTCATATGAATCTTCATCCAGTAGTTCATCAGATGATGACACTCCACCTCCAAATAATTTAGAGGAAAGAATATATTTTGTCTTTATTAATCTTATCTTTAATAATGGTGAAAATGCATATCCCCAAACAAGTCAACATCAACTTCCTAAGTGGGTTGTTAAACTTTTGAAACATGTGAGACCTGATGAACTAAACAAAACAGGTACAAGAAGTTTAAATAGGAACGAAGAAAATTTTTCCTTAGTATCACATGATTTTACTAAGCCCTTAACTTTCAAAGTGGTAGTAAAACATGAAGAGTGAAAAAATTTATGGTTGACGAGTATAAAGCAGTAATAGAAAATGGGACTTGGGAACTTGTTGATTTTCCTCCAGATGTTAAACCCATTGGATGCAAATGGGTTTACCGAATCAAGTATAAGCTAAACAGAGCGATAGACAAGTATAAGGAAAGACTTGTGTCCAATGGTTTTTTATAACATGAAGGGATTGATTATGAAGAAACTTTTGTGTCAACAACAAAGTGGAACACAATCAGAATGGTACTTACATTATCAACTCAAAAAGGATGGAAAGTACATCATATGTATGTCAAAAGTGCCTTCCTCGATGGATATTTTACGGAAGAAGTATATATGACTCAACCTATTGGTTTTGAGCTCAAAGGATAGGAAAACAAAGTTTGTAAGTTGATTAAGGCGTTGTATGGATTGAAACAAGCTTCTAGATCTTGGCATGCCAAAATGGATGATTACCTTCACAAAGTTGGTTTTCAACGAAGTGAATCTAATGATACCATATATGTGTGACTAAAATGGAAAAATATGGTCATTTTAGTCATGTATGTTGATGACTTGATCATTACTAGCAACAATGATTATCATATTGTTCAGGTAAAGAAGGAATTGCAAACTAGATTCAAGATGATAGATTTGGGATTACTTCACTACTATCTTGGAGTTGAAGCATTACAACATTCAAACAACATTTTCATTAGTCAATGCAAGTATGCATCTAATCTATTGAAAATATTTGGCATGACCGATTGCAAACATAGATGCTTTTAGGGGCTAAATTTTGCAAATGGGCTCATTTTCCATGGTTTTTTCCAAAACAATATTCGTCAATTTCCATTTTTTCTAAAAACGATTCCCCCAAATTCCATAGAATAAAATTATTTTACCTTAAAAAACGCCAAAAGTTTATAGAAACTATATAAAATCCTTAGAAATTTGAACATTTTTACAAATCTATCACCAAACATTTTACATTTTTCATATTAAAGACTAGTAAGATTAGCCTAAGTTTCAACATTTTAATATAAATTTCCATCCTTAAAATCATCCCTAATTGCAAATATGTTCTCACCTTGATGGAGAAGAATTTAAAACTTTCAAAACTTGAAGGCGGGGATTTGGTAAATAGCACTAGTTACAGGAAGTTGATTGGTAGCTTGATGTATTTTACAGCCCCTCATCCAGACTTATCATATGTAGTTAGTATTCTCTCAATATTTATGCAGGAACCAAGGGAAATCCACTTGAATGTAGAAAAGAGAGTTCTTAGATATATTCAAGGTACGAAATATTATGGTCTTCTATACAAGAAAAATAAAAATTTTGTACTTGTTGGATATACATATGCAGATTTTGTTGGAAGTATTGGTGATATAGCATCAACATCAGTTTACTTAATGGATATGGGATCAATGAAAATTTCTTGGAGTTTCAAGAAGGATACAACTGTAGAAAATTCTTCCGGAAAAGCAACATATATATCAGCATGGGAAGAAACATGTTAGATAGTTTGGTTACATATGGTTTTACAAGATTTGGGAATTTCTTAAACATAAGCTACTTAATTGTTAATTGATAGTCAATCAACGATTAAACTTGCTAAAAATCCAATTTTCCATTCCAATAAAAAACACGCCGACACAAAGTATCATTACACCAAGACACTCATCACAAAGGGCATCATCAAACCAGTATATTGTCCTTCAGAAGATCAGATCTCAGATATTTGCACAAAACCACTTGGAAGGATCAAATTTACTAACGTTACAGAATAACTTGGTATTTGTTCCAATGTACTTTTGAATCGAAGGGGGGAATGTTAGATATTATGATCCTAAAGTACTTAGTATAATATTATTTTATTATACCTAGTCTTTTCTAGAATATATTTTTTTAGATTAGATAATGAGTCTAGAAAAGAGTCGCTTCTTAGAACCAACATAATAGGAAATTGTTAGAATCTTTATTTAATGTACATGGACACTTTTCATACTCACATGATTATGTGATAATATGTCCATACCAAAAATTAACTTATAATTAGTTTAATGAGCTTATTAAACGTCTCATTTTCTCATGCGAGAGTAATGTTGGACATTGTAAGCTCTTGCATTTATTGTGTAAATATTTTCCTTCTTTTAATAAAATTTGTGTGTCTGAGGAAACTTTTTCTCTCTTCAAAATTTTAGGCCAACAACAAGATCAACATACCACAACATTATCTAGTTAAGTAATTGACTTGAATAAATATGAAGAGGTTTATCCTAAATCAAGTAATAAGGGTAAAGAGCCAGCAATGGAGAAATTTCACACCCTTGGGAGTCTTGAAAATGTTTTAGCATTGGGCAATGAACCTATTCAAATCCCATGGAAGAGATTACAGAAATAGAGTCTATTGCATATCACCAACGTAGGCCCAACTATTCTGAAGAGAACTTAGAAAAGGAGAAAAGTAGATGTAGATAATGTTTTTCTTTTCACTACTGAAGAGACTATATTTAACATCAAATGAGCTAAAATTGGTGAGTTTCTTTCTATTAAGGTATCCATTTCACATACAACCATTGACAAAGAAAAATATGAGGAGATTGAAGTGGAGGATATGAAGAAAGAGATTGTGTCTCTGAAAAATCAAGTTTTTTAATACAACGGAGCCCAAGATGTTGTGAGAAAATTCATTAAGGATGTCCTCGAGGAGGACACGATTAATGATCAACTAAAAAAATAATTCATAGCTAAAGTGGTGGACTTAAAAAAGAAAACCTTGTAGGTATCGATGTTGTATAAGGAAATTATCGCATGGAATGAGAGGCAAGATAAAGTCCAATACTAGTTAGTGTTCATCAAACAAATTAAGAAATCCTATGGCCATGAAAACCATGGGATTAGAGTATTCAGAAAGGAAGAGTTTGTTGGAGTTGAACTATTAGTGAGATATTGTGGTGATTTAGTTGAATTTTCTTGAAGCTGGGTTCAAGAGAAATCATCAGCATGCGGGATCTCATGGAGTATGCCACGTCTAAAAGTTGGTTATCCAGTTTTGGTCCGCCATAGGGTTTTTGGTATATTGAGGAAGTGTTAGAAGAATTCAAGAAGATTGTCGATAAACAAGAATTTGACTTAAAAGAAATATCTTCACTTGAACATGGCCATCTTCATAAATTTCTAATTTGGGAAGTCAAGATGACAATTAAAATGGATCCCACCATGCCAAAATTAAAAAGTTATATCGAGAGGTTTAGACAAGAAAACACTAGTCTAAGTTTTCCTAAGGAACAACACATGTTTCCCCATTTGATCTTATGCAAGGAATTTTTTTACCAATAGGGAAAATATAAGGATGAGCGTGCATATGTTGAACCATCTAGCCTTGATAGAATGATAGTGGCATGCAAATTTTTTTTAGCTTTTCTATTTTTGTTTTATGTTATTTTTAAAATAAATTATTTTCTTATAAACTAGAGAATTGACCTCTAGAATGGGTTGTTTGGCCCTGAAGATAATAATACAGATTGTACCTCAAAATTATTTCAAGTATAATTTAGAAACTCTTTTTGGAGACAAGGGACATTTTGTTCACTGGATATTTATGTGTATTTGTAACATCCCCAGTATAATCCCCAGTTTAATTAATGCTTAATGTAGATAATATGTGGCTATGGACAAGCGATGTAATATGTGAGTTGTATTTATATGTTTTAATAATAATAATGTGATGTCAGTTGCTTAGGGGAAATGGAAAAGAGATGAGGGGTGAATTAAACCACAATATAGAGGAGAGTCTAGGATAGTGGCCAAGAGGGGTACAAGGGGGGATTACCCATGTATATTAATTCAACCCATTTTCCTAAATTTTCTATTTGTTATATGAACATTCCAATTTCTTATTGAGTGTTCCCAAAGCTATTCATTGAATACATGTAAGAGGGTGGGTGTGAGTGCTCACATCCAAAATTTATTAGGCACATGGGGGTTTAGTACAATCATCTCGGGGAAGTGTGTGATTCAAACAAGCAAGAAAAAGGAGAGGAAATTTGTACAGGTGGGGTCAACAATTTTACACATTGAGTTTTGGTGCATGAGAAGCAAGTAGAGATGATGAAACAAATCTTGGAGTTTTTGCATCCATGGAGGAAAAAGTATAGAGCATGTTAGAGTGTATTTGGAGTGAGTTGGAGATGGAAAATGGATGAGCCAGGTTTCTAGGCATGAAGAGTGAAATCCTGGGCGAGTTGCACGGTAACAACAAGTGTTGTTTGCTGGTATTTTTTCTAGAAGCAAGTTACCTTGAGATCCCAATTGAGAGATTCATGGTTACATGTCCTAGAGACACCCTGATAAATGAATGGGACTCCCAAGGGACTGATATCAGAGAAGGATTACATTCCTTGGTTTGGGAAGGTCAAGAGGAAGAGAGTTGGTGGAAAATCAGGATAGTTGTAGGAAGATACTAGTGGGTTGTGAGTTTTATGAGTTGTGAGTGGAATGTGAGAGACCTCCCTCTTTTGTGGATTGCTAGCCTCAGCTCGGGGGTCACTAGCTGTTGATATTGGGAACAATCAGTCTATGGTTGGGTGGAACATATGTCCCAAGTAGTTGGTTTCATAATAGATTTAAAAGATAAGTGTTTTATCTTGTTGTTGTGTTATTTTACATGTGTTATTTCTATGCATGAACTCTGTGTATTTCATAATGATTTATATGCTACTGTTTTGAATTATTGATGTGCATTCATGTCTATTTATATTTTTGTAAATTCATTAAATAAATGGTAATATACAATAGTTATTCATGGATGTAATTCGTAGTTGAAAACTACAGGAAATCAGTTAGTTGTGGATGAATTAAATTAGTTAGTAGAAATTTCTTTTTATGAGTATTTCACACCGCAATGTCCCTCGGATGGGATAGGGGATGTTACATTTGTTGTAAAGTTAGTTTTCATTGATGTCAAATCTAGATGAACTCTAGAAGCATTGATGGCAAACCTAGTCAACCATAAAAGAAGCCATGGAATTATGGCTAAGTGGTTAAGTGGTTGAGAATACCCATAGGTATGGTCATGAATACCGAAGTTTTTTAGGAATAAGGACAAGAAGGACACTGTAAATACATGTAAAACATTCATATATGGATATTCCTTGTCGTTTCATTTCCAATGGTAGGTGGTACATCACATGACTCCTCGTAGTTGAGGAGTTATTCCCTCATGAAGTTGGAAGTCTTGAAGAATGGTTAAGAAGTAGCTAAATAGTTACAAGTCATTAATTAAAGGGTAAAGTGGTTGTACCTAGAAGCCCTAAAGTTAAGGAGAGAAGTTACTTTGAAAAAGCATAAATATACCTCAAGGAGTTTCTCATAAGTACATTCACATACACACTGCTATTGAATATCTTCTAAGTGAATAAGTGGTATGGTTTATCTTTTCGAAGCATCTCTGAGGTAGGGAAATTATGATGGAGCGAAGTGTATGGATGTGACTGAACTAGATTTATGAGGTTATCCATGGGTCACAGCTTATAAAGGTGCATATGTACATGGGTCACAGCGTATAAAAGCGTGGATAGGTTATCTATAGGTTGACAGTGGGAAAGGAGATTATGTATGCAGGTTGCAAAAGAGGAAAGTGTGGATATTCGTTGGTTGATAGTGTAAAATTCGTGGATCTATGAAATTTTTTTGAGGAGAATGCTAGTACCAGGTTGTTGAGGATGAGGAAGAGCTACAGGTCTATAATCTTGTGTATCAGGTCTTCTACAGGATTAAAGGTATGTTTTGCATATGTTTTGAGGGTTGTGTTTTGATACATTCTCTAGGCATGGCTCAAAGATTTGGGCATACGCTTTAAGGTACACCTTGGTGATGTTATGGTACATTGATTAGAAGCATTTCTTGGCTATCTTGGTATCTAGTTTGGTATATGTCATGGTAATGTTATCACATGCTTAAGGAACTTAATTGATGATATATTATGGTACATGGTGTATGGAATGATTGAGACATGTCATGAGTGATATGGCATATGGTTGAGGCACGTCTCATGATACATAATTTATGGCATATATCTTGGTTTAAGGAGCATCTTGGATATTAGGCACATTGTTTGAGATATACTTTGGTATATGTATGAGGCATTCCTTGATGATGTTGATGCATGTTGAGACACATGGTTGATGCATGATATGTTACAGTTTTGGTACAAGGTTGATGTGATAGTGACAGTGACAGGTTGATGTGATAGTGAAAGTGACAAGTTGATGTGACAGTGACAGTGACAGTGACAGTGGCAGGTTGATGTATTAGTGACAGTGGAAATTACAGGTTGATCAGTGGTACTGACAGTTTGATTCTACACTTATATTTTAGGGCGATAGGATGGGGAAATGAAAGGGGTTTGTAGCCTCCTTATGGTTGGAGCTAGAGAATACAAGGAGTTGGAGCTTCCTTCGGGTTGGATCCTATAAATCAAGGGTTCATGGCTTCCTTATTATTGGATTCAAAGAACACAGGGAGTTGGAGCTTCCTTTAGGTTGGATCCTGCAAACTAGGGGGTTGGAGCCTCCTTCCATTTGAAGCTAGAGAATTCAAGGATTTGTAGCTTCCTTCGGATTGGAGCCTATAAATAGTGGGTTGGAGCCTCCTTCCAATGGGTGTTGTAGAATTGGGAAGTTATTTCTTCATATGAATGTAATATTGATATAGATAAGAAAGCATTATGTGGTTTTCTCCCATTTGGGTTTCCACGTAAATTTTGGTGTATTGTGTATCTGATTTGATATTATCGAATGGTACTTCGTATGGTTATATGATCATGATATATTGAATGCAATCATAAATGATATATTGCTGATAAATTTGAAGTTTATATATTGAAAGTGGTAAAAAGTGTGCATATTGATTCGCACCCCCTCTCCATATTCCAACAATTGGTATCATCGTAGGTCCTTCAAAAAACAACCTAATCACTGGAAGGATGAACATGGAGTATGCTAATATTGGACTACCACAGTTTGATGGATAGAACTATGCCTTCTAGAGAAGAAGGATGAAAACATGTATACAAGCACAAGGATTTGATGTTTGGAAAGAAGTAGTACATGGATACACAACACCTACCACTCCTCTAACAAATAAAGAAGGAAAGAAAATTAGTGAAAACAATTTGAAGGCCACAAATGCATTTTTGAATGGCCTAGGTCACTCAGTATATGTCAAAGTTATGCATTGTGATTCTGCAAAGGATATTTTGGAAAAACTTCAGAATGTTTATGAAGGAGATGCCAAATTCAAAGGGGCCAAGCTTCAAACTTTAGAAGTCAATTTGAACAGTTGAAAATAAAGGAAGATGAAGACATTGCGGCTTACTTTCTGCGAGTTGATGAAATAGTTAATTCCATGAAGGGATTAGGAGAAGAAATCAAAGATCTAGTAATTGTTCAAATGGTAATAAGGTCTCTTCTAATGAGATTTGATTCTAATATTTCATCCCTAGAAGAAAGAGAAGACCTAGCTACATTGAGTATGGACGTGTTACATGGGATACACATAGCCTATGAAATGAAGCCAAAGTTGGATAATTTACCTAGGAAGGAAGAAACGTTCAAGGCATCCAAGAAGATAAATAAGAATAAATAGGAGCCAAATTCAAAGACAAGTTGCAGTTGTAGTGATGATTCAAATGAAGATGAAGAAATAGCCAACTTTGAAAGAAATATGAAGAGAGGAACTGGAAAGTACAAAGGTATGCTTACTTTAAAATGTTTTAATTGTGGTAAAAATTGGTCATTTTTCTACTAAATGTCCTTATGCTAAGAATTCAGATAGTGATGAAGAATAAATTCCCAAGAAATAAAATAAATATCAAAAGGGAAACAAGAAAGGAGATAAAAGGAAAGACTTCAAGAAAAATATCTACTTAAGAGAATATAGTTCCTCATATGATGAAGATGATGAAATCGATAATGACTCAGAAAGAGCACTCTTTATGGATACGGAAACTAATAAAAGAACTCCTTAAAGCGACGAAGAAGAAGGTGAAGTGGATATTAAGGCAGAATTAATCAGTGCTTTAACTGAGTTGAATAAAGAAAGGAAGAAAAACAAATCATTCAAAGAAGAAATCATATTCTTGAAAACCCAACTTGAAGAAAGAAAGAGAATGGAAGAATTAATGTAGATCCAGATGATAAAGAAAGAAAAAGAGTGTGAGAAGCTCGAAAAGGAAGTCATGTCATTGAGAGTTGAATTCAAAAAGCTCAGAAAGAACTTGAAAAGTTCTCAAGTGTTAGAAAACATTCTCAACAATCAAAGGCCATGAAGTGACAAATCTAGACTAGGATACAAGAAAGTTCATTTTGAGGAATGTTCAAGCTCCATGACGAAAGAAATAGAACAAAATAATTATGGAGAAGTTATCAAAGGAAGGAATCATGGTCAGCAAGAGTCAGAGAGGAATGAATACAAAAGATCTTATATATTCAGGTAGCAAGGATTGTGAAGGAAACAACCAAAGAGAATAGTGTGATCATCTAAGGCAAGAATTCTGAAGGACTACACCACAAAGAATATCATTCATTCCCAGGTATCAAAATTTATTTTTGGGTCATTGTTTTACATTTACTAACTTTGGACATAAATTTGTAGATTTCAGAGTATATGGAAGAAAATTTCAAGCATGAGATGGCTATGTGGCTCTCTCCAATATTGAATGTTACAAATTCCACAGTTATGGTCACATAGCTCGAAATTGAAGAAGCGTGATAGAGTCTCCCATGAAAGAAAACATTGATGTCAGATACATGAAGGTTTGGAGAAGAAATGAAAAATAAGAAGAGAAGGTGAATGAAAACCAGGTCCCAAAGATCATTCTCACAAGATTTACAGCAGTTCAAGATCATGATGAATCTACAAGAAAAGAGGAAGATGTCAAAATCCAGGAAGAGGATGAAGAAGAATATGTCAAAATTTAGGAAAAGGATGAAAAGGAAGATGTCAGAATGCAATAAGATGACATCAGAATTTAGAAAGATTATGTATTCACAGACAAATAGGAAGATTACTTCACATCAGAGCGGGTATTTGTCTGAGCCATTTGTCTTGGAGACTCCCAGTAAATATGAATATTGAAGAGGGGGAGTCTAAGAAGTAGTTCTACATATCAAGAACTATATTTCCAGCAATCTGAAGTGTTTTCATATTTTGAGAAGGCAGTTTCAGAGTGGTTTGATGACAGAAGTGTTGAACGTCTTGTGACAATTTGATTGTTTGAGGAGCAACTTTCAGAACACATTCCCATGTAGTGACATATATATTTGAGGATGTGTAAACTATAGAGAATATCACTGGACATATTTGATTTAGTTTGAAGAGAAAAAATATGTTTTAATCAACAGATGGGTCAGCATTATGTGTAGTTGAGTAGAAAAATCATGGACAGTTTATGAAATATGTCAAGAGATGGATTTATGATATCTTTGGTAGGTCTAGACAGATATATCACAGTGGATGAAATCATATTGAAAAATTAAACCAGTTCGTCACAAGAAGGAAAGCAGTGAAAAGAACAACAGAACAGGGGAAGAGAAACTATCAACAGAAGCCATATCGTTAAAAGGAAATTGTTGAAAAGTATGGTCATCGATGTCTAATAAGTGAACATGAAAATCCATGAAAATATGAAGTCAAGTAACTTTGAATGTTTTTTATATATGTCAATGAATTACAAGAGGGAGCACCAATGGACAAGAAGCACTGAAAGAGAGGAAAGGAAGCACGTGCAAGAAGACCCACATTGATCTACATAGCATCTCGTAAAAGAAGACATGGGGAGAGAAATCATTAGAAGAAGTCACCCTTATGTCAAATGGGAAGAGAAATAAAAAAATAAGAAGCATGAATATGAGGGGAGTGCATGAAGTCAAAGAAAGATTGTTCAAAGAAGGTATACTATTAGGGGGAGTCACTCTTTGCTATTGATATCAAGAGAGAAGAGAAAGATCAGGAAAGAAATATAATAAGCATGAAGAGAAGGGAGAATCCCCAAAGAGAGTTACCCTTTTCCATTGATGTCAAAGGGGGAGAGAAACATGAGGAGAGAAATATTTGGAGCATTGGTCGTAGGTAGAGTATGAGTGTTGCCATCAATTCCAAAGGGGAAAATTGTTGGAAAGTTAGTTGTCATTGATGTCAAGTCTAGATGAACTCTAGAAGAAATGATGTCAACCCTAGTCAACCCTAGAATAATCCATGAAAATATGGCTAAGTGGTTAAGTGGTTGAGAAGCCATAGAGGTATGGTCATGAAGCCCAAAGTTGTTTGAGGAATAAGGACATGAAGTACATTGTAAATTCATGTAGCACACTCATAGATGGATAGTCCTTTTTGTGTCATTTCCAATGGTAGGTGGTAAATCACATGGTTCCTCATGGTTGAGGAGTTATTCCCTCATGAATTTGGAAGCCCTGGAGAATGGTTAAGAAACCTATAAACAATTACAAATCATTAATTAAAGGGTAAAGTGGTTGTAACAAGAATCCCTAAAGTTAAGGAGAGAAGTTACATTGAAAAAGTATAAATACACCTCAAGGAGTCTCTCATAAGTACAGTCACATACACAAGTATATTGAATATATTCTAAGTGAACAAGTGATATGGTTTATCTTTTCGTAACATATCTGAGGTAGGGAAATTCTAAAGGAGCGAAGTGTACAGATGTGATTGAACTAGATTTATGAGGTTATCCACGGGTCACAGCTTAACAAGACACGGATGTATGTGGGTCATAGTGTAGAAAATCATGGATAGGTTATCCACAGGTTGATAGTGGGAAAGGTGCATATGTATGTGGGTTTAATAAGAGAAAAGAGCAGATATATGCAAGTTGATATTGTACAAGTCGTAGATCTGTGAAATTTTTTTGAGGAGGATACTAGTATGAGGTTTTTGAGGCTGAGGAAGAGCTATAGTTATTTAATCATGTGTATCAGGTCTACCACAGGAGTAAAAATATGTTTTACATATGTTTTGAGGGTTGTGTCATGGTATATGCTTGAGGCATGGTTTGGAGATTTGGGCATATTCTTTGAGGTACACCTTGGTGATGTTATGGTACATTGATTAGAAGCATATCTTAGTTATCTTGGTATCGGGTTTGGTATATGTCATGGTGATGTTATCACATGCTTGAGGCACTTCATTGATGATGTATTATGGTACATGGTGCATGGCATGATTGATTCATGTCATGAGTGATATGGTATATGGTTGAGGCACATCTCATGGTACATGGTTTATGGCATATATCTTGGTTTGAAGAGAATCTTAGATATTGGGCACATTGTTTGAGATATAATTTGGTATATGTATGAGGCATTCCTTGATGATGTTGATGCATGTTGAGAAATATGGTTGATGTATGTTATGGTACATGTTTGGTACAAGGTTGATGTGACAGTGATAGTGACAGGTTGATGTATCAGTGATAATGGAAGTTAGAGGTCGATCATTGTAGTGACAATTTGATTGTACACTTATATTTCAGGGTGGAAGGATGGGGAAAGAAAAGGGGGTTATAGCCTCCTTCTAGTTGGAGCCAAAGAATACAAGGAATCAAAGTTTCCTTCAGGTTGGATCCTATAAATCAGAGGGGCTTATCCTCCTTCCAATTAGACCTGGAGAACACAGGGAGTTGGAGCTTCCTTCAAGTTGGATATTTTAAACTAGGGGGTTGGAGCCTCCTTCTAGTTGTAGCTGGAGAATTCAAGGAGTTGTAGCTTCCCTCAGGTTGGAGCCTGTAAATAGGGGGTTGGAGCCTCCTTCCAGTTGGTGCTGGAGAATTGGGAAGTTGGTGTTTCCTATGAATGTAATATTGATGTATATAAGAAATCATTATGTGGTTTGCTCCCATTTTGGTTTCCATGTAAATTATGGTGTAATGTGTATATGATATGATATTGTTGAATGGTACTACTTATGGTTATATTCTTATGATATATTGAATGAAATCATAAATGATATAATACTGATAAAGTTGAAGTTTATATATTGAAAGTGGTAAAAAGTGATCATATTGATTCACCCCCTCTCTTAGTATTCCAACAAAATTGTGGTATCAGAGCATATGGTTCAAACACCAGACTTGTATGGGCTCAAATCAGTGCGAATTTAAAAAAAAAAATGTTTTAGATTTTGGTCTATGAATAATTTGGGGGGAAATGGTGAAAAAACAGAGAGAAATCCCCAAATTTGTGAGTAAGATTTGAGTTTAAATGACTCATATTTGTTTAAGAGAATTTAATGAAGTTAATATGTAAGTTGTAGATACGAATTCAAATTGGAATGGTCAAATGTTGAGTTTTAATGGTTGTTATATAGTTGTAGGAAGTTTGACAAATCAACGGCTGAGATCGCTTTTGAGCTCAAGATTGACAGTTGAGATTTGTCATGATAAATTTAAAAATCCATAAGGTGTCAATCGTTTGAAAGGTTGAGTAAATCGATGACCGTGATTAATTTTTTGCAGTTTGGTAAAGGGATCGAATCAATGGTCTATATTCATTTCGATCATTGGGAGGATGGAGCAAAAATGACGGCCAAGATCATCTTAAGTGAGAGATCGATGGCCCAGATTCACCTAGGTTTTGTCAAAAAAATTCTAAGTGTGGAAATTTACCAAGAGAAATGGTTGATGGTCAATGGTCGAGGGTCATCTAAATCTAGCGAAGTATTTTCATTCGCCATCAAAAATCATCGTTCGTCGATGGGCCTATGGTCTGGCATTGGCCGATTCGGAGAAGTTTTTTGAATCAAGTAATAAAATTCATTGATGGTCGATGGGCCTATGTTCAGGAATCGACCGATTCGGTGAGGTATTCGGGTCGTCTAAGAAAATCAGTTGATGGTCGATGGAGGAAAGAGGGTGATGATGTGTCATTCCATGTCATCATCCACGTGTCAAGAAATGGCATCCAATTTGACACTTTAGGATTTAATGTCATGCCACATAAACATCCATGTGACATACCACATCAATAATTTCCACATCAGGAAATAGAGATGGTCGATGGCCGACGGACAAGTCGACCGAATTGAGGAAGTGTTTTTGTTAGTCATTGGGGATTGTCGATCATTGATGGGTCAATGGTCAGGAATTGAACAAATCAGTAAGGAGTTCCATTCATTGATGAATATCTCCAATGGTCAACAGTCATGTCGGATGGTTTATATTTGCATGCAAATTAGTTGTGGGGGACTTGGACCGATGGTCGACAGTCGGGTCGAAAATTTGGGGAAAGAGTGGTGTGCTCCCAAGGGAGAACATCAATCTCCAATGGTCGATGGAGTGCAGATCAACTTCTTATATTTAACATTATTTTTGAGATCAACGAACCATATTTAAAGGGTTGCTACAGTAGTAAAATAGTCAATTTGTGCAAAATTTTATGGTTTGTGAAGGCCATTAACTTGCAGGGCGATTTTAAGCCCTAAAGGACATTTTTAGCTAATTGAAACCCACAAGAAGAGAGTGTACCAAGGTACACTATGTATTTTCATCTCAAATAAAACAACTCAGAGAGATTTATCAAATGATCTAAATGGTTCACAAAAGGGAGCTCGTACGAGAAAGTTATAGCCAAAATAGTGAGGGTAAAATTATGGCACCAAATTTACTTCTGGAAGGCATAACTCGATGCTGAAAAATCTGTTTGGGGCACAGGATCAGTTGATGGAAATATAATGAACCATAGAAGATAAAAGTGGAGTCATATTTGGGCTATGGGTACCTGAAAATTCATAGGAAATGAAAGAAGGCACATGTAGCATGCAGGGGTAAATTGGGTAAAACAACCTAAAATTATTCAGACCATAACGTTCAACTTGGAGCTCAAAATTGAGAAAACAAATAGTCATAGGAAAGGTATTGAGGAGTAGAAGACATATGTCAACACATAATTTTGAATTGGGAAATAAAAATATTCCAGAAAGTGATAAATATATTTTTGTAGCAATAAAAGAGTGGAAATTGCAACATGTGGATGTTGTAACTTTTCAATCAAAACTTAGATTGAGGCCTGGGTAAAACCGTTGGAAAGTTGTTTTAGAGAGGATTGCATCTAAGGGATCATATTTTAAATTGGTGCAATGTGTCCTTCATAAATTGATGAATAACTAACTTGTATTCTATATGATGAAATGTTTTATGCTATGCATGTTCTAATAGTAATTATTACATGCACATTTCTTTCATAATTAGAGGTATCAGAAAGAAAATTTGGTTCTTATATGAGGATTGGGGTTATGGAATATGCTCAAGTATATTATAGCCATGAGGAAGAGATCATAGGTCTGCATGCCAACATGGGGAATGTTGATACAAAGTCAAATGGAAGAAGAGATAGGCAGGAGCATGTCACTATGAGAATCCTGCATAGGGAAGTGCAGAGTTATAGGGATGATAATGAAAGGATTATGAAGGCTCGAGAAGATATACTTAAAAGATTAAACATGTTGCATGATAAATTTAACAAGGAATATGGCACTAAGCAAGGAGATAGTGATAGACAAGTGTCAGCATCTAGATTCCATAGCAAAAGGGATGATCATGGAAATGATAGGCAGTCAAGAAGCATGATCAGGCACCATAATTCTCCAAGGAAATCCACCGAAATAACTCATGAAAGTTCAAGTCCAGGGATTAGTCCAAGTGTGTCTCATGTTCGTAGGAAAAGAAGAATGCTAGAAGAAGACATCTTGCAAGGTGAGCTCAGTAATATCCACCAACTTTCAATGGTGAGAAAAGGAAGGGAGAAGAGGTTGAGGCCTGGCGGTTGGAAATGAAGAAATATTTCCAGTTGCATGATTACCCCTCAAGGGTAGAAACTAAAATTTAAACCTACTACTTGAAAGGAAAGGCATTCATGTGGTGGGATTAGCTTAATAAATCCAAGAACCTTGATGATAAGAGTATCTCATGGAGGCAATTCAAAGGATATTTCCAAGAGAAATATTTGTATGAGCATTACTATGAAAGGAAGATGAAAGTGTTCTTTGAACTTAAGTTGGGAACAATGACAATGGAGGAATATGAGAAGAGGTTCTTTGAATTTTTGAAGTAGGTTGATTTCATCAAGGATGAGAAGGTAAAAATACAAAGGTGTCTAAGTGGGTTACCCTCCTTCTACAGTGACAATATTCAATATGATAACCCCAAAACTTTGGAAGAATCCATAAGAAGAGAAAGGAATATTTATGAGCAAAGCATAGGAAGGACAATTTTCCAAAAGGCTTGGAATGACAAGAGGAAAGGGAAAAAGGATCAAAGGAAGAAATGTCTTAAGCCACCCTTTTTCAAGAACAACACATAATCAAATCAACTAGGTCAAGCAACCGAAAATGAGAACAAGACTATAGATTCATTTGGGAAAATGGAAAGGAAGCAACATGTTCAAGGTTGGGGATGTGAGGGAAATCACTTATATAGGGAATACCCTCACAAAAGAGAAACAATGAGGGCTTTCCACAACATTCAAGAGGCTAAAACAGTGGAATACATGGGAGGAAACATGCCAAGGATTTATGCAGCTTTTAATAACCAGCAAGTAGAGTATCAATATCCCATGATTGAAGGTGAAAGTAAGATTGATAACCATCCCATAGAAATTTCAATTGATTATGTAGCTATCCATAGTTACATAAATGATAAAATTGTTGAAATAGTTCACTTGCAAAGGAGTAAGCATAAGAAATCTTGGTTAGTTTAGTTAGCCATTGGGGCTAAGAGTAAAATCAATGAGTTGGTTAAAAATTGTCTGATAGACATGAATGGACTCAACACAAAGGTAGATGTAAACATCATACTATTGAGTTCATATGAATATATAATTGGCATGGATTGGTTGGAAAAACACCATGTTGTCCTATACTGTTACAAAAATATAATTACATGTCTTGATGAAGAAGCATAGCAAGGAAAGATTCAAGGCATTTCAAGAGTTGTAAGTTTTAGAGAAATTTCAGCTATGCAACTGAAAAAGAGTTTCAGGAAGGGATGTCAGATCTTTGCAACCCATTTGTAAGAGGCAACCAGAGATAAAGTGGCAAGCATTGAATCCCATCCAATATTGAGGGATTTTGAAGATGTTTTTAGGGAAATCTTGATATTGCCACTACAGAGAGACATCGATTTCTCTATTGACTTGGTGTTGGGATCTTCCCCAGTGTCCAAGACACCTTACAGAAAGAGTTGCAAATGAACCTTAAATAATTGTTAAAGAAAGGGTATATACGCCCAAGTGTGTCACCTTGGGGAGCCCCAGTTATTTTTGTGAAAAATAAATATGGAACCTTAAGGATGTGTAATATTGATTTCAAACAACTAGATAAGGTCACCATAAAGAAGAAGTATCATTTTCCAAGAATTGATGATTTGTTTGATTAGTTGAAAGGTGTGAGAATCTTTTCCAATATTGACTTGAGATCGGGTTATCATCAAGTGAGGATAAAATAAGAATACATCATCAAGAGAACATTCAGTACAAGATATGGGCATTATGAATTCATGGTAGTACCATTTGGACTATCAAATGAACCAGTTGTTTTTATGTTTCAAATGAATGGAGCATTCATGGAGTACCTGGAAAAGTTTGGAATTGTCTTCCTAGATGATATACTCATCTACTTTAAGTAAGAAGAGGAACATGAGAAACATTTAAGAATGGTGTTGCAAGTTTTAAGAGAGCACAAATTGTATGCTAAGTTAAGTAAGTGTATCTTTTATCAAAGGAAGATTCACTACTTGGGGAACATAATTTTAGCATAAGGTATAACAGTTGATCCTGAGAAGATAGAGGCTATTAGAGGATGACTAGTTCCAAGAAATGTCACGTAGGTTATATCATTCATGGGTATTGTTGGTTATTACCGAATATTCATAAAAGGATTCTCAAAGATTGCAAGTCCAATCACTTCTTTAAAAAAGAAGGGAGTGAAGTTTGAGTGGACTTCCAAGTGTGAAGAGAGTTTTCAACAGTTGAAGAAAATAATGACAAGTGCACTGATATTGAATATTGCATATCCTGATGAATATTTTGTTATGTACAATTATGCATGCAAGGAAGGGCTCGATGGAGTCCCTAATAAAAAAAATCATGCGGTATGCTATGAGTCTAGAAAATTGAAGGAGCATGAAAGAAATTGTGTTACACATGATTTGGAGTTATAAGCAATTGTATATGCATTAAAAATGTGGAGATATTATCTCATGGGTAAGAAATTTGATTTAAGAATAGACCACTATGGTTTGAAGCATTTGTTTGGACAACCAACACTAAATGTTAGACAAACTATATGGATGGAATTTGTTAGTGAGTAGGACTTTGAAATTAAGCACATCAAAGGCAAGGTAAATCAAGTGGTTGATGCACTCAGCAGGAGAGCTCATGAGAAACATATTGCAACCATCAACATGTACAAGACAAATCTGAAAGATAAAATTGTTGCAACAACAAATTCAGCTCAAAATTATTTTAAAAAAAAGAGAAATATTACAACAAGATAATTTTGAACATAAATTTGATTTTCATGAGCTGAAAGAAGATGGATTTCTCATGTACAAGGGAAAAGTATATGTGTTAAATTACACTGAGTTGAAAAATGCAGTTTTGAAGGAAATGTATAATGTGCCATATGTCGGGAACCCAGGATGTCATAAGATAATTACAGTTGTAAGGAGCCAATATTTTTGGTCGGGAATGAAGAAAGAAGTGGTTAATTACATAGCCAAATGTATAGAGTGTCAAAAAGTGAAGACTTGACATAGGCATCGAGTAGGTTTTCTACAGCCATTTCCCATTTTGGAATGGAAGTGGGAAGTTGTCATGGTCAATTTTATTACAAATCTTCCCAGAAAAATGAAGCAGCATGATTCCACCATGGTGGTGGTGGATAAATTGACTAAGGAAACGCATTTTATTCCAATGAAGACTACACACAAGGCAATGAATATTGCATAGATATATATAAGGGACATTGATAGGCTACATGGAGTGCCTAAAGAAATAGTTTTAGATAGAGATCCAAAGTTCACATCCAATTTTTGGAAGGTCCTTTTCAAGGGCTTTGGAACAAACTTGAATCTTGGTGTCGCATATCATTCAGAGTTAGATGGGAAAATAGAGAGGACTAATGGGATAATTGAGGACATGTTCATAATGTATGTGATGGACCAACCATCAAAGTGGGAGGATAATATTTATTTAGTTGAGTTTCATACAATAATGGGTAGCATGCCTCATTGAAAATGAGTCCATTTGAAGCAATGTATGGTAGAAAATGTAACACACCAGTAAGTTGGGATAACCCAACAGACAGAGAAATTGTTGGGCCAAACTTATTGAAGGAAATGGAAGAGAAAATGGAGAGGATAAAGAAGAATTTAAAGGTTGCCCGGGATAGGAAGATAAGTTATGCAGACAAGAACAAATTTTTCAGATATTTTAAACTGGGAGAACATGTGTTCCTAAAAGTGAGTATGAAAATAAGTTCGCTAAGATTAGGAAGTTTCTCGAAGTTGGTAGCGAGATATTTTGGACCTTTTGAAATATTAGAAAAGATAGGGCCATTTGCATACATTCTAGCATCGCCTTCATCAATGAGAGTGCATAATGTATTTCATGTTACATTACTAAATAAATATGTGCATGACCCTAACCACATAATTGATTGAAATGTGATCCAAGTGGAGCACGAAGGGGATTTTTGAGTGGAACTAGTACGCATCATGAACCAAAAAGTAAAAGTGCTTAGGAACATATTCATAGGGTTGGTAAAGGTTCAATGGATTGTTTATTCTTTGGTAGAATCAGGATTCTTTCCCACTTGTGGAGTGTGGTGAGAATACCTTCCTCACTAAGAGGGAGTGTTGATTGTTGTAGCTTCAGGAAGGTATTATCATATGACCCTAGGTGTTGGGCATGTGGGAATCATCATGGGCACCACATCACACTTAGGATTTAGTGAAAACCTCCTTGATTTTGAGTGGGGGCTTCATGGGTCTGATGATGGGCTTTGTGGGCTTGTGTTGGGGCTTCACACCCATAAGGAAAGCCTAATTTGATGTTGAATTATGGAGGGGCTTCTATGTTGACCTCTAGGACTTGTATATAAAGGAGATAGGTCATTGTGACATTACATATCATGTAGAGTGTCTGAAGACATGATGAAGCTAGCATAAGTGAGTCTGAAATTGTGCTAGGAGGATTGGTGATCTCAACAAACGAAAACTCTACAAGGTGGAAAATCTGGCCCTGGAGAGAGAAGTGAAGAAGGTCACATGTGTGGAGTAATTGTTTCATGCTATGCGCAGTTTACAAGAGAGAAAAAAATGTATGTACGCAGATTTCCAATAAGGAAAATCACATATATGAGTTTCTGGGAAGGTACGGATCCATAAAGGTTGATAGGTGGCACCAACAAGCCATACAGGTGGTCTACAAAAAATTCGTATGCAGAGGAGATTCTCAGGGATATTGTTGAGGTTTGGTTTTCTGATTTGTATAATTATTATAGAACAAGGTTGTTCTCAGTTTTGGTGACTTTGGAGGGCAAGGTTGTCCTCATATTTTGATGATATTGTATTGGTTGGGTAGAAGTTCATTGGATGGTCATAACTTGGGGAAGTAGGATTCTTTCCTTGGAGGATTTCATGGTTCTTATACAAGTGGGAGCCATCGGCACATGACTAGGGCACAATATTTGTTCATGATATTCATGGTGTCTGAATCAGGTATGTATGAGGAGCTTCGTAGGAGGACCAGACATGTAGTAGAGGGATCTACGATATTCCATATGGAGTTAGAGGGTGTGTTGTGAGTGGAAAATGTGTTATGGGTGCTAGGAGTGTGTTCTCATCCTCAGGGATTGAGTAGTAGGACTATGCAGTATTGTTCTGAGATGGACAAGTGTTATTGGATGTTGAGTTGGTCTTCCCAGGTTTTGGGAACCTTTTGTTTAGGGGATCTGTGCACGAGACATGTTTCCAAGGTTTTATAGTATAATGACTGATTTTATCCAAGGGGAGGCTCGACTGGTGTCTAAGGGGGATACATATGGTTTGAGTGTTATGATTATGGTCATTTTTATTCACATTTTTCACACCATAGGGGAAGGTGAAGAAGGTACTAGGCATCAACAGTAGAGGGTGATGAGGTTGCAGTCAGGCTCAAGAGGGAGATCTTGTTGCTCTCCACCCTTTTAGGTACAATCCATAGTAGGCAGACTTAGTTGGTGGATAGTGAAGCATCTTTCCATAGGACAGGTGCTAGAGATTTGTTTAACACTTTCATAGAGACTGGCTCAAATTTGTGTGTGGGTATTGGCACAGGATTCAAGCATGTAGTAAGAGGATCTAGTACAATATCATTCTAATTGGATGCAGGAGAGGTGTCGAGGGTGTCAAATTTTTTATGGGTGCCATAACTTAGGAGGAGTGTTCTCTCAGTCTCATAGATTGAGAGAAAGGGGTACCACATATTATTTTGAGTTAGACATGTGTTTTTTATGCTTAGAGGATATAGCTTCAGATCAACAATGGTTCTTGGAGTTAGAGAGGACCATCCTATGTGTGTTGTAACTACCAGGAGCATAGAGATAGATGAGGAAGAGAAGGTAGCTCCACCAATGATGAGGCAAGTGGCCCAACCAACAACACAAGTAAATAGGGAGAAGGTAGCTCCACAAGTGGTGAGGTAGGTGTCCCCACCAATAGTATCGTCTCAAAGGGATCCAGAGTTTAGAGGGAGTCAGCCCTCAGGATTTAGTAGGGAGGAGAAAACTCCTAGGACTTTATAGAGGATAGTGGACAGGGAGCAGGTAGCTATGAAGGTTTTGTGGAATCAAAGGGAGTCTAACTTCAAAGGGAATCAAGAGGCTCAGAGGTAGTCTGACTTCAGAGGGAGTAAGGAGGCTCATAGGGAGAGTTAGTCACTTAATGGGAGACAAACTTGAGGTCCATATGGGAGAGAGGCATCTTCCAGGACTATCAGGTAAGTGTCATGGGTTGAGGATCCCAGACAAGAGGTTCAAAGGAAGGATGCTTCTAGGAGAAGGGTGTATTCCATGATGGGATCATGTTAGATAGAAGGTTTTTCTTCAGTGACAGAGGGAGCAACTTATCAGAAGGATTGGAGAGTCGTTGTGATAGAGGATCCAATATGGGAGACAGAGTTACTTCCAGGTGATGATGGAGAATGGAATGTGTCCCTCGCTAAGAGGGAGTGTTGATTCTTTGGTATCATCAGGAGGCATTCCCACTTGTGGAGTGTGGTGAGAATAAATTCCTTGCTAAGAGGGAGTGTTGATTTTTGTAGCTTCGGGAAGGTATTCTCACATGACCCTTGGTGTTGGGCATGGGGAAATCATTGTGGGAACCACATCACACTTTCGTTTTGGTGAAAACTCCTTTGGAATTGAGTAGGGGAGTCATGGGTTTGATTATGGGCTTTGTCGGCTTGTGTTGGGGCTTCACAGCCACAAGGAAAGCCTAATTTGATGTTGACTTGTGGAGGGGATTCTATGTTGAACCCTAGGACTTGTATATAAAGGAGAGAGGTCATTGTGACATTACATATCATGTAGAGTATGTGGAGACGTGATGGAGCTAGAATAAGTGAGTTTTCACTTATGCTAGGAGGATTGGTGATCTCAGTAAAGGGAAACTATGCATGTAATAACCCCGGTCGATTCCTAGTTGTAAATATAAATGTGTTTTATAGACTGGTGAGTCAAGTTATTATAGGTTAGAAGTCTTATGTGCTTATCGGGCAGGAGATCCTAGATGATAAAGGTTAGTGAGCCTATTATTGTAATATGTGAACACTCATATCATTAATAAAGTACATTATTGTTGTAGACCGACCCACAAATGAGTATGGGGGGGTAAACTCCACTAGAAAGGGAAAGGGGGATAAGAGTCTAGGGAGGGGATAAGCCAGAGGGCTTAATCCAAAAGGAATATTATATTATTATTCCTAAAGTCTAAAGTATGGATATAAATTTTTATATCCTAATTTTCTAAAGAGGGGACAAGGGAGTCCCTTGGGTGTCAACTATCACTTATGGCACATGCAAATATAATTGGGGAGATTAGTTCATTCCTTCATCATTATTACCATTCAATCCTCCATGCTACCATAGGTACTGGTATCTGGTATTGTTGTATGTTGAAGAGGTAGTTTGTCATGCATGTATGTCGAAGAGGCAGGTTGTCAAGCCCATATGGCAAAGAAGCGGGTTGTCAAGCCCATGAGTAGTTTTCTCTGGGTGAGAAACTACTCGGAATTGTTCCCTAGTGCATTGGGAAATAGTTACATGGATCTGTGATTTCTTTTTCGGCTTATTTTTTAAGCCCCAGAAGGGAAGTGGGGAAGTCGAGGGACAGTTGAGCAGAGAAGGGGCACACTTCCTGGGGTGGGATAGGCATGTGGGGAATGAGAGACTGTAGGCTAGTTGCGGTAATTGGGCACCTTGGACTGAGAAATTTTGGAGATTAACAGACCTTAGAGTGTCCTAGGATCCCACTTTCCCTGGTAGAGTTTAGCCCCACCTCAGGGGCGACCCACTGTTGAGAGTTATGAACAGTTTGGTCTATGGTTGGGAGGAACGTGGAAGGTCAACACACAGTTGGTGTTTATTTCATGAGATAAGTTTCTTTCATGTTCTTATTTTATTTACTGTGTGTATAATTATGGGCCTTATGTTATGGAATATCTGTGATAATTTTGTTTATAAATTATTATTGTTATTCCACTTAACTTTGTTCATATGTAGAGCATTTCAGTAATTTAATGTTATCATAAATCATAAATTTGGATGTGGCATTACCTAGCTCGGGGTTGGGGATGTTACAAAGGAGTATCAGAGAATTTTGAAATGTGGTAATGCAGGATGTTACAATGTGGTATCATAGCCTAGTTTTCAACATTGAGCCTACATGGGCCAATTAACATAGCACATAGTTGAAAGAAAAATTTAGTTGCAGAGGATGTCTACATTTCGTTTGTTGAAACTACAGTAGTGAAATTGAGAGGAATTTCACAAGAAAGTTGAGGGAATTTAACCAGGGAATGGAAATTCCCAATTTTTCTTGGCATAATGAACAAATTCATATTTGTAGATGGCCAAATTTTAAGTTACAATACTTTTGTGGTGAAATCAGAAGCAACTAGGTGAAATTGGACAAAATCCCAAATTCATGTTGTTAATTTCAGGGGGGATTTGGAAATTTGGTCCAGGGATTAGATATTCCCACTTTTTAATCCCTTTATAAAAAAATTCATACCTGGGATTGATCGAATTTGAAGTTACAGTAAATCCATGACAAATTGAGCGAGACTGGTTAAATAAAATTTCTATTTCGTGAATGAATTTGAGGAAAACTCGTACCAAGAATGTCAATCGGCCATGTACACAAGAAATTTGTTGTTACAGAGGTTGAATTGGCATTTATTTGGATGAAATGGGTTGAAATTATACATTTACAGAGTGTCCATGGTGAAATTGGATGAAATTGGGAAAAAACCCCAATTTCCTGTAGCTAAATAATGGTAAATTCAAAGTGAAAGAGTCGAATTTGTAAAGCAATGGAAAAAATTATTTGTACATGGATAGAATAGGTTGTATTGATATTAATTATAGAGTTATAATGGAGGCTGAATAAGAAGAATATGAAATTATGTATTTTGGGCATTTTTGGAAATTTTTGAAAATAGGTGAAATTGGGAAAATTAAGGATTTTTCCGTACCGTTGATGTCAGCATGATTTGGGGACCACGTGTTAGATGACGTGGTCGACAGGTGATGTGTACTTCCATGGTGGAAGGTACACTGCGGAAAGACAATAGAGGTGGAAGGTAACCTAGTGCCACAGTGGTGGGAATCCCCCTACTGTGGAATATCGCTCCACTAGAGAAATATATATCTTTGTTACATGGATGGTGCTTGGTGGTTTTGGAAACCACCAAGTGGGGGGACCTTCATAACTTCATAGAAAGACACATCGACGGGTGAAAAAATTCCAGTATTATCCGTGACACCCCCCCTTCTCAGTTAATGATTGATCATATTTGGGATATGCGTTAAGTATGGGTCGTCGATCATCGATCACACCCATATCGACCGATCATTGAATTCTACCAACGTACAGTTTCGGGTGCCAATGTATTTGAGAGTGGGATGGGGCACGCCCATCCCCGCAACCCAATGCAAAGGTTCCCAGTAGGTGAACAAAGACAATGGGGCCTGAAAAATCATATGGTGAGCAGGTGAGATCCAACTGTTCGATCGAAGGTGAAATCAATAGTTTTTATTCAATTGTGGAACCCTAACTAGATCGGGGTTTATTTTGGATACCCCCCTGCAATTTTGACATGTGCTCGAAAGGAAATCCACGTGTCGACCTACTGTGGATTGCGGGATCCCCCTGCCTTGAGATCTGTGGTGAGAACTCTACCCCCCACAATTAAGCCCTCTATCACAGTCATGGGTTCTATGGATCTTGAAGTCTAGAGGTGAGCACCAAGACTCCAGCGCTCAAGTGTTAACATAGGTCATGTGAAAGGAAAGGGGCTTAACACCCATAAAAAAAGAAAGAGGAGGTAAGGAGTCGACGAGGCAAGGCTAGAGTGGTCGGGATATGACATTGAATCCTTCTAGACATGACAAGTGGAATTGGGTGCCACATCAGCATTCCATTCAACATATGGAAGCTAAATTTATAAGAAATTAATGAAAATTATTGGAAAATTTTGGTATTTTCCAGGTTATGTTTTTGCAGGGCATTTTTGAGTCCTTAAACAATTTTTTTAGCTACTCGAAAAAAATGAAAAAAAGGCATATTTTTTGCATCTCAAATGAAATAGCTTGGTGATATATTTCTAACGATGTATACCATTCATCAAACAAAGTTAGTATGAGGGATTTGCATGTCAAAGAGTGAGGGGTAAATTTTAAGACCCAGTTAATTTCCAAGGGCCATAACTTCTTGCTCCGGAATTGGATTGAAGCACATGAGAATTCCATGGAAAGCTCTTGAGTCATAGAACACAGTCATGGAGATAAAATATAAATATGGGCACATAAAATTCATAGGAGGAGGTAGAAGGTACTTGTATCATTTAGAGCCAAAAGTACTAATTGGCCTAAAACTTCAACAGGGTGTATCTAGCAGGCTGGAGATTCGATGAAGGCGAAAATTGGCCAGAGTGTCAAAAATATGATGATGGAGGAACCCAGTTGGGATCCTGACAAAAATACAAAAGAGAAGGTACAAAGGGGCATAATTAAAATTCATATTTCCACCTAGTTGAAATGTAAACAAAAGAAGTTTTGGGGTAATAATCAAATGACTATAACTTTCTGCTCAAAACTCATAATTGAGCTAGAATGGATTCATTGGAAAGGAATTGGACATAAGAGTCCATGTAAGCAAAAAAATTGTGAGATGAGAAATAAAATTCACAGGAAGTCAGAAAGAATATTCTCAATGACCATAAAGGGGAAAAATTGTGCATATGTTACCAGAATTGTATTCTTTCATTAACCAAAATTTTTACAATTGTTATATTCTATGATTAATGTGTTGAAAGAGATTAAGGATTATGATAATTCAAATAAAATTGTATTTAATGAAGACGTATCTTCAGTTATGAGGAACATGGCAGGTTCAGTTCTTCAAAATTTGATCAGTTGAAGATGTCTATACTCAGTGAGTAATATAGAAGATTTCAGGATGACAAATATGCATACCAATTGGGGATGTTGAGTAAAAGAAATATCATAATAAATCATGAGTGATGGGTATGCATGGAACTATGACTATGGAAGTGTGGAGAGATGGTTTTCATAACAAGTGAGAAGGTTGAAATTTGGCTAAACATAAGCAGAGGTACTCAAGGAAAGAGTGTTATGACCATAATTCCTCACAAGATGATCAAATACCAAGACTGAAGAATGTTAAGGTATGAKTCTAGGTGTAGCCATGAAGGTGTGGGAACACACTACAGGAAATACACTTTTTCTAATCAAAATGCTCAGTGTAATCAAGGTGCAAATGATCTAGGTGGATCTAGGTTATATGCCTCATTGTAACCATCTTCTTTTGAATGAGMGCAACCATCACATCTCTTCTTAGAGATAATCTCCCACCATTCCAGCAATCTTGTTTTCTRTTTCATTTTACAGTTTCAACTTATTTCCTTATTGAATAGAAAACCAATTTTACTATATCTATGTTATTCTGTGTTAAKGATATTTTAATAATCTGTATTCATTTCGTTATTCTCATAAAATATGGATCAATGGTATCAGAACAGTCTTCTCATTATCGTCTTAATGCATGTCCCCAATGAGGTCAGGGTACAAAGAATTGGGTCTCGAGCTTATTTCTCTTRAGGAAAAAATCTCTCGCACACCSAAGATACCTCTCATGGTAGGAGAAAAGAAAGATGGYGGGACAGGATATCCTTTCAAAATGTTGCTTGAGGAATCCCTCATGCAACAGAGGAACAAGATGATGGATAGTTTCGCGCAAATTCTTCGGCGACTACCAACAGGTGACGCATCTTCCTCAAGCGGAGGCGCCACCCCCATCAAGGTACAAATCAACTTTGATATTCCTATATTTGAAGGTAAAATAGACGCATATGTTGTAGACAAGTGGTTGAATCTACTAGAAGGGTATTTGTTTGTCCATAACTTTTTGAATAGAGAAAATATTACTTTTGCGCTCTTCAAAGTCGTTCCCCATGTCAAAGATTGGTGAGAAACTTTCTGTGAGCAAAAGGAAACAGAGGAACCCTCATTATTTACAGTCGCGGCCACCTGGGAATCCTTCAGGGATGTTAGTAAGGAACAACACTACACTGTTGAAAGTTATGACGACTTGTATACCAAATGGACCACACTATGGAAAGAAAGAGACCAAGCAGTGCCAGAGTTCACAAATATCTTCCATAACTTGCGCACCAAGATGGGTATCAAAGATTCGGAGTGACATCTAGTGCTCAAGTATCATGGTGCTTTGCATAGATACATCCAGACCGAAATGGAATTTATGGACATCTCATCCTTGGTTGCGGCCTACCGATATGCCGTCAAAATCGAGCAGAAGCTAAAACAAAAAATGCACCAATTTGGGCCTGGGAACCCCTTACAGCAAAAGACAGGAAAGGGTGGCCCCAACCCACAAAACAAAGGACAGAGAAAATATGGAAAATATCATGAAAACCAGTCCAAGCCACAAGCAAAGAAGGACACCGGAAAGACAAAGAAAGATACTGGGAAGTGGTGTGACTTCCCTAAGAGCCCTTGGCATAACACTGTTGATTTCATCTCAAAGCAGTCGCTAGTGGCCAAAGTGAAATCCTCTGGATCAGATGCGGGTTTTGACTCTGATTCAGAACCAGAAAGGGGAAGACGAATCATTGACACGGAACCCAGTTCCACCGTTGCTACCACCAAGCTCCATCCTGGTGAACCAGATGAGCCAGAAGAAGGAGATCACCTCTTCCATTCACAGATGTGGGTAAAAGGCACCCCACTTCACTTCATCGTTGATAGCGGTAGCCAAATGTACCTCGTCTCAGCAAAGGTCATCAAGCAGTTGTCCCTACCGACAACACCGCACCCACAACCCTACACCATTGGATGGATCCACCAAGGAAGCGATCTTCGCGTCAGCCAACAATGTCGACTGTCGTACGAAATCAATCCCTTCAAAGATGTGGTATTGTGTGATGTTTCTCCTCTCAAAGTTTGTAATGTTCTTTTGGTCCAACCTTATTTATGGAAACATCATGTTGTATATGAGTCTAGGCCTCGTAGTGTTATTATTACTTTGAATAGGAAATTGTACAGGATACCTGAGGCAGTCCCTCCTAGTTCTATTTCCTTAATCTCTGCCAAGCAATGTAGGAAGGTTAGCTCTCAGACCAAGAAATGTTTCTTCTTTGTGATTCTCTCTCAGAGTAAGTGAAATATCGTAGCCACATCCAGGGCCTCCATGGACGATCTCTCCACACAACACAAAGAAGTGGATTATTTTGTGGAAGAATACTCAAATATCTTCTCCTCTCCTAACGGGATACCTCTTCACTTCCAGGTCAAGAATCCCATTGATCTGACCCCAGGCGCACCACTACCTAATGGGCCAGTCTACCATCGCTCTATGTTAGAAAGTGAGGATATCAAGAGGCAGATCCAAGAACTTCTCCACAAGGGGCACATCCATCCCAGCTCATCACTTTGTGGGAGCCCAATCGTGTTGGTGTAGAAGAAAGATAGGACCTAACGACTCTGCATTGATTATCGGGCCCTGAATAAAATAACAGTCTGAAACTGGTACCCGATTCCCCGAATCGATGACCTCCTTGATCATCTCACAGGGGCCAAATACTTTAGTAAGATTGATCTGAAGTCTTGCTACCACTAGGTTCCAATAGAACAAACAGATGTATGGAAGACTGCCTTCAAGTCAAAAGAAGGTCTTTTTCAATGTTTGGTCATGCCCTTTGGTTTGACAAATGCCCCAACAAATTTTATGAGGATGATGGACGATATCCTATGACCTTTCACCAATAATTTTTTAGTGGTGTATCTGGATGACATCCTCATCTATAGAAAGACGTGGGAGAAACACTGGCAGCCTATTCAGCAGGTTCTTCACACCCTGCGGCAGCAAAAACTATATGAAAACTTGGAAAAATGCTCCTTCGACATGGACATGGTCCATTACTTAGGCTACATCATTGATCAACATGGTATGCATGTGGATCCAACCAAGATCCAGGTCATCTTTGACTGGCCAGCCCCAACTACACTCACTGAACTTCAGAGATTCTTGGATCTTGCCAATTTCTATCGTAGGTTCGTGTTGGGATTCTCTCATATCGCATGGGCCCTCAGCCAAGTAACCAGGGGTGGAAGTAAGAAAAAAATTGTGTGGGGCCTATCCAAAAAAAAATCCTTTGGTGACTTGAAGAAGTATTTGTGCTCATCCCCAGTACTTTCATTACCAAACCTGCAACATCCTTTAGAGATCGAGACAGATTCTTCAGACTATGTTGTGGGCGTTGTTCTCACTCAACACAGCCAACCCATGGCATATCATAGTGAGACACTATCGGAAGTTGTATGTAAGTACCCTACTTATGAAAAATTAATGTACTCCACTGTGCAAGCCTTCCGCCAGTGGAGACATTACATTCTTGGGAAGAAGACAGTCATCCACAATGATCACAAGCCACTACAGTTCATGAAGACCCAAGGAAAATTACAGAATGACTGCCATCAGAAGTGGTCAACATACTTACAGCAGTTCCACCTCAACATCAAGTATAAAACAGGAAGTACCAACCGAGTTGTTGACTTCCTCAACCGACCTCCAATCGTGGAACTCACCACAGTGCTAGACTCTTGCGGCCACAAGACCTCTGGATGGCCCCACCTCTACGATACAAACCCTGACTTCTCCACCACCTACCAAATGTTGGGCGCCAACTCAATGGTCGCTAATTTCCATATTCATGATGCATTGTTGTGTCGTCTAGGCCATCTCTGTGTTCCATCAAGCAAGCATGCAAAGTTGATTTGGGAATCTCACTACAATCAATTGGCATGACACTTTGACATCGAAAAGACAGTGGGAGTGTTGCAAAAACATTTCTACTGGTCGAAACTTCAACAAGATGTTGGCAAGTATATCAGGTCCTGCACTACCTGTGCTATTGCTAAACTGACCACTAAGAAATAAGGCTTGAACACCCCTCTTCCTACTCCTAGCATGCCATGGGAATCCATCTCAATGGACTACATGTCGGGCCTCTCATCCACCAAGAGAGGAAATGACTGTGTTTTTGTGGTTGTTGATCGCTTTTCCAAGATGGCAATTCTAGCCACCTGTAATAAGAACATCACAACAGAAGCCACTGCCAAGCTCTTCTTTGAATGAGTATGGGTACATTTTGGGATCCCACAAACCATTATCTCAGACCGTGACAATCAGTTCCTCATCTCATTCTGGTCAAGCCTCTGGTCACTGTTGGATACCAAGCTCACCAAATCCACTGCCTTCCACCCCCAGACAGATGGCCAAACTGAGGTCGTCAATTGGATGGTCGTACATTTCCTTCACATGTGCAATTCAAAACACCCCCACACATGGGATGAGATTCTTCCCTATGCCCATCATAGCTACAACTGAGACCTACATAGCTCAACTAGCCACAACCCCTTTCAGGTGGGGTTTCGATTCCAACCATTGGGCCTGTTGGAAAACTGAGAGGGGGGTGAATCAGTTGTTACCATGCTTAAACAATTATGCTTATTTTAAACTCTTTACAGAGAACTCAATGAAAATCACAATAATGCAGGGAAGTAAGCAATATAACATTCAACATCATTCACACATATGAGATACACAGAAACATATATTTCCTGAGGAAACCCATAAAGGGTAAAAACATCTTCTTCTTTATATGATAAGTAATCTTTACATTATGTACATTATCATACATATGAGCTCCAACTCATTGTGAGGCTACAACCTCTATTTTGCAAGATGCAACTTGTTGAGAGCACCAACTCTCTGTTTTCTCTAGCACCTACTATAAGGAAGCACCAACTCCCTGGTTTCTCTAGCACCCACTAGAAGGAAGCACCAACTCCCTGGTTTCTCTAKCACCCACTAGAAGGAAGCAACAACTCCCTAAGTGTTCCAGCACCAACTTCCAGTCACACAGGCACCAACCTGTAAAATAGAGAACAACAGTTCTCCCTTGAACCACCCTGCCACCCTGGTTTCTCTGGCTGCAACCAGATGGAAGATACAACTCCCTGTGTTCAAGCACCCACTTGAACCTTTGAGGACAACAGTCCTCCCTAGCACCTCCCTACCACCCTGAAATATAATGTTTGCTATCTATAAATTTATCACAATGATACAATATTTATCAATGGCTTACCGGTCTCATCATTGTTCTGCTACACTGCTCTTCTCTACCTGCATCAGTGTCTTCTTGCACCCCTTCCTTATGCTTTATGTTCTTCTGCCTTTTATGCTCTTTGCGCCATGTCCCTTCTATGCACCATTCCTCTTCTGTGCATTTCAGTTGCTGCACTCTGCCTCATTCTACACACCTGAATCACTCTCAACAGCCCCCAATCTCTTTTATGTTCTGTGTTTTTATGCTCTCTGTGCATCTTCTGCATCCTCTATTCACAATGCTTCTGCATGCTCTCCCCATGTCGAGTGCTCTTCCTGATCATCATTGCAAATATTTAGCTTCTCTGGTGGTTAAACCCATGCATCCATCATCACTGGGTGTTATGTCGAGATTCCTTAGCCTCTCCAGCAGTCGAGACTCTTCATCTTCTCTGTCACAGTAGAGCTCATTCCCTCTGTTGGAGTTCTAGGCTCCAACAGTCTTACATCTGTCAATAGCCTCTATGAACAATATTCATGCCACTGGAAGATACCTCGAGACTCTTCATCTTCTCTGGCGATCACCCTGAAGTCTCTTCGAGTCGTCTGACAGAAACCATCGGTCGTTTCTAGTAGTTACACTGTGAACCTATTGAGCCTTGTGCCTTTGGCACCTTTCACCTTTCCTTTCACATGTGGCCTCGGGCGGTGACCACACGCCTGTTCAGAAGGTGATTTTGTGACTCGCGTTTCGTGGATCTGGGGATGAGGTATCTCGACTCTCCAAGTCGCGATCTTCGAAATGGAGCTTGGTTGCACTAGCTCCTTCCTCCATCTTCCACAGATGTGACCACTGGCTGTGACCACAGCCTTATTCGAAACTCCATTTCACAATTTCGCATTTTGCGAATTTGTTGTGAGTCACTATGACTCTTCCAACTCCCGATCATGAAATGGAGCCTTGCAACTTGCAAGCTCCTTCCTTCACATGCCCACAGTTGTGACCAAGCATTTATCCATAAAGTGCTTTCACGATTTTGCATTTCGGCATTCCTGTGGAGAAGTATCTCGACACTCCAAGTCACAAACCCCGAAATGATCGACGTTTCTCATTTCGCAACTTCGGGACTCCTGTGATGAAGATCCTCGACTCTTGACTCCTCCAACTCCCAATATCCGAAACTCCGAAATGGAGTCAGATCAACGGTCTACAATCTTGATGATTCGACAGTTCAAATATTTTTGTGATTTCGCATATCGCGAGTTCCTTCCGTGAGTTGCTTCATTGACTCCTCCAACTCTCGGTATCCAAAACTTCGAAATGAAGTTAGATCAACGGTCCACAATCTTGATGATTCGACGGTCTAGATATTTCTTTGATCAACGACTCAGATTAAGTCGTGGTTTCGCATTTCACGATTTCAGCATTCTTGTCGTGAGTGTTCTTGACACCTCCAACTCCCGGTATCCGAAACTCCGAAATGGAGTCAGATCAACGTATTTCGGCATTTCTCATTTCGTCGTTTCAGCATTCTTGTCGTGAGTGTCCTTGACACCTCCAACTCTCGGTATCCGAAACTCCGAAATGGAGTCAGATCAACGTATTTCGGTGTTTCGCATTTTGTCGTTTCGACATTCTTGTCGTGAGTGTCCTTGACACCTCCAACTCTCGATATCCGAAACCCTGAAATGTCGTGGTTTCACATTTCGCAATTTCATCATTCTTGTCGTGAGTTGTTTTCTTGACTCCTGGAGTTTTCTCTTCTGATCTTGCCATGCGATCATCATTGCACTGATGGTCTTGATCTTTGCCATCAATGAAAAACACGCATACTTTGCCTCTGTCTAAAAAACATGCCAACAGGGCCCCATGGATGTTGCACTACCCCTAGAGACCACCTCATCCAACTCATTCCCTGCTCCACCAGAAGCTGACAAAGCCACCTGATTGATTGAGTGGATCCAACACATCCGCCAATAGGTTCAAGATATTCTACATAAGTCTAATTCCAAGTACAAGCAACGCCATGATCAACATCGGGTGCCACATAAGTTTCATGTGGGCGACAAAGTTTGGTTGCATTTGTAGAAAGAATGCCTTACAAGGCCCCATCGGAAGCTTTGCCCACTTTGTTATGGGTCGTACACCATCACCAAGGTTGTGGGTGAAAAAAAAATTGAGTTCAACATTCCCCCCTTCTTTGGTTTTCATCTAGTCTTCAACGTGGCTCTCCTTCATCCATATTTCCCACCATTATTGGACACCTCAGAGATAGTAGAGCAGTTGACACCAAAATAACTCAACCCTAACTACATGCAATAGGAATCTAGTGATCATATTGTGGACACACATATCAAGGGCACTCGACAACAAAGGATCCAACTTTATCGAGTTGTCAAAGCAGGGCAGTTCCTGTACCAAGGCAAGTGGCTCACCCGAGGCCTAATTCAACAAAAATTTCCTCATCTGATGGGGGAACTCAATGCAATGGAGACCATTTCTTCCTAAGGAGGGAGGATTTATCCAGGTGGATATCAGTGGCCACCCACCTATTCCACTTTCTCAAAAAACAATTTTCCACCTTGGCAGTGTTTCGACAGTTTTTCGAGTTCCAAACTTCTAGGGCCGTTTTGAGGCCCTAAACAACATTTTTTGGAGATTTGGGGCCCAAGTGAATTCTACAGGCACTAACTTGAGCCAATCAAAAATTGTTCTTCTCGGTTATACCTTTCCAATGGTCTATCGTGTGCCAAAAACAAAGATCGTATGCAAAAGTTACGACCCCGAGAAGTTGATGTACTAACTTACCCAAACGAGGCCCACATGACTTTTGGCGCTTCATCTCCTAGGGTTAGGTTTTTGGATTTCTATGGTTTTTGACATTCCTGTTTATTTTAAAAAGGCCTGCAGAGCCTTATTGTAACCATCATCTTGCGAATGAGCGCAACTGTCACATCTCTTCTCAGAGATAAGCTACCACCATTCCAACAAGCTTGTTTTCCGCTGCATTTTACAGTTTCATCTTATTTCCTTATTGAATAGAAAACCAATTTTATTGTATCTTTGTTAAGAATATTTTAATAATCTATATTCATTTCATTCTTCTCATAAAATCCGGATCAACAAAGAACATCATTTGAGTGGAGGAAGTAGTGAAAGATTACTCACTCAAAGGGGTGTCAATTACAGATAAAGTGTACATTGTGGGAAAGACTTGTCTAAAAAGGATTGATATGTAAATATGCTAGTCTTCTAATAAAGGAAGACAAAGTATGTACATGGAAATAAGATGTAACATTTCCAAGGATCAATCCTATAGTTTTGGAGATAACACTTCCATGATTGTTATCAGAGTAGTGCAATGGAAGCATGGTTGTATGGAAAAACTTCAGGGTGAAGTGATGTAGGTGTGTGGATACTAAAGAAGTGCCAACAGATGCATAAGAAATGCATCATGTGCAGATCGGTTCTAGAGGCATATATCCATACTTATGGGGGAGGCATTACATAAATCTTAGAGCATTCCAAAATTGGATAAAGTTCAAGAGTAACTGAAAGATAGTGGAAAGAGTACCACCAGGTGGATTTCAAGTTATTGAGTTTATTGTATCACTCAAGAACTATGAAAACAATGAAGAGGAGTGTTGTATACATTCCAAAGGTGATGATTCCATTTCCAAGGTACAATGGGAAGACAAGTCAAAGGTTCCCAAGCATGGAAGTGAGTTCCTAAAAGGAGATCAATAAGAAACCATGATGAATAAAATGATTTTATGCTTGGTATAGAATTAAAAATAGATGGTACCTAAAAAGAATCCATCTCGAGGGGAGAAGAGATATTGGTGATATTCCAAGAGGATGGGAGCATCAATAAAAATTATGATGACAATTAAAAGCAATGTTAATTACTTCCAGTTAATTCTATGCAACTGGAGAATAAGACAGATGTGCATCATTATGGCATGCTGGAAATTGACTATGCAAGTCAAATTGAAACCAAATAAGTCAGGAAATGGAGAAAATAATGGTTCAAGCAACGGCAAGTGTTGAAGTGTTCAAGAGAGAGAAGGATGAAAATCAGTTTTCTCTAGCAGAGTAAATGGATGTTGAAGATCCAAGGTCAATAAGACAACATGGCTGGAAATGTAATTTGGTCATGTACATTCTTGTTCAGATAGATCTAGAAAGAGGAATGTTGAAAGTGAATATCATCATAGAATGTGGTTGGAAAAGCAAAGATAGTCAAGAGTGAAATTGGCTAGAAAAGTCCTCAGGGAAAACATGATCATGTGTATTGATTACAGCGAGAATTGAGGATAGCCAAGAACAACAAGGAAAAGTGATATAGGGAGAAAGAGGTTGTTGCAATTACTGTAGCAGCAATTATGTTATGACATGTTGGACAACCATACATAGTACATGAAAATGGAATGCATATGCATTCATGAGCATGCTAGTGATATAGTATTAGTGCATATAGATATGTTGTAACAACAAACGTAGATTTGTTTATATATATATATATATATATATATGAAGTTGCTAATGATGGATGTTGTGCAAGGAAAGAGATAATTAGTGCATGGTTGCAAGTATTGATAATAATGTTGTTGCATATAGAATGAAGCAACAAAATGTTGAAGTGTGGATTATAATACTAATAATAGAGGCATGGGAGCTTATATTGTTATCATCTATCCAGGTAGCATTAAATTTATTTAATGGCAGCTATGCAGGTATGAGTTTTATGTAATTTTATTTCATAATTGCTAAAGGAATGTTTGGTAAGAATTTCCTCAACCAAAGTTTATTTTATCACATCATTGTGTTATTTGAATGCATTAATGGGAATAAGATACCACTAAGTGTGGTAAAGACTAGAGGCATGAAATAATTATAAAATTTGCTTGGATTTTGAATGCATTCATGTGACATAGTAACGTGTCATGAATTTGTTGGTTATGAGTTAATAATTGTTGGACGCTTGGGCTGACCCAAGTTCTGATCTCAAAGGTTTCCAACAAAACCCTCAAACTATCGGCCCTCCTGGTAAACCAGAAGGAAACACTACACATAGGGTGCAAAACACAGTCTCGCCCAAGATAGATTATGGGAGAATGCAAGACTCAGATGTCTGAAGTCAAGGAAGGGATTGGGGATATGATTTGTTCCTTTTCCTCATGCATCACACATCACATTCATTTAGATCTAGTATTCATTCATTAATAAAACTGTGAATGCATGTTGTCATAATCTAAATTAACCATTCATTATTTAACCGATAAATAATATAACAGAAGAACAATCATGCAGATACATTAGCACAACAAGTTTATCGTGGTTCACCCCCCCTGGGGCTACATCCACAAAGATATGTCCCTTCTGCTCTTTTATTCATCGTTCTTCAAAATTTACATTGCAAGCATTACATTCTTCAGGATTACAATCATAAAGTAGGATGAGGTTCATCCGTGAGGCAGAATAGGACACACCATGCTCCACAGCATGTGACTTAACCCTTCAAAACTAGCTTATTCAGACCAAAACTATTATCTCATTGATCAACTGACCAACCTCTACTAAACCTCCTAGGCCTTTATTTATACTATTCTATTGGCTCATAGCCATTACATTCATATCCAAAACCCTAACCCTAACATGGTTGGGTTTGTCTACATGCACGCCACACTACTTTTCTTCCATCTTGTGCATGATGCTTTTCCTTTATCTTCTGCATGTTGCTTTTTCGCCACATATGGTGCACACTCCAAAAATAGGATTTTCTTTCCCAAAATAGGCTTGTGCCTAAAAATAGGATTTTCTCTCCCAAAATAGGCTTGCGCACAAAAATAGGCTTTTCTCTCCCAAAATAGGCCCATGCCAACAGGCCCCCAACACTGACATATGGCTCGTCCCGAACCAATCACCCTTAGTTTACACTCTCGATGGCTAGCTGCAACTCATGAACCACCTTTTCCAATTGAGTGACTTTCTCTTTTGCTTGTGTGCTCTGATCTGCCATCTTTTCCACGCTCTACGTTGTAATGTGCTATGCCCTCACTTCTGTGCATTCTACATGCATTTGATCTATTTTCCCTTTCTCTTGTTGCAGTTTTTGTATCATCCCATTTTCTTCCTACTGTAACGACTCTAGTTGAGTCTGTCTTGCTTGCTTGTTAGCATGTGCAACCTTCATCTCTTCCTACAGGTTCTTCATATCCTGCACACTCCACATCCTCTCTAGGATGGCCATTGCCTCCTGCTTCTGCTTTAAGTCTCAAATTTCTGCAGTTATCTTCTCTTGCTCCTAGTCCAAATGTTGTATTTTCTCATCTTCTTCCATGTTGGTCCAGATTTGAGCAATCCTGTCATATAATTCTTCCACTTCCTTAGCTTCTTGTGCAATACTGTTGATGTGCATAGTAGCCTCCTTTTCTCTTTGATCTCTGACTTCTGGGGGTGTAGTAGGAGTTAATTTTTCCATTAGCTCATTGATCTCTTGTTTGTATTTCTCCATGAGATGCACAATCCTATGAAACTTTCCTTCTGGTGTGATTTCCGGCTCCTGTGCACATTCTAGGATGTTGTTAAAGACTTTTGTCAATCCCTTTTCCATTTTCTCTGCGCGTCTCTCCTCCTCCTCCTTCTCCGGGTTCAACTGGTCACAAGTGATTTGTAAGAATTTTGTAACCTCCCTGCCAACTTCCTAGTTAGTAGCATCTGCGCGGGCTCTGGAATGGAATTCTTGCATCACACTCGCTTGTAGTCTGTATAGTTCCTTTGTAGGTATCTGCGCCACAACCATCTCAAGTTGGTCGATGTTCCTAACTGGTTTCTGTGTTGTCTCCTCATCAATTCTCAACATATGTTGGGTGACCTTGAAGGTGTCGCTACCCTTCACCACTGTTTGAATTGTTTCTTCATGTTCCTTATGCGCAGGTGATTTTTGTTTCTTCTATGTCTATTGCGTTGTAGGAATCTACCTGTTGCATGAATTACATCTCCTCTGTCTTGGACTTTGTCTGCCACTAACTCAACATCATCCTATGTAATTGTGATTACTGGAGCCTTCTTATGGTATTTCATTTTCTTTCATGTTTCCTCCTCCTGCGTTCCAAATCTCTTCTTCTGTGAGGCATGTGCCTCAGTCTTCTTCTTTTGTGCATCCTCCTCCTTGGGCTGAGAGGCTTCTCCATTCTTTTCATCGCCCTTTACCTTTTCCTTTGACACTATTTCTTTCTTCCTGGGATTTTCCATTGTTGTGTTGCTTCCTGAAGCTTGAGCACACTCTGCAACCTTTATAGTGTTTTCAGCTGGACTACTTGTTTTTTTAAATGTTTCTTCTTCTGCTTTCTCCTTTGGTTTGGCTCCTTTCTTTGTTGTTGGCACCTTCCACTGCGTGGGATAATCTTTGACAATCTAGTCAATATCTTCCTTTGATGCGAAGTAGCTCATTTCCAACCACTTTTTCTTCGGGTCCCTTGTGGCATGGATCCACATGTGATGTATAGATGCCTTAAAGCTGTAAATCCCTTCATTCTCCTGGACCACCTTAATATGAATCCTCCATACATTTTTATTTTTTTTGTTGCATGTCTTCCAGAAACATGGAAAACACTACGATGTTTTCTTGTTGATTCTTATTGTCCTTAGCTTGCCAAAGGGTTTCATATCTTGTTGCGTAGCACTTCCCCTGTTTGTCTACAAACGTCGAGAACTTTGGTTATTGTCAACCTACCAAAGATATGAGATTGAGGAGCCAAGGATAATGGAACTCAGTTCCATTATCCTGCGCATCCCTACAGTCAACCAAAAACTAATTTAACAAGGATGGTGCCCAGCTAAAGACCACTTCTTTTGTCCATTGTGTAGTTACTGTTATGACTCTTGTTGGGGCCTCTTCCTTTCTGCACTTCCTCAACAATTTTTTATCCATTAGCTTGCTGGCGAACCTCATCGCGGAGTTGTTGATGTCTTTTATGACTATACCCTGTTTCCCCTTGTTTGTTCCAAAATGTGCTTTCACTATTTCTACAATTTCCTTTTCTCATGCTTTATTCTCTAGGTACTCTTTTGGTTGTGTGCCACAAGTGGGAAACCCTGTAATCTTGGAAATCAAAGAAACGTCAATGGGGACTGTCCTATCCATCCATAGGATACCTCCATGTACCCTGGCCAAGAGTTGTTTCACACACAGTCCCACATTCTTACCATTCCCAAAATGCAATATATCCATATTAATAAAGATTAATGCATGTTGTTGCAACAACCAAGAAAATTATGAAATAGAATTTCATATTTTGGGAAAAAAGTGAAGTTTTCTTATGAAAAAAAAAACACAATGGAATTTCTAAATGAAATTCTTATGGTATTGTCTCATGTTGATTCTATGTGTGTGATATAGATGAGATGCTAGTATTGAAGTTGGAATTCTCGGGAAGAACAACTATTGTTGGAGACATTGGAACCTTATAAATGTAGAACCTCAATGGCGTTCTAGTAATGAATTTGCACTCTCCTTGTGTGTGAAATCCTTGGCAAAATGGATCATTGAGGGACTGTGTAGCAGTGAAGGGTAACCTGATCCTAGAAGGGTGAGTGAAACAAGGAATATGCAACTTAGGGATGCTTATGGCATGATAGCTATAATCACAAGGGTGTGTCAAATGGAACAATGAGCTCAATTATTTCTTGAAGAAACTCTATGGAATAGAGCAAATGACTTCCAGCTACATTATGAATACATGAATTGGTGCTTGGAAAGTAGAGCACCAAGAAGAAAAAAAGCTTCCAATAGAAAAGTCTTAGATCTTTTTGAAGAATTTTGAATTGTACATGGCATATAATGCATTGAGGATAGTGCATAAATAAGGGGGAGGGGAATGTAATACCCCAGGTCGATCCTCAGTTGTAAATGTAAATATGTTTTATAGGTTGGTGAGCCATGTTATTATAGGCCAGAAGGATTATGTGATTACTAGGCCGGAGAGCCTAGATGCTAAAGTCTAGTGAGCCTATTATTGTAATATGTAAACACTCATATCATTAATAAAGTACATCACTGCTACATACCGACCCACAAATGAGTATGGGGGGATAAAATTCACTAGAAAGGGAAAGGGGGCTAAGATTCTAGGAAGGGGCTAAGCCAAAGGGCTTAATCCCAAAGGAATATTATATTAGTATTCCTAAATTCTAAACTATGGATATAACTTTATATATCCTAAGTTTCTAAAGAAGGGAAGTCCCTTGGGTGTCAAGTGTCACTTAAAACACATGCAAATATAATTAGGGATACTACTTCATTCCTTCATTATTCTTACATTTCACTCCTCCATGCTACCATCAGTATTGGTACCTGGTATTGTTGTATGTCGAAGAGGTGGGTTGGCAGGCCCGTATGTCGAAGAAGGAGGTTTCCAGACCCATGAGTAGTTTTCTTTGGGTGAGAAACTACTCAGAATTGTTCCCCGGTGCACTGGAAAATAGCTACAGGGCTCTGAGACTTCATGTTCGGCATGTTGTTGAAGCCTTGGAAGGGAAGTGGGCAACCGAAGGAATGTTGAGAAGAGAAGGGGCACACTTTCTGGGGTGGGACAGACATGTGGGGAATGAGAGACTGTAGACTAGTTGCAGCAATTGGGCACCTTGGATTCATAAATTCTGCAAAGTATCAGACCTTAGAGTGGCTTAGGATCCCCTTTTCCCTAGTGGAGTTTAGCCCCAACTCGGGGGTGACCCACCACTAAGATTTGTGAGCAGTGTGGTCTATGGATGGGAGGAACATGGAAGGTTTGCAGGCAGTTGGTGTTTATTTCATGAGATAAGTGTCTTTCATGTGCTTATTTTATTTACTGTGTATAATTATGGGTCTTTTGTTATGGAATCTCTGTGATAATTGTGTTTATACATTATTATTGTTATTCCACTTAACTTTGTTCATATGCAAAACATTTTAGTAATTTAATGGTATCAAAAATAAAAAATTTAGATGTGGCATTACCTAGCTCGGGGTTGGGGATGTTACAAAAGAGTATCAGAGAATTTTGAAATGTGGTAATGGGGGACATTACACTACAAGGTGGTGAATGTGGCCCTGAAGAGAGAAGCAAAGAAGATCGTACATGTGGAGCAATTTTTTCGTGCTATACATAGTTTGCAAGAGAGAAAACAACATATGTACACAGATTACCAGTAAGGCGAATAACGTATCTAAGTTTCTGGGAAGGTATTGATTTGTACAGGATGACAGGTGACGTCAGCAAGCCATACAGGTGGTCTATATCAGAATCGTTTGTAAAGGATATTCCCAGGGATATTGCTGAGGTTTGATTTTCTAATTTGTATAATTATTGGAGAACAAGGTTTTTCTCAGTTTTGGTGACTTTGGAGGACAAGGTTTTCCTTAGATTTTGTGATATTGTATTGGTTGGGAAGGCTCGTTTTTCCCTCATGATTTATGATGATAACAAGATTACGGAACTGAAATTGTGTCTCATGTGTATTGATGATTCATCTCTTGTCTTTGTGTTTCCACTGCATATGTTTTCAGTCAATAGTTTTAGTGTAAAGTTGTTCAATGATAATAGTTAGGGTTTTTGTTTTTAGATCACTAGGAAGCAATTTTCAAATCTGAAATTAGTCACATAGAGTTGCATGTAAAAATTGACATGGACCTGCTATAGTCTTGAAGATGCTACATGGGAGCATGATGAAAACATACAGGAATAATACTCGCAAATTTTTGTCAATTTTGAATCAAACAGAGTGCAAGACTTCATTTTTAGCAGGTGGAGTTTTGGAGCCACATCTCAGAGTCCTAGCCAACTGTGCTGGGGACCCTGATAAAAAAATGGTTCATTCCTTGAGTTAATCTTGATAAATGGATGGTGCATCCCTTGGGTTAGCCCTGATAAACGAATGGTGCATTCCTTGGGTCAACGAGTTGAGAGAAACGAGAGATTATGGTTGGAATTGTTGTTGGAGTTGTTAAATTGCAAAATTTTATTTTCTAAGTATTATGATGTAAATTTGCATATATGTATATCGGCATAGTGTGCACCGAGAACAACACAAAAATTATAGGGGAGGGGAAATGTAAAATCTCCACTATAATTCCTAGTTTAATTAATTCTTAATGTAGATATAATATGTGGCTACGACCAAGCGATGTAATATGTGAGTTGTATTTCTATGTTTTAATAATAAAAATGTGATTCCAGCTACTAAGGGGACATGAACAAGAGATAGGGGCTGAATTAATCCACAAGAGAGAAGAGAGTCTAGGATAATGGCCAAGAGGGGTCAAAGGGGGAATTACCCATGTATATTAATTCAATCCATTTTCCTATATTTGTTATTTTCTATATGAACCTTCCAATTTCTGATTGAGTGTTCCCAAAGCCAATCATTGAATACATGTAAGAGGGTGGGTGTGAGTGGTCACATCCCAAATTTATTGGGCACATGGGGGTTGAGTACAATCATCTTAGGGAAGTGTGAGTCAAGCAAGCAAGCCAAAGGAGATGAAATTCATATGGGTGGGAACAACATTTTTACACATTGAGTTTTGGTTCATGAGCAACAAGTAGAGAGCATGAAAGAGAGCTTGGAGTTGGTGCATCCATGGAGGGAAAATTCTAGAGCATGCTAGAGCATATTTGGAGCGAACTGGAGATAGAAAAATAAAGATCCAGGTTTCCAGGCCTAAAGAGTGAACTCCTAGGCGAGTTGCACTATAACAACAAGTGTTTGTTGATGGTTTGTTGGTAGTTTTCCTAGCAACAAGTTCCCTTGAGTTCCCAACTGAGAGATTCATGGTTACCTGTGCCAGTGAGACCCTGATAAATGAATGGGATGCCCAAGGGACAAATATCAGTGAAGGGGTACATTCATTGGGTTCGACAGGTCAAGAGGAAGAGGGTTGGTGGAAAATCGAGATAGTTGTAGGAAGATACGAGTGGGTTGTGAGTTTTATGAGCTGTGAGTGGATTGTGAGAGACCACCCTCTTTTGTGGATTGCTAGCCTCAGCTTGGGGGTGTTTGGTTGTTGAGATTGAGAACAAACAATCTATGGTTGGGTGGAACGTTCATCCCAAGCAGTTGGTTGCACAACAAATTTAAAAGATAAGTGTTTTATCTTGTTGTTGTGTTATTGGTGTGCATGAACTTTGTGTATTTCAGAATGATTTATATGATGTTGTGTGGAATTATTATTTTGCATTCATGTATATTTAGCTTGTTGTAAATGCATTAAATAAATGGTAATAGACAATAGCTATTTATTGTAATTTGTAGCTGAAAGATATAGAAAACCAGTTAGTTGTGAAAGAATTAAATTAGTTAGCAAAAATTTCATTTTTGTGAGTATTATGCATCGTAATGTCCCTCGGATGGGCTAAGGGACGTTACAATATTGATTCTTATGTGTGGATTGTTGTATTCTTGAGTTGATRTTGCAGGTGTCTAGTAAGAATTTCAATTTTTTTAAGTATATTGTGTGATTGGATAGATTGTTGGGTATTATGTTCAATGAATGATTATTTACGCTTTATTAGTTKKTKTTTTTTTGTCACACATCATGGTGRWATTATTTATGAGTGTTCTACTTATATAATTTTTATCTCTTTCTACATTTGAATAGTTGTGTTTTATGAATGTCTTCTTGTAGTAATCTTTCTYARCAAAGTTATTTCTCGTAGGATTAAAAGCTAACATATTACTTCCATTCATTGTTCTTCAAGTTTACCCTTAGTAACATATTTCTTCAAACTCTTTAGATTAGTTTTATTTCTTGCATTAACAATATAAATTATAAAAGACATAAMAATAATGGAATTTTTTTTTTAAACCAACTCATAAAACCCATTGAATSGTTGTCGGACCATTAATTCRGATGATTACTTCATCCCAAACATGGAAGAGTCTAATTGGGCCTCTTTCTTGAACTTAATACCTACTATTAAGCATTGTAAATCCAACGCCCTCAACAAGGCCTAARCCTTTACATTTATATTATTGCATCCAAGCGTTGGAACGCACATTCGAATAAGCAAAGTTGTTAGCCTACTTTTAGTCTCGACTTCATGAACCAACTAATATATGTTTTTGGTCTCGCCAGGGGTTGTTTGTCTTTCACCACTCAACTCCTCAATATCCTAGAATCCCACCTTCTATCTTGGTTCTCATATGCTTTCACAACTGCTACTCCTAAATGTTGCTAACAATTTTCACTCTACATAGCATGACTCCAATTTGTTCCTTTTGAAGAATTTGTGCCACTTTATGCTTCCCTGTCAGAACATGTCCATCTTCGAAAATCAAAATGAGGAGCCCAACCCCTTCCAATCCCAATTCCTTCTCTATCCATTAGCCTATTGATCTTTTAGAGTAGGGCATAGAACCAAGTGTCATCTTATGAATGGGTCGTGTCCTATAATCACTTATTGTGAGCCTATGAAACAAGAGCATATAAACTCTCAATCCATATGGATTGAACATCAAAACAATCTCTTGTTAGGAAATGAGAATGTGCGGTCAGTCATTGGGTTTCTCTTGTGATCGACAAGTATCATGATTTTGATTGTTGAGTCTCTCCAGATCAAATGATAAGTGTACTTCACAGTCAAGGTGTTTAGCTCTTATTATTATAAAATACACAAACGTAATGCATGTCCCACTTGAGTACTATGAGACCTATATGCACTACCTTGTTAGGCATGAAGTTTTCTCTTGTAGAAATGCACTACCTTCTTAGTGTACCATTCACCCTATGCTCTACCCATACTCAAATCTCACCATCTCTTATCATCATTGGGCATCCTTATCTCCATTGTATATTCAGGGCATCCAACGGGCATGGAGCGAAGTTAACTGTTAACTTCGCTCCACGTCCATTGGATGTCCAAATTTACCATCAATCGAGATAGGCTCACAAATAATCATTTCCATCAAGCCCGGTTAGTGTAACCTATGCCTTCAAGCTCTCTATTTTAACTAGGGATTGTGGAAGTGCCATTATCATTCAACCCTTGCTCACAAACTCTTTTTTTATTATATCTTCGTATTCCTATGGGCATAAATACGCAATCGCTCATCTCGATTATTACTCCTCTTTCGAAAAGAAGGGTAAGGTAGCTTTCAGCTACAACAGCACGGGATTCCATCAAACAAGCAATTCCTTTTGGAGAATATCAATAGAGAGTTGTCCGTTTAGCCTCCCGCTATTATAGCCCAACAAAAAGAATTGAAAGCGCTGGTCCCTCCTTTATTGAGTCCGCGTCGTTAGGTCGTGTCACGGAAATACGGTCTGTACCTTGGGTACAATTTGAGAAACCGGCAGGTTGAAGGGTGGCATGCCATAATAAATATGAAGGCATGTGTAGTGTTGGCGAAAAATCGGAAAAACGTCAAATACCTACATCCCAACAACAGAAATGTCTGCACCGCCACCTCATAATTTTATCTCCCATAGCTGTAATGTCATAAATGAAAGCAAGCTCTTGTCTGGTCCGTCAAAGGACGGGAATCGATGCCATCATGCTTTTGCCAATATCGAGTACGAGATTCGTCTAGTCCACGTTAACATAGAGACGTGTGAAGACTGAAGAGACGTACATCACCTTTTTATTCACAACCGGATGAGCACATTAGGTGGGTTTTGTTCGTTTATATCCCATTGAAGCAATTGCTATGCTGCCTTTCCTATTGAAATAAGTGAAATAGGAGCTGCTCTTATTGAAGTAATTGTTATGGTGCGTCTCCTATTGAAATGAGTGAAATAGAGGCTGTTCTTATTGAAGCAATTGCTATGGTGAGTCTTATAAGATATCTAAAAAAATTGAGCAAATGGTGACATATTATGCAAAAGAAAGAAGGCGTGGATTAAATGGCTTAGTAAATGGGATATCCACTTGAACAGGTGCCCTACTAACAGTAAAGAGATAAAAGCTTTTGTTATGGATAGGTTCCACAAACTAACTTGGGATAAAGGGTTCCAAAGAAAGAAACAGTGTTATATTGAAGAGTTTAACCCCACATACAATCATCATCAAAAAGCATACATAGGGACCCATATATCTTGGAGAGCCAAAATGCTTAGGTTGTGAAACTAGGCGTTGGAAAAGACCAAAAGAAGCTTGGGAAGAAAGGGTGTGTGTTCTGCACCTCCGGAAAAGTGGAAACAGAAAAACATTTCATTTTAGAGTGTGAAGCCTTCAAAAACAGTAGGGACAACTATGTAAGTATCTTGATAGCTAGCTCTTGGAATAATTTATTCATCTTGATAGCTAGCTCTTGGAATAATTTATTCAACTAGAGAACAGTAGAGAAATTAGGGAAGTTCATTATCAAATTGAATAAGGAAAGAGCTGAAATGGAGAAATCAGTGTGTCAGACGATTTGTCCCATAGACTATTGTTAATCTCGTTAACGTTAAAATCATTTTCTTTTCTTTCTTTTCCATGTGCGATCATAGTCTCACGAATCCGTCGTTTTAGGTGTAATCACATTATGAATACAGTCCCTGGACCGCAGGTTTTCAATCACTGGGCTAGCACGCGTTTCACGAGAAAAGTTGAGAGAGAAGTTGACTGTGCTCCGTTCAGGGATGCAATCCCATCCCTGCAAAAGCAAAAGCGACTGATGCTGGTTTAAGCAATTTAAATGAGTGGATTGGATTCGGCACTTTGTTTCCATCAGAAAAAGAAAGAGACCTGACCGTGCTGCGTAAGTAGTACTAGTAGTCACTGACAGAGAAACTACACTGTCGTTCACCTTTTTCTGCAACGCCATATCCACGGCAGTTTACAGTCTTTTGAAGAGATTTGGACGTCCTTGACAGTAAATATAACATCCAGTTGTCGTGTTATAAATGTTAAATAGGTTCGGATGTATAGCCAGCTTGTTTTCATAAAAAAGGACCGTCCTGTGCGTAAGTATTACTAGTACTCACTGTGAAAGAACTACACTGTCGTTTGCCTTTTTCTGCAAAGCCATCCCCACGACAGTTTACAGTCTTCTGAAGAGATTTGGACGTGTTTGACAGTGATGATTATATCCACGACAGTTTACAGTCTTTTTGAAGAGATTTGAACGTGTTTGACAGTGATGATTATATCCAACGACATCAGTGTAATATGTGTTAAATAGGTTGTATTGGAATTGTGACAACAATCAAAAGAGGCGAAAAATAATTTATCTTAAAAACCAAATTTACTTGAAGAGAAAATTTGGTAGTTCACGTAAGCAGTGGCAATTATGTTGAAGACTTTATATATCAGTGTAGTCCTGATAAGCATATGCAATTTTTGTAACGTTGATAAGATTGTAATCTTTTACCGCTGAGCAATAAGAATACCAATACTTTGCCCTGTGGATGTTTTAGTTTTATCCTAAATCTGTTTTCTAAATGCTATTTTATTATTTTCTTTTAACTTTTTTCTTATTTCTTTCTTGGCAATTAATTTGTGTTGCAAAAACATATTTTTTTAGCAACTATGTTAGAGTTTGGTGTTTGTTCTCCGGAATCAAATGGTGAAGGTTTTGAATACAAAGTTAAGGTAGAGAAGTTCAATGTGAAGAATAACTTCACGTTGTGGAAGCTCAAGATGCACAATATCTTGGTGCAACAAGGACTACACAAGGCGTTGATATGTGTTGGCTTTTCTACTCTTCTACTTAGGATTCTCTGGTCCTACCTTACTGTCATAGATTGACCCTGATTCAAATTTAATAAGCTCCCAACAAAAGCCCTCTAAAACTATCGGCCCCTCTGGTAGACCAGAAGGCAATGCAACACACAAAGTGCACTGCACAGTCTCACCCGAGATAGCTCTATGGGTGGCTGCAATACTAAGGTGTTTGCAACCTGGAAAAGAGTGGAGATCTGCGATTGTATCTTGTAATCTTTATTTATTCAGTCTAACATCTAATTATAGCATTTATTTTATTCATGCATGTGAAATACCAGATCTAACTAGTTAATTCATTGATCTAACATTCATCACTTAACAACCATAAAGACGCATACATTCATTCACACAACACAGGTGTTACCGTGGTTCACCCCCTCCTGGGCTACGTTCACAAAGATCTGGCTCTCAAGCTCTTTTATTATGGTTCAGTAATATGTCACGCCGTGCGTGTTTACAATCTTGGATTCTCCTCTCTTCAACAGGCTCCTCAATCCCTGTGAGGCTGACTAGATAACACCAGGCTCCTCATCATCTGATCTAACCCTCGGGATCGAGTTGCTCACTGCCTCTCTAGCTCACCAGCTTACTGAATAGTACAGTTCTTACAACTTTTTGTCATCTATTCTCTCTCTCTCTCTCTCTCTCTCTCTCGAACAGTCCATCGATTTATTCCTTTAAGTACTACCTATTTGTATTCTTGGCTCATCATCCATTACAATACATTACAAAAGCCTTAACCCTAGCGTCGTTAGGTCTTCCTTGCATGCGCGCCTCGCTTGCTTCCCTCACACGTGCTTCTTTTCCTTGTAGTTGTCCTTTCCTCCTTTCATGCTTCTCTTCCCAAAAATAGTTTTTCTCCTAATTAGGTCTGCATCCTACAAGCCCCCAACACTGACATGTGGCTCGTCCTGAGCCACCTAAACTTTGTGTGCTTCTTCAACAGCTCTTGTGAGAGTCTGGAACTTCTATGTGAGTTCCCTTGGTTATGTTTGAGCTTGCGCGGTCTTTTCTCTGGGCGTGTCCAATACTTGCGTTGTAATATCCTCATTCATCATCTTCGTGCACTCTACCTAAATTTGTGCCATGTTCTTCTTTACCTCTTTTGCCTCCGCAATGACCTCCATTGTTAGCTCTTAGAGAGGTTCTATTTGAGCCTGTCGATCCTTCTTCTGTGTCTGTGCGGCTATGAACTATACTTGCAGCTTCTTCATATCTTGTACTCTTTTGAGGCGTTCAGTGATCTTCATCGTTTTCTGCCTCTACTTGAGGTCCTAGATAGCTGCGCTTATTTTTTCCTCTTTCTAGTCCCACTACTGGACCTGTTGATCCTCCTCCACCTTTCTCCATAGTTGTGTTTCTCTATCAAACAAGTCGACAATTGCGCTAACTTGTCGTTCCATTTCCTCCATCTTCCCTGCTGCTTCCTGCTTCCATTGCTCCTTCACCTCTGGGGGAGTGGTAGGGATGAGTTGTTCATGGAGGTTCTCGATCTCCTTCTTGTATTGATCCATTGTTTACACAATCTGATCAATTTTCTGTGTTGACGTGGGCTCTACTATTTACGCGCTCTTTGGAATTCGGTCATAGGCTACAACCAATCCCTGCTCGAGCCTATCTGCGTGATCCTTTTCGTCTTTGGTCTCGAGTTTGACTTGCTCAAGCACCAACTCCAACCCCTCTTTGTTGTCCTTTGTGTGTTTCAATTCTGTTGCGTCTATTCGTGCACGCGACTGTACCTCCTGCGCGACACTGACTTGTAGTTTATATAGTGCCTTGGTTGGTATCTTCCCCATTACTAGCTATATTTGTGCCAGATCTTTCAAGGGTGTCTGGCCCACAATCGCATCCATGCACAACATGCTCGGTGTAACGTGAAAAGTCGAGCTCTCTTGTGGTATCGTCTGGATCATATCATGCTCGCTCAGCATAGCCTTGGCTTCTGCTTCTGATGCTACGAGGACTGACTCTAATCCTTTGCCCACCCTCTGTGTTTCTCTAATCTGTTCCAGGAGCTACCTCATGTTGACCAACTCGTCCTGGATTCGGTCCCTTTGGCCTTGAGCTTCTTCAAAATCCTTCATTGTTCGGTCCTGGGCCATTTTGGCCATGAAGTCTGCGTCGTCCTTAGTGATTGTATATTCAGGCGACATCTTGTGCGCCTTGGTATTCTTGCATGCACCCCGAGTGTGAATGATCGGCCTCTTGGTCTAGCCTTGCTCCTATTGGGTAGCACTTGATGTGGTCCCCTATGTTGTATCAACCTCTTTCTCATGTTCCTACGGTACCTGGGTGGTGTCATTTTTCCCCGCCTGCGTACCTTTCTTTGGCGCACCCCCTTTCTTCTATTGTGTCAACTTCTGACTTGGATTTTGCTTCTTGGGTGTCATTTTGTCTCCTGCAAGTGTTTGTTCTTGCCCTGCATCAGCCTCCTTATCCATGGACATCTCTTGAATCAGAACTAGAACTCTCAAGTCATCTTGTCAATCCTTGATGGCCATTTCTACATCCTCTTCCCTGATACGGTATCGCATTTGTAGCCATTCCTTCTCGAGATCCTTTCGTGCATGGATCCATACTATATGCTTGGTCGCCTTAAAGTTGACTATGCCCTGATATTGTGTGACCGCTTCTGGTGTAATTTGCCAAGTGTTGGCAATGCTTTCCTGCATGTTGTTATAATACCCTGTGAACATGCCTGCATTGCACTTTTTTGAGGGGGGTCTGAAGTGCTCCCCAATGATAGGTATCGCACTGCATGACAACGAGTGCTCCGCTCGGAAAAGTATGAATACTTAGGCTCCCTCCATCCAACCAAGGTGATCAGGATGAGTATCCAAGAGTAATGAAACTATGTCCCCAGGTCCTGTGCGTCTTTGCAATCCTCAAGGAATAGGTTTAATAAGTGCGGGGCCCAACTAAGCATAGTGCCTTCCGCACACTGTGTTGCAACTGCGACGACCTCAACAGGGACTTCCTTCTTGTGGCACTTCCTGAGCAATTTGCACGCCATGAGTTTGGTGGCCAGACCTGTTGCTGCGTCACTAATGTGCTTGATGATGATTCTGCGTGACCCTCTTTCTGTGCCATACGTCTTCTTCATTTCCTCGGCCAACACCTTCTCCTTTATCTTGTCATCGAGGAACTGCGTAGGACTCTCCCCCCGAGATGGTATCCCTGTAATAAACACAACGAGCTCTATGTCTATCGAGATAGGCTCTTCCACCCATAGGTACCCTCCATGGGTAACTTTCATCAGCTGCTTGACGCATTTATTTACGTTGTGGCCCCTTCCAAAGTGTGGGATATCCAATAGGTTCAGAATCCTGGTGTTGGCCAGTCCGACTGCCCACTGTTTCAGATGGAGAATTGGCTCACCGAAGGGTCCTACACCCATGTTGTCCAGGTAAACTTGCTTTTCAAACTCAGGAACTTGTCTGTGTTGGTCACATCATGATCCGAGTACCGTAGTTTCTCCATGCATCCTAACAGGTCAGTCGCGATACGCACCCCTTCTGGAATGCGTGGTAAGACTATAGTTGTTGCAGCTTGCCTACGCGGTGATGTTTCTACTGGTTGCTTACCCTTTCGTTGTGGTGGCTGACTCAAGGTTCCATCCTCCATTGTTCTCTCCTCTGTATATGCCTTTGGTTGGTCCATGACATCTTCTACTATGCCCTCCTATTGTTGCTTCAACGCTGTTGTGTGTAACCTTTCTGGCGTGACGCTTCTGTCTGGTTGGGGACCATCCCATTAACCCTCGAGGTTTTCAATGCGTGAAGGATTGTCTGTGTCCTTGTCCTGTTGGCTCTGTGCCACTTCAAAAATGTCGATGTCCATGCCCACTGCTACTGTTTGTTGGGTTTCTTCCACCACTAGTGTGGGGCTCCCTCGTTCTATATTGGGCGAAGGGATTTCATCTAAGTTGACGAATTTGGTAGGCCGTGTTGATTCTTGTTTTCTTCCCTGTGGTTTTTGTGGTGCTCTAAGGTTGCTTCGATGTCTTATGCAGGCCTAACTCGAGGCACTTAGCTTGGGTGGTGCCATGGTAGTTAAGATGGTCTCTATCGAGCTAGTTCATTCTGTAACACTTGCAAACTAGCTCTTTTCTTTGTATACTTTGTCGCTCTGTTCTTTTCTCAATTTCACAATAACCCTTCTGTTACCCATGTGCTTTCGTTATATAGCAATAGTATGAAGCTTCTCGGAGAAGTTACTCGAGCTGTGGTTTAAATGAATTGGCGCTTCCCGTGTACCTACCATTGAATTCCCTTGACGTCTCCAGTTGGCGCGATTAATGTGACTTCTCGTCAATCATTCTTGTCATTCAATTTTGATAGACGTCTCCAGTTGGCGCGATTAATGTGACGTCTCGTCAATCATTCTTGTCATTCAATTTTGATAGACGCCGCCAGTTGGTGCCTATTTACCGTAACCGTTGTTAGCGTTGCCATTTTTCTTTCCATTTAGAGTCGATTTTTAGTCACGTCGTGACCCATGCATCCAAACATGTGAAGTCAAGTATGTAACATCGTGGGGTTGAAGTCAGCAAGTGGTCAGTTGGCCCTTGGAAATGGGAAGGGATGTCAGAGTCGAAACATGCGTAAGTGGTACGAGTATGTCTTTTCCAGAGAGTCAAATCCTGTTAAGAAATCAATCTCTACGTGCCCCAGGTCGAGTCAGGGAGTTAATGGAAGTCACATCGGTAAGTGCAACAACTTTTATCAGTTCATCATGAAGGCCGAGGGAATGAAAAATCATGGCGTTCGTATCATGCATGCCCTGCAAACATTATCGTCTTTGTTATACATGTGGGGATGTTCCATGGAAAATATGCAATTTGATTCAAAACATCACGTCGCCATGAATTCACTGTTCTCCGACACGATTCCTCCTTCTGCTCGACTCGTTATAAATTCCAGATGCTCGGCACCCATTTCAATCGTGAAACTAGGCCCGCACTCTGTTTGCAATTTCCCTTGCCAGTTCAAGTTGATCAAAATTACCTCCCTGTGCATTTGTCGGATACAGCGCGCGTAGAATACATACTGGTCACACCATGGAGACCTCCCAAAGCATAAGAAAAGGCGTGCAAAGCAGCAGAATTTCTAGGTCCAAGCCCCAAAACAACTGGGAGTCGTTCTCACCTGCAACAGGGATTCCCAAGGACACGAAAGGAGTTATTCCTTTACCCACAGAGACAATCAGATCAAACTGCGCGCAAACTAAAGAGGAAAGAATTGTGAAAGAAGGAAAGACAGTAGAAGCCCCGTCTCCCCAACAAAAAATACCCTGGAGAAGGGGTAGTCCATGGAAGAACAAGGAAGTTGAGGAAGCCCGAGTTTCAAAAGAGTCGCGTGCCAGATCGATGGTCGAAGAACTACTCATGCACGCCATTCGGCTAGAGCCCGCTGGAGGATCGAGCCGCGGAAGCAGAAGCAGAACAAGGGAAATGGGTACCACATGAGAAAATGATCAAGAGCCATCTCAACAATTAAAGAAAGAAAAGCTGGCTATCTCTAAAATCTACCAGGAAAACATGGAGTTGAGGCGACAACTAGCGACAAAGACTATGGAAGCATCAACGACACAAGCTTGCGAAGGGAACGGGTCATGCTTAAAAAGACAGCTCAGAGAGGTGCAAGACACCATTGTACAGTTGCGCAAAGCACAGAGGCTGTTAGAGGAAAGGCATACAAATAATTCCAGAGAGTGCGAAGCGGCCGAGAAGGAAGCCCGCGTGGCGCTCGCCAACGTATAGAAAAAAACAAGTTTAGCTGGTGTTAGTCTCTATATCCGCCAAACAGAAGACATATTTTGGTAGTTTTGAAGGACACGTTTCCCTAAATAACTCTACCTTTTTTATAATGGTTGTGACCATCAAACAACCACTTTCCATGCACATTTTTCCCAGCAAATGAGCGCGCGATAGAAATCAAAGCCATTATAATAGATAGTGAGTTCCTGGAAGACACCTTTCCGCTCAGACATCTGATCGAAGGGAAATACTGACACATCTTTTCCTCATATCGAGACCTGACCGATGATCAGATCCTCGTGGAAAATTTGCGAATAGTAATGTGTAAAGAGACATGATTATTGTCTATTTTTGGATAGCGCCATTCGAAGAGTCTCTAACGCATACCACTCAGTTTCCTAGTTTTTAGAACTAGTAGTTAGAAAAATGGGCAGCCCAAGCGATGCCCTCGTTTATATATTTTATCTTTTCGATGTAAGCCAGGTTGGTTGGAAAAATTGGTATAGACCGTAGCTATTGTATGAAATTTGAGTTCTACTGAAACTTAATGCAAAAATCCTGTAACTTGATGTGAAGATTCTAATTGTACTAGTTGGATGTATTGTTTTCCCTTTCTTGCATATGTTCTCCCTGTTATCTTGTTGATATATTTTTCTGTCTATTTCAAAACGAATTTTCGAACCTGTGGATTGACTGCACAATGCCCCTTGTTCTTGCCACTTAAACAAAACGTTTTCTTCTAAAAGTTAACTTCGAATTCGCCCGCAGCGGTGCTCCGAGTTACTTCATGTAATTTCTTTCCGCCACACATTACTATTTTGCACGGAAGATTGTTGCTCGCTTAGCCTTCATCCTCTCAAGTTCAGTCACCAAGTCATTTGTTTATGTTGTTTCCTCGAATAGACTCTATAGCCCACCGTCTTATTTTCTTTCGCCAATATAACCAAAGACCATTATATCAAAGGTGTTAAATCTAGCCACTGCTTTAAAATCCATATCCTGCGTGGACATTGCACCCCTCAAGAGAGCCCTCTCCGGATCCAAAAGGCTAGTTTCGAGTTCAAAGTTGGTTGAAAAAGTTACCTTCGTCGTCTATTTATCAACGAAACAAATTTACAGAGTGCTAACATTCTGGTGCCATTGTCTGGGACAAAATTGAATATATTTTCCCTAGGAGAACGACTAACGTTGCAGTTTGACCCTTGAGGGTAATAGAGGGACAAACATCAATACCGAATGAAACCCTTACATTGGCAACTCTAGTCCAAAATATTAGTAGCTCCAAGTAGCGCAATTCAGGAACCTTGGCTCCGAAGATGATCTACACCAGAGAAAATCCTAACCAAAACCCTACAGAACCTGTGTACAACCCTGAGAATATTTTGCGCAGGACTAGAGAGCAAGAGTCAGACCTATTCTACTACCTAGACATAATCCCATCCTTACCCAAAGGTGACATGCAGAGCATTGACGACCTTGATTTTGACAAATTATTTGAGCAAACCCTTTTCAGGTCTAAGTCAGAAACCAGCTTGGGCGAGACTATTTTCGACCCGAAGAAATTCCAAGCCTTGATATCAAATAATATCCCTTAAAATTTGAATCCTCCCGGAGCCATGGCCGCTAGATTCGCCCCCCTCATCCTGCCAACCCAACTACATGACTTGCCTCATAATTACAGCTAGAGAATCAGGCTCTACGATGTTGAAAGAAGTGTTTCCTCCCAGAGGCACCTGGACTGGTTTAATGATTTCGTCGACCTAGAGGAGGTGGACTATGCAGACACAAAAATGAGGTTGTTTGCGCAGAGCCTTTTGGTAGATGTAAGAAAATGGTTCAAAGCCCTCCCACCCACAAGAATTCAAAACTTTCCCACATTTGAGACGTCTTTCCTGAATAAATGGGGGGACAAGAAAAACCCTTTGCAGTTGTTAACACAGTACAATAATATCAAGAAAGCATCGAAGGAGACAGTGCAGGAATTCTCAGCCCGTTTCTTGAAAGTGTACAACTCAATCCCTACAGAAGTCAAGTCTCCCCCGAGGGCTGCGCAGTTGTGGTACGTCGATTCCTTTGACAACGATTTTTCCCTGTTGTTAAGAGAAATAAGATCAACAAACCTAGACGCTATAATGAGTAATGCTATCGAGGTCAAAGTAAACATGATGGTGTCGGGGGAAATAAAACAAAGATTCAACAGAGGAGATAAGAAGCCTCAAGGAGATGCACATCCATCGACGTTGCGGTCCTCAGAAGACAAGTTCGACATGATGATGAATAGCATGGAAAGGCTGATGGAGAGAATGTCCATGGGAAACAAACCTGTTTCCCTGGAACAGAACGACCCCCAGCCTAGAAATCAGAACCTCATAAGGGGTCAAGTCTTTCAGATTAGACAGAAGGAACAGAGAGAGCAGAGGGAGCAAGGTGACCAGGAGACAAGACCTCCATTCCAGAAAAACTATGTAGATGAAGACTTCGACCAAGATTTTGAAGACCAGATGCATTGTTGCGATGACAAAAACCCGCGTGTGTTCTTGACAAAGAGCGAGCATGATCGATACATGAGAAAAAACAATGACTTCATGTGGGAGATGGATGATGATATGATACTTGAAACGGATGATGCGTCATCCTGGGAGATAGAGGAATTCAGAAAGGGATATCAGAACGCCATCATGCAGTTCCAGAAGAAATATAACCTCCGGAGCAAAGACGTGCCTGTCGAGCCACAACAAACGAACCCCATAAGGAAACCTCTGGCAGACACCCCTTCCACAAGCCAATAGAAGCTAGACAACCCACCCAAGGACGCAGCTGAAAAGACAAATTCAAAGGAGGAGGCCCCAAGGAAAGCGCTGGAAACAAGCCGGGAAGCGCACGGAAAAGAGGTAGAGAAAGTCTGCCCCCCTTTCAATTTTGAACATGAGATGGCCAAAATCAAAATATCTGTCCCGTTCAACAAAATTATTAGAAAAGACAAGTATGGGGAGAAAATCATTAAAATGATGGAAATGGGAGGGACCCCCGATACTTTGAATATCCAAGATGACCACCCCTCTATCCTTTTTGGTCTGTGCATTGAAGAGATAAATGATACTGAGAACGTCCCTATGTTCTACGTCAGTCTAAAGGTCCATGACCTGAACCTGCATAATGCCATGCTGGATTTCGGCGCATCGCACAACCTCATGCCAAAGGTGATCATGGATGAATTGGGTTTGGATATCACCAGGCCATACAAAGACCTTTTCTCTTTTGATTCGAGGAAATTCAAGTGTTTGGGCCTCATCAAAGACCTAGTTGTATCGTTGGCTCAAATCCCCTCAAAGAACATGGTTATGGACGTAGTCATCACAAACATACCCCCAAAGTTTGGAATGTTTCTATCAAGGTCGTGGGCCGCGAAGTTAAAGGACACTTTGCAGATGGATATGTCATATGCCACCATCCCTGTTTTTGGCCATGACAGACGGGTGTACAGAGAAGTGTTGCTGAAATACATAGTAAGCAACAGGACGCAGCCAAATAACCATCCTATATACGCCATTGACATTGAGGTTGGTTCTTCTATATTCTACAATGAACTAAGTTTCGAAGAGGAAGAGCTGACAGCCATCATGACAGCTGACGAGAAAATCATGCGGGAAACAACAAAGTGCGCCAATCCAAAAGATCGCGCAGAAAGCGAGGTGTGGAACATGAGTTTCGACAATGTGGTAAACAAAGAAGCGGTCGGTGTCATCATATGGATAATCCCTCCTAAGGTCGACATAAAGTTGTGTTCACACAAAATCGCATTCGAATGTACAAACAACATGGCAGAGTATGAAGCACTAATCTTGGGCTTACAAGTTTTGAAAGGATTGGGCGTGCAGAGGATAACAGTGCATGGGAATTCTAAGTTGATCATAAATCAGGTAAAGGGCGTATATCAGACCAAACACCTCAGGCTAAGAGCATACAAAAATTTGGTGTTGGATATCCTCGAAGGATTTTCATAATATAACCTATTTTCCATCCCCAGAGAGAAAAATTAGATCGTTGATACGTTGGCCACCTCGGCCTTGGTTTTTAAGATCCCCATCTTCCCAAACAAAAAATATGAAATCGAGGTCAAGCACAGGGCGACAGTGCCTAATAATATCAAACATTTGCAATTGTTTGATGACGACAAGCAGGTGGAGAGATTCCCCCTTATGAGTGACGAGTTTGATAATACAAACATTGACGAGGAATGTTTTTGCAACAAAGATGAGAGCGCAGGTGCACACAGTAACGTCGACCCTTTCCAAAACCAGATCGCGGGAAGGGACATAATCCAACTAAAAAATAACATCATTCCAAAGGGGTTAGTGCCACTAGAAAAGTTGTTTGACGAGAATGACATGGATAAAAAACCAAAGATCACTGCAAGCGCAGAAGACATGGAAGACTCCAACATCGGGACTGATGAAAACCCAAAGATGATCAAATTATCAAAAACGCTCAGTCCAGAGGTCATGAAGGACTACATTAAACTCATGAAGGACTTCCCCAACGTGTTCGTGTGGAACTACAATGATTTGAAGGTGTATGACATTAAAGTGATCCAACATGTCATCCCCTTCAAAGAAGACCAGAAGCCCTTCAAACAGAAGATGAGATGAATAAATCCCCTGTTGCTGCCATTGATCAAAAAGGAGGTAAAGAAACTCTTTGAAGCTAAAATTATCATTTCATTACGTTTCTCGAAATGGGTAGCTAATTTGGTGGTCGTAGGAAAGAAAAGAGGCAAGATAAGACTGTGTGTAGATTTCCAGAATCTAAACAAGGTGTCTCTCAAGGATGGCTGCCCTCTCCCCATAATGGACTATATCCTGCAAAAGGTGGTGGGGTCTCAGAAGATGTCCATGTTAGATGGTTTCTCAGGTTATAACCATATCATGGTTCACCCAGACGATAGAGAAAAGACAACTTTCACAACTGCATGGGGAATGTTCATGTATGCCAAGATGCCTTTCGGTCTGATGAACATCGGTGTCACTTTCCAAAGGGCGATGGACATAGAATTTGCCGATGAAAAGGACAAGTTCATTTTAATCTATCTGGATGACATCACAGTATACTCTGCCTCCGACAAGCAACACATCGAGCACCTGAAGAAAGTATTCCAGAAGTGCAGGAAGTTTGACATATCACTAAATCCAAAGAAATCACATTTCAGGGTGGAAGAGGGGAAGCTGTTAGGACACATTATTTCCAAGGAAGGTATTAAGATAGACCCCAACAGGGTTGAAGGGATTCTGAAGATCGACACCCTGCGTAGTAAAAAATAAGTGCAATCTTTCCTGGGAAAAGTGAACTTCTTGAGGAGATTGATCCCGAACCTAGCCGGAATCATAATGCACATAACCTGCATGCTCAGGAAGGGAAACAAGATCAAGTGGAACCCAGAGGCCAAGAAGTATTTTGAATATATGAAAGTGGTGTTGAATAAATCTCTTGTGCTAGCCATCCTGGACTTTACGAAAGATTTCATCTTGTTTTCATTTGCCTCAGAACACACTATTGTCGAAGTGTTGTTGTAGAAATACGAGCAGGATTTCGAAAAACCTATAGCCTATTTTAGCCGAACACTACGCGATGCTCCACTAAGGTATGACATTATGGAAACACAAGCGTACACCTTAGTAAAATCTTAGAAAGAATTCAGGACATACATATTGCACTCCCATTTCATCGCTTATGTGCCCAGCAACTCAGTAAAGGATATCTTGACTCAACCTGACTCGAAAGGAAGGAGAGGCAAGTGGATAGCGGCCATGCTGGAATACGATCTTGAGATCAAGCCTATGAAACTGATCAGGGGTCAAGGCCTGGTGAAGTTAATGGCACAGTCGGACTGCGACGCTGTAGGAATGAATTTCATCATTGATCTATCAGAATTCCCTCACCAAGAAATAACCGCGCAGGTGTCTCAAGAGTTCATCGACTCACCATGGTATGCAGAAATCATCTATGTGTTGGAGAATCTTCAAGCTCCTCCAGGCATAGTAAGACTAAGGCTAGATTTCTAAAACTCAAAGCGGTTAAGTTCTGCATCCTGGACAATTCACTCTATTGGAAGGATCCTGAGGAAATATTGCTGATTTGTTTGATGGAAAGTGTTTCGAAGCAGGCCATACAAGAATTTCACAAAGGTGACTGCGAAGGACACCACTACTGGAAAACCACCGCACACAAAATCCTGAGGGCAGGTTACTACTGGCCTACAATATTCACTGATGTGTATAAAGAGATCTCCAACTGCCACAAATGTCAGATTTTTTACGGGAGAAGAAAGTTGCAACCCCTGCCACTAAAGTTGATCTCAGTCGAAGCACCTTTCATGCAGTGGGGTCTAGATTTCATAGGGGAAATAAATTCTCCATCCTCCGCGCAGCATAGATGGATACTCATAGCCACCAACTATTTCACGAAGTGGATAGAGGAAATCCCCACAAAGCAAACAATTGACGCAGTCATCATCCAATTCCTGGAGACAAACATTTTGTCGAGATTCAGATGTCCCGTCAAGAACATAACCGACAATGCGGTCACGTTCAAGTCCAAGAGGATGGAAAAGTTTTGTCAGGATTACAACATAACCCTGGGGCATTCCATGACGTACTATCCACAAGGAAATGGGTTAGCATAATCCTCAAATAAGAGCCTAACTAGAATCATCAAAAGACGCCTGCAAGACAATAAGAAAGCTTGGCATAAAAATCTTATCTATGCGTTGTGGGAAAATCGGGTCACCACCAAGAAGTCCATCTCAACGTCACCTTTCTAGATCGTATATGGTGCATATGCCATCTTCCCTACCTCATTGGGGGCACCCGTTAGAAAATTGTTGCAAGAGCAGTAGGCCAAGCCAAATGCTGCACAGAGGAGAATAAATCAACTAATTCACATGCATCAGGTGAGGGAGCAGGTGTACGATCGATCACAGCTTCATTGGGAGAGGATAAAGAAGGCCTTTAACAAGCACTCTAAATAGGAATATTTTCAGATAGGAGATCTGGTGCTGAGATGGGACGTGATAAATGAAGATAAAGGGAATCACAGAAAGTTCGACCACCTTTGGACAGGTCCGTTCAAAATCAACATGTATTGCGGGAACAATGATTATTTCCTGGAAGGATTAAATGGAGAATGCCTTGGTTGGGGGCCAATAAACGACAACTTCCTCAAGCATTATCTAATGAAATAAAATCTATTTAGGTCATTTTTCATTGTAAATAGTCATTTTTTTTTTTTTGTGTCAGGTTAGTAGGTCAACAAAAAATTGAAGCCCGAAGTGAAGGCCCTGAGTTTATGTTGAGTTTTTAGAAGATGTGTCGATAGGTTTAGGTTGTGTTTTTTTTTTTTCTTTATAGTGCCAAAGATTCAAAATGAGGCCCAATGGTTAGACACCTGGTCTACCATTCTTTTCTACCTCGCGGGGAGGATAACATCCCCATTGGAGCCAGTTGTTAGCGCCGCCATTTTTATTTCCATTTAGAGTCGGTTTTAAGTCGCGTCATGACCCATGCATCCAAACATGTGAAGTCAGGTACGTAAAATTGTGGGGTCGAAGTCAACAAGTGTCTGGTTGGCCCTTGGAAACGGGAAGGGATGTCAGAGTCGAAACATGCGTAAGTGGTACATGTATGTATTTTCTAGAGAGTCGAGTCATGTTAAGAAATCAGTCTCTACGTGCCCTAGGTCGATTCAGGTAGTTAATGGAAGTTGCATCGGCAAGTGCAACAACTGTTATCATTTCATCATGAAGGTCGAGGGAATGAAAAATCRYGGCRTTTGTATCATGCATGAMCTGYAAACATTATCGCCTRTGTTCTACATGCAGGGATGTGCCATGGAAAATATGCAWTTCGATTCAAAACATCCCGTCGCCATGAATTCACTGTTCTCCTGCATGATTCTTCCTTCTGCCCGAMTCATTATAAATTCCAGATGCTTGGCACCCATTTCAGTCGTGAAACYAGGCCCACACTCTGTTTGCAATTTTCCTTGCCAGTTCAGGTTGATCAAAGTTCCCTCCATGTGAATTTTTTGGACACCGCCCGCAGAATACATACTGGTCACGCCATGGCGACCTCCTAAACCATAAGAAAATGCACGCGGAGTAGCAGAATTTCTAGGTCCAAGCCCCAAAACGAATGGGAGTCGATCTCACCTGCAAGAGGGATTCCCAAGTACGTGAAAGCAGTTATTCATTTACCCACAAAGATGATCAGATCAAACCGCGCGGAACCTGAAGCGAAAAGGCTTGTGTAGGAAGGAAAGATAGTAGAAGCATCATCTCCCCAACAGAAAATACCCTGGAGAAGGGATAGGCCAAGTAATAGAAAAAACAAGTTTAGTTGGTGTTCGTCTCTGCATCTGCCAAACAAAAGATAGATTTTGGTAGTTTTGAAGTCATGTTTCCTTAAAGAACTCTACCATTTTGATAATGGTCGTGACCATCAAACAACCACTTTCCGTGCACATGTTTCCCAAAAAATGAGCGCCCGACAGAAATCAAAGCCGTTATAACAGATAGCGAGTTCCTGGAAGACACTTGTTCGCTCATACATCTATTCGAAGGGAAATACTGACACATCTTTTCCTTATATCGAGACCTGAATGATGATCAGATCCTCGTGGAAAATTTGGGAACAGTCATGTGTAAACAGATGTGATTATTGTCTATTTTTGGATAGCACCATGCGAAGAGTCTCTAACGCATACCACTCAGTTTCCTAGTTTTTAGAACTAGCAGTTAGAAAAATGGGCAACCCAAGCGACGCCCTCGTTTATATATTTTATCTTTTCGATGTAAGCCAGGTTGGTTGGAAAAATTGGTATAGACCGTAGCTATTGTATGAAATTTGAGTTCTACCGAAACTTAATGCAAAAGTCCTGTAACTTGATGTGAAGATTCTAATTGTAGTAGTTGGATGTATTGTTTTTCTCTTTCTTGCGTATGTGCTCCCTGTTATCTTGTTGATATATTTTTCTGTCTATTTTGGAATGAATTTTCGAACCTTTGGATTCGCTGCGCAACACCACTTGTTCGTGCCACTTAGAAAAAAATGGTTTCTTCTGAATGTTAACTCTGAATTCGCCTGCAGTGGTGCTCCGAGTTACTTCCTGTAATTTCTTTCCACCACACATTACTATTTTGAATTGAAGATTGCCCCTCTCTTAGCCTTCATCCTCTCAAGTTTAGTCATCGAGTCATTTGTTTCCGTTGTTTCCTCGAATCGACTCCATAGACCACCGTCTTCTTTTCTTGCGCCAATATAACCAAAGACCATTATATCAAAGGTGTTAAATCTAGCCTCTGCTTTAAAATCCATATCCCACGTGGACATTGTACCCCTCAAGAGAGCCCTCTCCGGATCCGAAATGCTAGTTTCAGGTCTCAAAGTTGGTTGAAAAAGTTACCTTCATCATCTAGTTATCAGCCGAATAGATTTACAAAGTGCTAACAACTGCCATTTTTCCAATTGCCTCCTTTTTTTGACCGTTGGTCCTTTTTCCGGTGTGCTAAGAGTTCCAAGTGCGTGCTATGGTGCTTCATTGGTTCACGTGGACCTTTTAGTTTTATCACGCTACCTCTCCTTTAGTTGTGTGTTGTCTTATGTTGTCTTGCGCGGTAACCCCTCTGTTGTTGTGCACAATTTTTATTTTTTTTTAAGTGCTAGGAGGTCAACTGTCCTTATACAACTTCAGTTGACTCCCATTGATCATTCCTCTGAGTTATGTTCCTCCCAAACCCTTCAATTGTACAACTCCCCCATTTGTGAAAGTCTTTACTTCATATGGTCCCAACCAATGCATTCTAAGTTTTCCTGGGTGTTGAAGAGATTTACTGTCGTACACCAAGATTAGGTCTCCCTCCCTGAAACTTTTCCTCTTAATATGTCTATCATGCCAAGCTTTGTCTCTTTCTTTCCGTACCTCTTGGTGAAACCCTTCTAGAATCCTATCTTCTTCCATGATCATCAACTGATTTCTCTTGTCCTGGATCTTCCCCAATAGTGTAGGGCATTCTTCTGTATCATGATCTGATGTGCGACAATACATACATGCCGCAGGTGGAAGTGGACATTCTCTTGCATAGTGTTCTGGTTGTTGACAGTTGTGGCATACCACTGGTCCTCTATCTCTTCGAAAGCCTCATCTTCCTCTTACATCACCTTTGTAGCCAGCTCGATCTCCTCATGGTGCATTGTACTAAGGCACCTGGTTATACTGTGCGAGATTATAGTGTGGTTGTGCGGTATTGTAGTGCGGTTGCACAATGTGATATTGTTGTTGGATAGTGTTATATTGTTGTTTTGCAGTGTTATACGGAGCTTGTACTTGGTTAAACTATGGTTCAGCTTGCCCAACCATCATTTCTTCCTACACCCTGTAAGCATCTGATGTTCTTTTCCTCATCAGGTCCATGGTCCTACAAAATTTTTCATCATGTCTTACTAACTTGCAAAAGTTTCAATATGAACTCTTAGGTACTGTATGGTACTTAGGCATCATTGGGAAGTGATATGGATCATGCCCCTATTTCTTACAGATCTCAAACCATAGTCCTTCTGTTGGCAACGAGTTTGGGATTCCTGTTGCCATGTACTGTGCGAATGTTGGACATTCATTCTTATGGTGTCCTTATGTCCTACATGTGGTACACCAAACGACTTCTCTTTTGTCCTTACCTTTGTTCTGGTCTAGATGGAATGTTAAGTTCTTCATATCCTCCTTCATCTCCTCTATGGATGGATCTGTCTTTTAATATTGGTTCTCTTCTAATTGTAGGGCTAGATGTAGAGCCTATGCCTGTGTTTGAAACTTCTATTGTCGCAAAGGGTATTTGAAGTGTGGTAGCAGTGAATTGACGACCATATGCCTATGTTGCATATCTGTCATACATACTTTAGTTTTCCCTTCAATCGTTTGAATCTTTGGTCAATATCCCATACAGATTCTCCTGGTTTCTATCTAATCTCTATCATCTCATTCATTTATTGATCCTCTTAACTAGGTTTCTAGAATTCATTTATCAATAGCTTTTTGATATCTCCAATTGTTCTGGTTGTCCCTTGGCGGACTGTTTGCAGCTAAAATCATGTACCAATCCAGTGCATGATCTCTTAGCGTGATATCTAACTACGCAAGTTTAGTGTCTTGATCTATGATATGTTTCTCTTTCCAGATCTTTTCACAAATAAACAAGTGCTTCTTAGGGTCCTTCGACGCCTCTCCTTTGAATTCTGGTAATCTGATGGTGGGATCATGTCCTACCATCCTGAATGTTGAACTACTACCTATGCATGGTGTATATACTTGATTAATGCTTCCTAAACTGGCTCCCCAATTGTTGTTCCTTGTGTAGATGTACTTCCAGCTATCTTCCTTCTCCGGAAATTTGGTTGTCTAAATGGTGGTGTTCTTCTTGGTGTATTAGTCGTACATGGGTTTATGGGTTCCACACTGACAATGATATGGATAGGAGTGCTTACTTATATTCCATCTCTTGGACCTCTTTTCTTCCTCTCATATGGCGTGCGCAGGATTTACTCAATCTGCTCCAAAACTTGAAGATCCTCTACCTCTTCTTCATCACTTGCCAAGCCCTCCCTCGCGACTATGACTCTCTTCTTGGCATTCACCTTATATTGGTAGGGTACTCAACTGCGTGTTCTTCCAGCTGTTTCCATGATCCTCTTGATCTGGTCTTAATCCATCATGATTGGGTCCAAGGCCTCCTCCTTCTTTCCTTTATCCATTTCTCTTTTTCCTGACAGTGCTTCCCCCCTTCCCCCATGCACGCAGGGAAGTTTAGTTGTCTCAGGCCATTGTCATTACACCTTTTCTATATAGTAATATCTTAATAGAAGTGTATAATGATCTGATATACCTACCTTGAGGTCCCTTCAATAAATATTTCTATGTCGCGATGTAAGACTTCATTGTATCTACTGCAAATTCTGTGATAAATCCTGCAACAATGTTGTCTAACCAAAAATATACTGCACATATAAATTTATTATTAACTTTTTGTAATTGCATGATCTCTACAGGATTCTACTCTAGTTGTATGATCTGATTTGTAGGGTGGTTGTATTTAAACCTCAATATCCACTACTGCAATAAATGTGGGAAATCACAGAAAAATACTTCATGCAAGTCGCTAAGTACGTACTTGTCCAGATATTTGCACAATGTCAACTTCGGATTTCTTTTATCTTTCTGCACAAAATTCAACTCCTTTGTTTTCAAGCAGCTCTCTATCTCTTCCTTCATTGGATTCCATGGTCTCAACATTCCCTTTTAGATTCTCATTCTCTCAACGTCTTTTCGTCTGATCTGGCATTCTTTTGACGTGTCTTCATCATATCTCATTCACTCAAGCCCATCCCATTCCAATCAACCGGCAATGAAACCATTTGTTGTCTTTTCTACTCTTCTACTTAGGATTCTCTAGTCCTACCTTACTTTCATAGATTGAACCTGGTTCATATTTAATAATCTCCCAACAAAATCCCTCTTAAACTATCGGCCCCTCTCATAGACCAGAAGGCAACACAACACACAGAGTGCACTGCGAAGTCTCACCCAAGATAACTCTATGGGCGGCTACAATACTCAGGTGTTTGCAACCTGGGAAAGAGTGGATATCGGCAATTGTATCTTGTAATATTTATTTATTCAGTCTAGCATCTGATTATAACCATTATTTTATTCATGCATGTGAAATACCATATCTAACTAGTTAATTCATTAATCTAACATTCATCACTTCACAACCATAAAGACACATGCATTCATTCACACAACACATATGTTACCGTGGTTCACCCCCTCCTGGGATACACCCACAAATATATGGCTCTCAAGATATTTTATTATGGTTCAGTAATATGTCACACTGTGTTTGTTTACAATCTTGGATTCTGCTCTCTTCAACAGGCTCCTCAATCCCTGTGAGGCTGACTAGATCGCACCAAGATCCTCATCCTGTGATCTAACCCTTGGGATTGAGTTTCTCTTTGCCTCTCTATCTCACTAGCTTATTGAATAGTACAGTTCTTACAATTCTCTACCATATGTTCTCTCTCTCTCTCTCTCTCTCTCTCTCTCTCTCTCTCTCTCTCTCTCTCTCT
>ML781213.1:84904-113818 GCA_009831015.1 Picea engelmannii | reverse complement strand
GATATCCACTTGAACAGGTGCCCTACTAACAGTAAAGAGATAAAAGCTTTTGTTATGGATAGGTTCCACAAACTAACTTGGGATAAAGGGTTCCAAAGAAAGAAACAGTGTTATATTGAAGAGTTTAACCCCACATACAATCATCATCAAAAAGCATACATAGGGACCCATATATCTTGGAGAGCCAAAATGCTTAGGTTGTGAAACTAGGCGTTGGAAAAGACCAAAAGAAGCTTGGGAAGAAAGGGTGTGTGTTCTGCACCTCCGGAAAAGTGGAAACAGAAAAACATTTCATTTTAGAGTGTGAAGCCTTCAAAAACAGTAGGGACAACTATGTAAGTATCTTGATAGCTAGCTCTTGGAATAATTTATTCATCTTGATAGCTAGCTCTTGGAATAATTTATTCAACTAGAGAACAGTAGAGAAATTAGGGAAGTTCATTATCAAATTGAATAAGGAAAGAGCTGAAATGGAGAAATCAGTGTGTCAGACGATTTGTCCCATAGACTATTGTTAATCTCGTTAACGTTAAAATCATTTTCTTTTCTTTCTTTTCCATGTGCGATCATAGTCTCACGAATCCGTCGTTTTAGGTGTAATCACATTATGAATACAGTCCCTGGACCGCAGGTTTTCAATCACTGGGCTAGCACGCGTTTCACGAGAAAAGTTGAGAGAGAAGTTGACTGTGCTCCGTTCAGGGATGCAATCCCATCCCTGCAAAAGCAAAAGCGACTGATGCTGGTTTAAGCAATTTAAATGAGTGGATTGGATTCGGCACTTTGTTTCCATCAGAAAAAGAAAGAGACCTGACCGTGCTGCGTAAGTAGTACTAGTAGTCACTGACAGAGAAACTACACTGTCGTTCACCTTTTTCTGCAACGCCATATCCACGGCAGTTTACAGTCTTTTGAAGAGATTTGGACGTCCTTGACAGTAAATATAACATCCAGTTGTCGTGTTATAAATGTTAAATAGGTTCGGATGTATAGCCAGCTTGTTTTCATAAAAAAGGACCGTCCTGTGCGTAAGTATTACTAGTATTCACTGTGAAAGAACTACACTGTCGTTTGCCTTTTTCTGCAAAGCCATCCCCACGACAGTTTACAGTCTTCTGAAGAGATTTGGACGTGTTTGACAGTGATGATTATATCCACGACAGTTTACAGTCTTTTTGAAGAGATTTGGACGTGTTTGACAGTGATGATTATATCCAACGACATCACTGTAATATGTGTTAAATAGGTTGTATTGGAATTGTGACAACAATCAAAAGAGGCGAAAAATAATTTATCTTAAAAACCAAATTTACTTGAAGAGAAAATTTGGTAGTTCACGTAAGCAGTGGCAATTATGTTGAAGACATTATATATCAGTGTAGTCCTGATAAGCATATGCAATTTTTGTAACGTTGATAAGATTGTAATCTTTTACCGCTGAGCAATAAGAATACCAATACTTTGCCCTGTACTTTGCCCTGTGGATGTTTTAGTTTTATCCTAAATCTGTTTTCTAAATGCTATTTTATTATTTTCTTTTAACTTTTTTCTTATTTCTTGGCAATTAATTTGTGTTGCAAAAACATATTTTTTTTAGCAACTATGTTAGAGTTTGGTGTTTGTTCCCAGGAATCAAATGGTGAAGGTTTTGAATACAAAGTTAAGGTACAGAAGTTCAATGTGAAGAATAACTTCACGTTGTGGAAGCTCAAGATGCACAATATCTTGGTGCAACAAGGACTACACAAGGCGTTGATATGTGTTGGCTTTTTTACTCTTCTACTTAAGATTCTCTGGTCCTACCTTACTGTCATAGATTGACCCTGATTCAGATTTAATAAGCTCCCAACAAAAGCCCTCTAAAACTATCGGCCCCTCTGGTAGACCAGAAGGCAATGCAACACACAAAGTGCACTGCACAGTCTCACCCGAGATAGCTCTATGGGTGGTTGCAATACTCAGGTGTTTGCAAGCTGGAAAAGAGTGGAGATCTGCGGTTGTATCTTGTAATCTTTATTTATTCAGTCTAACATCTAATTATAGCATTTATTTTATTCATGCATGTGAAATACCAGATCTAACTAGTTAATTCATTGATCTAACATTCATCACTTAACAACCATAAAGACACATACATTCATTCACACAACACAGGTGTTACCGTGGTTCACCCCCTCCTAGGCTACGTTCACAAAGATCTGGCTCTCAAGCTCTTTTATTATGGTTCAGTAATATGTCACGCCGCGCGTGTTTACAATCTTGGATTCTCCTCTCTTCAACAAGCTCCTCAATCCCTGTGAGGATGACTAGATCGCACCAGGCTCTTCATCATGTGATCTAACCCTCAGGATCGAGTTGCTCACTGCCTTTCTAGCTCACCAGCTTACTGAATAGTACATTTCTTACAACTTTTTGTCATCTGTTCTCTCTCTCTCTCTCTCGAACGGTCCATCGATTTATTCCTCTAAGTACTACCTATTTGTATTCTTGGCTCATCAGCCATTACAATACATTACAAAAACCTTAACCCTAGCGTCGTTAGGTCTTCCTTGCATGCGCGCCTCGCTTGCTTCCCTCACACGTGCTTCTTTTCCTTGTAGTTGTCCTTTCCTCCTTTCATGCTTCTCTTCCCAAAAATAGTTTTTCTCCTAATTAGGTCTGCATCCAACAAGCCCCAACACTGACATGTGGCTCGTCCTGAGCCACCTAAACTTTGTGTGCTTCTTCAACAGCTCTTGTGAGAGTCTGGAACTTCTATGTGAGTTCCCTTGGTTATGTTTGAGTTTGCGCGGTCTTTTCTCTAGGCGTGTCCAATACTTGCGTTGTAATATCCTCATTGATCATCTTCGTGCACTCTACCTAAATTTGTGCCATGTTCTTCTTTACCTCTTTTGCCTCCGCAATGACCTCCATTGTTAGCTCTTAGAGAGGTTCTATTTGAGCTTGTCGATCCTTCTTCTGTGTCTGTGCGGCTATGAGCTATGCTTGCAGCTTCTTCATATCTTGTACTCTTTTGAGGCGTTCAGTGATCTTCATCGTTTTCTGCCTCTACTTGAGGTCCTGGATAGCTGCGCTTATTTTTTCCTCTTTCTAGTCCCACTGTTGGACCTGTTGATGCAGGAGCATCATTCACTCATCAAGCGAGCCAGCACATTGAGAGGAAACAGCTGGACAATGCCTATACAAATTTTGAAATGCTTTAGAAATTGTTGCGTTGTTCTTTAATGAAGGCATTCATAAAGAAGCGCATTTGTATTGTAAAGGGGACCTTGAGCCTTTAAACTCTTGTCCTTAGTAGATAGGAAGGCATTTAATAAATTTAATGCTGTTAGATAGGAATTAATTATAGATTAGATAGTTGTAGAATTCGAGAGGGCAAACGGAATATAGGCACCCTCCTTTGTACATTGTATTATTATCAAACAGGAGCAAGAAGAGAAGAGCAAGCAGAGAACTTGTGGAGAACACCCATGTACAGATTGAATTTATAGAAAAGAGTCTTTGATTCAATTTCATGGTGTGTGTTGTTTCTCTGTGTTGATATTATGCTCATGGATGTTTGTCTTCTGTTATGTATTTGCTTTGAATATGTTGTGCATGTGATTTCAGAGGTTTAACTGAAGTCTGAGAGGGAAGAGAATGAGTTTCAATTGTTTCTCTGTTTGAGCCGGGAGGTTCCTGCATAGAGTGCAGTCGAATTCATCCGCATAGAGTGCATTGATGAGGCTAGACAGTTAAACCCTTATGCTCAATTTACCCAGAAGTTGACTTGGATTGGTAGAGCCGTGCAGGAGGAGTGCAGGCTGAAATTGAAGTCTCAGTAGCTAGTCTGAGCACAGGAAGACAGGGATTACTGTGGCTGCAAGTGCCCAAGGTCTGGAAGACTCAACACTTTGAGCGCTGTTGGAGGTCGAGTGCAAGAAGCGTGTGCAAATTCTCTAAGGGAGTCGGAGTTGACAAGCTCAGGAGGAATAGATCCTTCATGAGTCCTGGGAGAAGGACCCAGGAGAACGTTCGAGCCAGAAGAAGCTTTGAAGTGGAAAAAATCCTCAAGGAGGAGAATAAACGGCCAAGGTTCGCAGGATAGATTTGCGAAATTCCGCTGACCATCAGATCTTAGAGAGTTGCGCAAGATTTAGCCCTCAGGCGCAGAAGGAAAGGACCAAGACCCACCGGGATTCGGTCTTCGGAGTTTATGGAGGTGAGAGGTTCACGCTGGTCGAGATCGCGATTGGCGATTTCCCGATTTGATCGGAGCCTTCGATCATTATAGGGACAGGTGGCATCAGATCCCGGGAGGTCGGGATTCGGCATTCGGGGTTTTCAAATGCAAAGAAATTGCGAATGGTGAAATCGTGATCCCGCGATTCCCGATAGAGAGGAGAGAGGAAGTGACGTGGTGAGGAGATAGCGCACGTGCCATCGGGGTTCGGATTTTTGGACAGCACGAGAACCGCGCACTCAGGTTTCGCGATATCGCGAAACCCGATTTCCCGACAAGCGAAGGGGAGATCAGAGGAGAGTTTCTGTGGGTAGTGAGAACTCCCATAGGGAGTTAGAAGAGTGTTTTAACTCTTCGGGCCTGAGACGAAGAGGGTCCTGGTGAAAGCGGGTTACCTAAGAGGGGTGACTTGCACCAGAGTGGTATCAGAGCGGGATAAGTTCTCTGTTTTCTGTAGCAGAGAGGAGAAGTTTTCACTATGCCGCCGAGAAGAGGTAGACAATCACCCAATCCAGAGGGGGAAAGGGAATTGTCTAGAGGAAGAGAAATATCCAGGGAAGGAAGTAGCCATGGACAGAGCGTAGAAATGGAGAGGGAATTATGAAATCTTCGTGCCAGAATGGAAGATATGGAAGCGACGCATAGACGTGCAGCGCATACTGGAGATCTAAGTGACTCCGAAGTTGAAGAGGAAGCTGGACATGAAGAAGAAGTTGCAGCAGCAGATGCATCAACCGAACGGTTGATTAAAGCTATTGTCAGGATGAGCTCAAAGACCAAAATGGATATTCCAGTTTATGAAGGAAGCCTGGATGCAGAAGAGTTGCTGGACTGGATCCGAGCTCTTGACACCTACTTCGATTACGAGGATATCAAAGAGGATAAAAAGGTAAGGCATGCAGTCACTAAGTTTAAAGGACATGCAGCATTATGGTGGGACGAGCTACAGGCAGATAGACGTTCCAAGGGGAAATAGAAAATTAAAAGCTGGGACAGAATGACCGCGAAGATGAAAGCAAAGTTCATCCCAAGGGATTACCAGATCACACTGTTCAGGCGGATGCAGAACCTGAGACATAAGTTGATGACGGTGAAGGAATACACCGAAGAATTCTATAAGCTCAATATCCGAGCAGGTCATCGGGAGAGCGATGATGAAAAAGTGGCGAGATACCTGAATGGTCTGAGATACGACATTCAGGATGAATTAAGCATGTTGACCATCAGAACTGTTGAGGATGCTTACCAGATGGCTCTTAAAGCCGAGGAGAAGCTGAGCCGAAAGCAAGGACAGCGAAGGCGAGGCAGGAGTCAGCCCAGAGGCAAGGCAGTTGCCCAGGAGAAATTCCAGAAGCCCACGGAGGAGTGGAAGCAACCTCATGGTAAGGTTGAGAGAGGTGGAACCTCACAGCGAGGACCACGTGCTGAACAGAGGACACAACATACCGAGCAGGGTGGCGGTTATGCGAATGCAAACACTATTCCTCGTACTAGAGGTCGAGGTAGAGGAAGAGGTGGAGTTATCACATGTTTTACATGTGGAAAGAATGGGCACAAGTCATTCGAGTGTCCAGAGAAGAAGAAAGACGCAGGAGAAACTCACATCACTGAAGCATAGAGGCGTGATGCTGAGAACGAAGATGCAGACAGCGGAAGATCACTTGGGATGCATAAGATTCTTTTGACACCTGAGAAAGAGGTGGAAAGCTCAGTACAGAGGAGCAGATTGTTCAGAACGGCTTGCACAGCCAAGGACAGGAAATGCAAGGTCATAGTTGACAGTGGAAGCACCGATAATCTCGTTTCAACCGAGATGGTGGAAAAGCTGGAGTTGGAGACGACTAAGCACCCGAGTCCATATAAGGTCTCGTGGTTACAAAAAGGACACCGGGTAAGTGTTACTAAACAATGCTTGGTTGAATTCAAGATAGGAAATTATAAGGATAAGATTTTATGTGATGTTATTCCCATGGATGTATGTCATATATTGCTGGGTAGACCATGGCAATATGACCGAAATGTGATTCATGATGGGAAGATGAACACCTATACACTGGAAAAGAACGGGAGAACCCATAGATTACTTCCGATAAAGGATAAGGAGGTAAAACAGAAAGTAAGCAATACCATACTTCTCATGAGTGGGAAGGAGCTTCTCACAGAGATGGAGAAGAAGGAAGATCCACAATTCTTTGTGGTCAGGAAACCGAGAATTGTCCTGACTAGTACAAGAGTGGACGACTTGCCAGAAGAGATTCAGGAACTGCTGAGAGAGTTCGCTGACATCATCGTGGACGAACTACCCCGTTCGTTGCCACCGATGAGGAGTGTGAGTCATCACATCGACCTCATACCAGGAGCAAGTTTACCGAATAAGGCTGCATATAGATTGACCCCACAGGAGAATGAAGAGGTCAAGAATCAGGTCCAGGATTTATGGGATAAAGGACTGGTTAGGGAGAGTCTCAGTCCGTGTGTTGTTCCAACAGTACTAAGTCCGAAGAAGGATGGGGGCTGGAGGATGTGTACAGACTCCAGAGCGATTAACAAAATCACCATCAGGTACAGATTTCCACTGCCGAGAATGGATGATCTGATGGACTGCCTGAGTGGGGCAAATTATTTCTCAAAGATAGATCTGAAGAGCGGATATCACCAGATTCACATGAGGGAAGGTGATGAATGGAAGACAACATTCAAAACAAATGAAGGTTTGTATGAATGGTTGGTCATGCCGTTTGGCTTGACAAATGCACCAAGCACATTCATGAGATTGATGAATGAAGTCCTACGGGAATTCATTGGAAAGTTTGTAGTCGTATATCTGGATGATATATTGATATACAGTAAGACCAAGGCTGAACATTTAAAGCATTTGGGAATTGTGATGAGAAGACTGCAGCAAGAGAAGCTGTTGGTCAACATGAAGAAATGTTCGTTCATGCAGACATAACTCATTTATTTGGGTTTTTCTATCTCAACAAATGAGTTGAAAATGGATCTTGAGAAGGTGGACGTGATCAAAAATTGGCCATCACCGAGAAATGTTTTCGAGGTGAGGAGTTTTCATGGACTGGCTAGTTTCTACAGAAAATTCATTCAGAATTTCAGTGGAATTAGCGCAGCAATGATGGACACAGTGAAGAAGCGACATAAGACTTTTCATTGGACAGCAGAGGCTGAGAAAAGTTTCAATCTGTTGAAGCGGAAGATCACAGAGCAACCGATTCTGGTGTTACCTGATTTCCAAAAGACATTTCAGGTGAAATGTGATGCAAGCGGGTATGCTATAGGAGCGGTCTTGAGTCAGGAAGATAGGCCAGTTGCCTATTTCAGCGAGAAGCTGGATGAAGCAAAGCTGAAATACTCCACGTATGATAAGGAATTTTATGCCATCATACAGGCATTAAAGAAGTGGAGGCATTACTTGATCCCGAAAGAATTTGTATTGTACAGCGATAATCATGCATTGCAGTTTGTGAGTCAACAGGAGAAGTTGAACCAGAAGCATGCAAAATGGGTAGAGTATATGCAAAATTTCACATTCGTGATTAAACACATTTCGGGAACTGCTAACAAAGTGGCTGATGCTTTGAGCAAGAAATGTTTGTTGCTGCAGGAGTTCAGAGTCAAAACCTTGGGTTTTGAAAACCTGAAGGACATGTATGCAGGAGATGCAGACTTCGGGGAAGCATATGAAGCAGCCGAGAACCCAATTCTCAGAGATCGGAGCCCATGGATAGACTACATGATCCAGGAGGGATTGTTGTTCAGAGGCAATCAACTATGTATTCCAATTTGCTCCATGAGGGAGAATTTGGTGAAGGAAAAGCATAGTGGCGGATTAGCAGGTCACTTTGGTCATGACAAAACATTCGCCAAGCTGAGCGAATCGTATTTTTGGCCGGGCATGCGAGTAGGTGTCAAAAGGTATGTTGACTAGTGTCGAATTTGTCAGCATTCGAAGGGCCGGAAGCAGAATGCAGGGTTTTATCAGCCATTACCCATACCCGAGAGGCCATGGGAGGCGATCAGCATGGATTTTGTATTAGGAATGCCAAGGATGCAAAGAGGGGTTGATTCCATCTTTGTAGTGGTGGACAGGTTTTCAAAGATGACACATTTTATTCCGTGTTAGAAGAGCAGCGATGCGACCCACATCGCAAACTTGTTTTTCAAAGAGATTGTCAGACTTCATGGATTGCCGAGAAGCATAGTCTCGGACAGGGACACAAAATTCATAGGTCATTTTTGGAGGACGCTATGGAAGAAGCTAGGAACTAATCTGGCATTCAGTTCTGCTTACCATCCGCAGACAGACGGACAGACCGAGGTGGTCAATAGAAGTCTTGGAGACTTGCTGAGGAGCTTGGTGACAGAAAACCATGGTAGTTGGGACAACATATTGCCGCAAGCAGAGTTTGCATACAACGATTCGGTGAATCAGAGTACAAGTAAGAGTCCATTCCAGATTGTGTATGGGACACAGCCAAGGGGAGTTTCTTAACTCAGGGAGTCAGAATAGACTGCGACTAGCAGCGCTAGTGCAGAAGAGTTCGCTGAGGCGATGCAGGAACTTCACAGTTAGGTGAAGCAGCGATTGCAAGACTCAAATCAGGAGTATAAGCGCAGAGCCGATCAGCGGAAGAGACAACTTCAGTTTGAAGTTGGTGATATGGTTCTGGCACACTTGAGGAAGGAAAGGTTCCCAAGGGGAACATACAACAAGTTGAAATTGAAGAAAATCGGACCTTGCAGAGTCCTAAAGAAATTTGGCGAGAATGCTTATGAGATTGAATTACCGGATGGCATCGGGATATCTCTGATATTCAACATAGCATATTTATACCCATACAGGGCTGGAGAAGCAGAAGCTGGAACTGAAGAACCAGTGATCCAATGGCAGAAACAATTACTAGTAGCAGAGAAGCCGCAGATGGAGTGCATACTGGACAAGCGAGTGGGAAGGAAAACCAGACGAAAATAGTACTTCGAATATCTGGTGAAGTGGAAAAATCACCCAGTGGAGGATGCCAGCTGGGAGAATGAAGCGATGATACAGAAGCATGGACAGACCGTGCAAGAGCTCATGGACAGGAGCCCATGAAAATTTTCAAGCCGAGGAGTATGATGCAGGAGCATCGTTCACTCATCAAGCGAGCCAACACATTGAGAGGAAACAACTGGACAGCGCCTATACAAATTTTGAAATGCTTTGGAAATTGTTGTGTCGTTCTTTAATGAAGGCATTCATAAAGAAGCGCATTTGTATTGTAAAGGGGACCTTGAGCCTTTAAACTCTCGTCCTTAGTAGATAGGAAGGCATTTAATAGATTTAATGTTGTTAGATAGGAATTAATTGTAGATTAGATAGTTGTAGAATTCGAGAGGGCAAACGGAATATAGGCACCCTCCTTTGTACATTGTATTATTATCAAACAGGAGCAAGAAGAGAAGAGAAAGCAGAGAACTTGTGGAGAACACCCATGTACAGATTGAATTTATAGAAAAGAGTCTTTGATTCAATTTCATGGTGTGTGTTGTTTCTCTGTGTTGATATTATGCTCATGGATGTTTGTCTTCTATTATGTATTTGCTTTGAATATGCTGTGCATGTGATTTCAGAGGTTTAACTGAAGTCTGAGAGGGAAGAGAATGAGTTTCAATTGTTTCTCTGTTTGAGCCGGGAGGTTCCTGCATAGAGTGCAGTCGAATTCATCCGCATAGAGTGCGTTGATGAGGCTAGACAGTTAAACCCTTATGCTCAATTTACCCAGAAGTTGACTTGGGTTGGTAGAGCTGTGCAGGAGGAGTGCAGGCTGAAATTGAAGTCTCAGTAGCTAGTCTGAGCACAGGAAGACAGGGATTACTGTGGCTGCAAGTGCCCAAGGTCTGGAAGACTCAACACTTTGAGAGCTGTTGGAGGTCGAGTGCAAGAAGCGTGTGTAAATTCTCTAAGGGATTCAGAGTTGACAAGCTCAGGAGGAATAGATCCTTCATGAGTCCTGGGAGAAGGACCCAGGAGAACGTTTGAGCCAGAAGAAGCTTTGAAGCAGAAAAAATCCTCAAGGAGGAGAATCAACGGCCAGGGTTCGCAGGATAGATTTGCGAAATTCCACTGACCATCAGATCTTAGAGAGCTGCGCAAGATTTAGCCCTTAGGCGCAGAAGGAAAGGACCAAGACCCACCGGGATTCGGTCTTCGGAGTTTGTGGAGGTGAGAGTTTCACGCTGGTCGAGATCGTGATTGGCGATTTCCTGATTTGATCGGAGCCGTCGATCATTATAGGGACAGGTGGCATCAGATCCCAGGAGGTCGAGATTCAACATTCAGGGTTTTCAAATGCAAAGAAATTGTGAACGGTGAAATCGTGATCCTGTGATTCCCGATAGAGAGGAGAGAGGAAGTGATGTGGCGAGGAGATAGTGCACGTGCCATCGGGGTTCAGAGTTTTGGACAGCACGAGAACCGCGCACTCAGGTTTCGCGATATCGCGAAACCTGATTTCCCGACAAGCGAAGGGGAGATCAGAGGAGAGTTTCTGTGGGTAGTGAGAACTCCCGTAGGGAGTTAGAAGAGTGTTTTAACTCTTCGAGCCTGAGATGAAGAGGGTCCTGGTGAAAGCGGGTTGCCTAAGAGGGGTGACTTGCACCACCTGTTGATCCTCCTCCAACTTTCTCCATAGTTGTGTTTCTCTATCAAACAAGTCGACAATTGCGCTAACTTGTCGTTCCATTTCCTCCATCTTCCCTGCTTCTTCCTGCTTCCATTGCTCCTTCACCTCTAGGGGAGTGGTAGGGATGAGTTGTTCGTGGAGGTTCTCGATCTCCTTCTTGTATTGATCCATTGTTTACACAATCTAATCAATTTTCTATGTTGACGTGGGCTCTACTATTTACGCGCTCTTTGGAATTCGGTCATAGGCTACAACCAATCCCTGCTCGAGCCTATCTGCATGATCCTTTTTGTCTTTGGTCTCGAGTTTGACTTGCTCAAGCACCAACTCCAACCCCTCTTTGTTGTCCTTTGTGTGTTTCAATTCTGTTGTGTCTATTCGTGCACGCGACTGTACCTCCTGCACGACATTGACTTGCAGTTTATATAGTGCCTTGGTTGGTATCTTCCCCATTACTAGCTGTATTTGTGCCAGATCTTTCAAGGGTGTCTGGCCCACAATCGCATCCATGCAGAGCATGCTCGGTGTAATGTGAAAATTCAAGCTCTCTTGTGGTATCGTCTGGATCATATCATGCTCGCTCAGCATAGCCTTGGCTTCTGCTTCTGATGCTATGAGGACTGACTCTAATCCTTTGCCCACCCTTTGTGTTTCTCTAATCTGTTCCAGGAGCTACCTCATGTTGGCCAACTCGTCCTGGATTCGGTCCCTTTGGCCTTGAGCTTCTTCAAAATCCTTCATTGTTCGGTCCTGGGCCATTTCGGCCATGAAGTCTGCGTCGTCCTTGGTGATTGTATATTCGGGCGACATCTTGTGCGCCTTGGTATTCTTGCATGCACCCCGAGTGTGAATGATTGGCCTCTTGGTCTAGCCTTGCTCCTATTGGGTAGCACTTGATGTGGTCCCCTATGTTGTCTCAACCTCTTTCTCATGTTCCTACGGTACCTGGGTGGTGTCATTTTTCCCCGCCTGCGTACCTTTCTTTGGCGCACCCCCTTTCTTCTATTGTTTCAACTTATGACTTGGATTTTGCTTCTTGGGTGTCATTTTGTCTCCTGCAAGTGTTTGTTCTTGCCCTGCATCATCCTCCTTATCCATGGACATCTCTTGAATCAGAACTGGAACTCTCAAGTCATCTTGTCAATCCTTGATGGCCATCTCTACATCCTCTTCCCTGATGCAGTATCGCATTTGTAGCCATTCCTTCTCGAGATCCTTTTGTGCATGGATCCATATTGTATGCTTGGTTGCCTTAAAGTTGGCTATGCCCTGATATTGTGTGACCACTTCTGGTGTAATTTTCCAAGTGTTGGCAATGCTTTCTTGCATGTTGTTATAATACCTTGTGAACATGCCTGCATTGCACTTTTTTGAGGGGGGTCTGAAGTGCTCCCCAATGATAGGTATCGCACTGCATGACAATGAGTGCTCTGCTCGGAAAAGTATGAATACTTAGGCTCCCTCCATCCAACCAAGGTGATCAGGATGAGTATCCAAGAGTAATGAAACTATGTCCCCAGGTCCTGCGCGTCTTTGCAATCCTCAAGGAATAGGTTTAATAAGTGCGGGGCCCAACTAAGCATAGTGCCTTCCGCGCACGGTGCTGCAACTGCGACGACCTCAACAGGGACTTCCTTCTTGTGGCACTTCCTGAGCAATTTGCACGCCATGAGTTTGGTGGCCAGACCTGTTGCTGCGTCACTGATGTGCTTGATGATGATTCTGCGTGACCCTCTTTCTGTGCCATACGTCTTCTTCATTTCCTCGGCCAACACCTTCTCCTTTATCTTGTCATCGAGGAACTACGTAGGACTCTCCCCCCGAGATGGTAGCCCTGTAATAAACACAACGAGCTCTATGTCTATCGAGACAGGATCTTCCACCCATAGGTACCCTCCATGGGTAACTTTCATCAGCTGCTTGACGCATTTATTTACGTTGCGGCCCCTTCCAAAGTGTGGGATATCCAATAGGTTCAGAATCCTGGTGTTGGCCAGTCCGACTGCCCACTATTTCAGATGGAGAATTGGCTCACCGAAGGGTCCTACACCCATGTTGTCTAGGTAAACTTGCTTTTCAAACTCAGGAACTTGTCTGTGTTGGTCACATCATGATCCAAGTACCGTAGTTTCTCCATGCATCCTAACAGGTTAGCCGCGATACGCACCCCTTCTGGAATGCGTGGTAAGACTATAGTTGTTGCAGCTTGCCTACGCGGTGATGTTTCTACTGGTTTCTTACCCTTTCGTTGTGGTGGCTGACTCAAGGTTCCATCCTCCATTGTTCTCTCCTCTGTATATGCCTTTGGTTGGTCCATGACATCTTCTACTATGCCCTCCTATTGTTGCTTCGGCGCTGCTGTGTGTAACCTTTCTGGCGTGACGCTTCTGTCTGGTTGGGGACCATCCCATTAACCCTCGAGGTTTTCAATGCGTGAAGGATTGTCTGTGTCCTTGTCCTATTGGCTCTGTGCCACTTCCAAAATGTCGATGTCCATGCCCACTGCTACTGTTTGTTGGGTTTCTTCCACCACTAGTGTGGGGCTCCCTGGTTCTATATTGGGCGAAGGGATTTCATCTAAGTTAACGAATTTGGTAGGCCATGTTGATTCTTGTTTGCTTCCCTATGGTTTTTGTGGTGCTCTAAGGTTGCTTCGAGGTCTTTTGCAGGCCTAACTTGAGGCACTTAGCTTGGGTGGTGCCATGGTAGTTAAGATGGTCTCTACCGAGCTAGTTCATTCTGTAACACTTGCAAACTAGCTCTTTTCTTTGTATACTTTGTCGCTCTGTTCTTTTCTCAATTTCACAATAACCCTTCTGTTACCCATGTGCTTTCATTATATAGCAATAGTATGAAGCTTCTTGGAGAAGTTACTCGAGCTGTGGTTTAAATGAATTGGCGCTTCCCGTGTACCTACCATTGAATTCCCTTGACGTCTCCAGTTGGCGCGATTAATGTGACGTCTCGTCAATCATTCTTGTCATTCAATTTTGATAGACGTCTCCAGTTGGCGTGATTAATGTGACATCTCGTCAATCATTCTTTTCATTCAATTTTGATAGACGCTGCCAGTTGGTGCCTATTTACCGTAACCGTTGTTAGCGCTGCCATTTTTCTTTCCATTTAGAGTCGATTTTTAGTCACGTCGTGACCCATGAATCCAAACATGTGAAGTCAAGTATGTAACATCGTGGGGTCGAAGTCAGTAAGTGGTCAGTTGGCCCTTGGAAATGGGAAGGGATGTCAGAGTCGAAACATGCGTAAGTGGTACGAGTATGTCTTTTCCAGAGAGTCGAATCCTGTTAAGAAATCAATCTCTATGTGCCCCAGGTCGAGTCAGGGAGTTAATGGAAGTCACATCGGTAAGTGCAGCAACTGTTATCAGTTCATCATGAAGGCCGAGGGAATGAAAAATCATGGCGTTCATATCATGCATGCCCTGCAAACATTATCGTCTTTGTTATACATGCGGGGATGTGCCATGGAAAATATGCAATTTGATTCAAAACATCACGTCGCCATGAATTCACTGTTCTCCGACACGATTCCTCCTTCTGCTCGACTCGTTATAAATTCCAGATGCTCGGCACCCATTTCAATCGTGAAACTAGGCCGACACTCTGTTTGCAATTTCCCTTGCCAGTTCAAGTTGATCAAAATTACCTCCCTATGCATTTGTCGGATACAGCGCGCGTAGAATACATACTGGTCACACCATGGAGACCTCCCAAAGCATAAGAAAAGGCATGCAAAGCAGCAGAATTTCTAGGTCCAAGCCCCAAAACAAATGGGAGTCGTTCTCACCCGCAGCAGGGATTCCCAAGGATGCGAAAGGAGTTATTCCTTTACCCACAGAGACGATCAGATCAAACTACGTGCAAACTAAAGAGGAAAGAATTGTGAAAGAAGGAAAGACAGTAGAAGCCCCATCTCCCCAACAAAAAATACCCTGGAGAAGGGGTAGTCCAAGGAAGAACAAGGAAGTTGAGGAAGCCCAAGTTTCAAAAGAGTCGCGTGCTAGATCGATGGTCGAAGAACTACTCATGCACGCCATTCGGCTAGAGCCCGCTAGAGAATCGAGCCGCGGAAGCAGAAGCAGAACAAGGGAAATGGGTACCACATGAGCAAATGATCAAGATCCATATCAACAATTAAAGAAAGAAAAGCTGGCTATCTCTAAACTCTACCAGGAAAACATGGAGTTGAGGCGACAACTAGCGACAAAGACTATGGAAGCATCAACGACACAAGCTTGCGAAGGGAACGGGTCATGGTTAAAAAGACAGCTCAGAGAGGTGCAAGACACCATTGTACAGCTACGCAAAGCATAGAGGTTGTTAGAGGAAAGGCATACAAATAATTCCAGAGAGTGCGAAGCGGTCGAGAAGGAAGCCCGCGTGGCGCTCGCCAACGTATAGAAAAAAACAAGTTTAGCTGGTGTTAGTCTCTACATCCGCCAAACAGAAGACAGATTTTGGTAGTTTTGAAGGACACGTTTCCCTAAATAACTCTACCTTTTTGATAATGGTTGTGACCATCAAACAACCACTTTCCATGCACATTTTTCCCAGCAAATGAGCGCGCGATAGAAATCAAAGCCATTATAATAGATAGTGAGTTCCTGGCAGACACCTTTCCGCTCAGACATCTGATCGAAGGGAAATACTGACACATCTTTTCCTCATATCGAGACCTGACCGATGATCAGATCCTTGTGGAAAATTTGCGAATAGTAATGTGTAAAGAGACGTGATTATTGTCTATTTTTGGATAGCGCCATTCGAAGAGTCTCTAACGCATACCACTCAGTTTCCTAGTTTTTAGAACTAGTAGTTAGAAAAATGGGCAGCCCAAGTGACGCCCTCGTTTATATATTTTATATTTTCGATGTAAGCCAGGTTGGTTGGAAAAATTGGTATAGACCGTAGCTATTGTATGAAATTTGAGTTCTACCGAAACTTAATGCAAAAATTCTGTAACTTGATGTGAAGATTCTGATTGTACTAGTTGGATGTATTGTTTTCTCTTTCTTGCGTATGTGCTCCCTGTTATCTTGTTCATATATTTTTCTGTCTATTTTGAAACAAATTTTCGAACCTGTGGATTGACTGCGCAATGCCCCTTGTTCTTGCCACTTAAACAAAACATTTTCTTCTAAAAGTTAACTTCAAATTCGCCCGCAGCGGTGCTCCAAGTTACTTCATGTAATTTCTTTCCGCCACACATTACTATTTTGCACGGAAGATTGTTGCTCTCTTAGCCTTCATCCTCTCAAGTTCAGTCACCAAGTCATTTGTTTATGTTGTTTCCTCGAATAGACTCCATAGCCCACCGTCTTATTTTCTTTCGCCAATATAACCAAAGACCATTATATCAAAGGTGTTAAATCTAGCCACTGCTTTAAAATCCATATCCTGCGTGGACATTGCGCCCCTCGAGAGAGCCCTCTCCGGATCCAAAAGGCTAGTTTCGAGTTCAAAGTTGGTTGAAAAAGTTACCTTCGTCGTCTATTTATCAACGAAACAAATTTACAGAGTGCTAACATTCTGGTGCCATTGTCTGGGACAAAATTGAATATATTTTCCCTAGGAGAACGACTAACGTTGCAGTTTGACCCTTGAGGGTAATAGAGGGACAAACATCAATACCGAATGAAACCCTTACATTGGCAACTCTAGTCCAAAATATTAGTAGCTCCAAGTAGCGCAATTCAGGAACCTTGGCTCCGAAGATGATCTACACCAGAGAAAATCCTAACCAAAACCCTACAGAACCTGTGTACAACCCTGAGAATATTTTGCGCAGGACTAGAGAGCAAGAGTCAGACCTATTCTACTACCTAGACATAATCCCATCCTTACCCAAAGGTGACATGCAGAGCATTGACGACCTTGATTTTGACAAATTATTTGAGCAAACCCTTTTCAGGTCTAAGTCAGAAACCAGCTTGGGCGAGACTATTTTCGACCCGAAGAAATTCCAAGCCTTGATATCAAATAATATCCCTTAAAATTTGAATCCTCCCGGAGCCATGGCCGCTAGATTCGCCCCCCTCATCCTGCCAACCCAACTACATGACTTGCCTCATAATTACAGCTAGAGAATCAGGCTCTACGATGTTGAAAGAAGTGTTTCCTCCCAGAGGCACCTGGACTGGTTTAATGATTTCGTCGACCTAGAGGAGGTGGACTATGCAGACACAAAAATGAGGTTGTTTGCGCAGAGCCTTTTGGTAGATGTAAGAAAATGGTTCAAAGCCCTCCCACCCACAAGAATTCAAAACTTTCCCACATTTGAGACGTCTTTCCTGAATAAATGGGGGGACAAGAAAAACCCTTTGCAGTTGTTAACACAGTACAATAATATCAAGAAAGCATCGAAGGAGACAGTGCAGGAATTCTCAGCCCGTTTCTTGAAAGTGTACAACTCAATCCCTACAGAAGTCAAGTCTCCCCCGAGGGCTGCGCAGTTGTGGTACGTCGATTCCTTTGACAACGATTTTTCCCTGTTGTTAAGAGAAATAAGATCAACAAACCTAGACGCTATAATGAGTAATGCTATCGAGGTCAAAGTAAACATGATGGTGTCGGGGGAAATAAAACAAAGATTCAACAGAGGAGATAAGAAGCCTCAAGGAGATGCACATCCATCGACGTTGCGGTCCTCAGAAGACAAGTTCGACATGATGATGAATAGCATGGAAAGGCTGATGGAGAGAATGTCCATGGGAAACAAACCTGTTTCCCTGGAACAGAACGACCCCCAGCCTAGAAATCAGAACCTCATAAGGGGTCAAGTCTTTCAGATTAGACAGAAGGAACAGAGAGAGCAGAGGGAGCAAGGTGACCAGGAGACAAGACCTCCATTCCAGAAAAACTATGTAGATGAAGACTTCGACCAAGATTTTGAAGACCAGATGCATTGTTGCGATGACAAAAACCCGCGTGTGTTCTTGACAAAGAGCGAGCATGATCGATACATGAGAAAAAACAATGACTTCATGTGGGAGATGGATGATGATATGATACTTGAAACGGATGATGCGTCATCCTGGGAGATAGAGGAATTCAGAAAGGGATATCAGAACGCCATCATGCAGTTCCAGAAGAAATATAACCTCCGGAGCAAAGACGTGCCTGTCGAGCCACAACAAACGAACCCCATAAGGAAACCTCTGGCAGACACCCCTTCCACAAGCCAATAGAAGCTAGACAACCCACCCAAGGACGCAGCTGAAAAGACAAATTCAAAGGAGGAGGCCCCAAGGAAAGCGCTGGAAACAAGCCGGGAAGCGCACGGAAAAGAGGTAGAGAAAGTCTGCCCCCCTTTCAATTTTGAACATGAGATGGCCAAAATCAAAATATCTGTCCCGTTCAACAAAATTATTAGAAAAGACAAGTATGGGGAGAAAATCATTAAAATGATGGAAATGGGAGGGACCCCCGATACTTTGAATATCCAAGATGACCACCCCTCTATCCTTTTTGGTCTGTGCATTGAAGAGATAAATGATACTGAGAACGTCCCTATGTTCTACGTCAGTCTAAAGGTCCATGACCTGAACCTGCATAATGCCATGCTGGATTTCGGCGCATCGCACAACCTCATGCCAAAGGTGATCATGGATGAATTGGGTTTGGATATCACCAGGCCATACAAAGACCTTTTCTCTTTTGATTCGAGGAAATTCAAGTGTTTGGGCCTCATCAAAGACCTAGTTGTATCGTTGGCTCAAATACCCTCAAAGAACATGGTTATGGACGTAGTCATCACAAACATACCCCCAAAGTTTGGAATGTTTCTATCAAGGTCGTGGGCCGCGAAGTTAAAGGACACTTTGCAGATGGATATGTCATATGCCACCATCCCTTTTTTTGGCCATGACAGACGGGTGTATAGAGAAGTGTTGCTGAAATACATAGTAAGCAACAAGACGTAGCCAAATAACCATCCTATATATGCCATTGACATTGAGGTTGGTTCTTCTATATTCTACAATGAACTAAGTTTCGAAGAGGAAGAGCTGATAGCCATCATGACAGCTGACGAGAAAATCGTGCGGGAAACAACAGAGTGCGCCAATCCAAAAGATCATGCAGAAAGCGAGGTGTGGAACATGAGTTTCGACAATGTGGTAAACAAAGAAGCGGTCGGTGTCATCATATGGATAATCCCTCCTAAGGTCGGCATAAAGTTGTGTTCACACAAAATCGCATTCGAATGTACAAACAACATGGCAGAGTATGAAGCACTAATCTTGGGCTTACAAGTTTTGAAAGGATTGGGCATGCAGAGGATAACAGTGCGTGGGGATTCTAAGTTGATCATAAATCAGGTAAAGGGCATATATCAGACCAAACACCTCAGGCTAAGAGCATACAAAAATTTGGTGTTGGATATCCTCGAAGGATTTTCATAATATAACCTATTTTCCATCCTCAGAGAGAAAAATTAGATCGTTGATACGTTGGCCACCTCGGCCTCGGTTTTTAAGATCCCCATCTTCCCAAACAAAAAATATGAAATCGAGGTCAAGCATAAGGCGACAGTGCCTAATAATATCAAACATTTGCAATTGTTTGATGACGACAAGTAGGTGGAGAGATTCCCCCTTATGAGCGACAAGTTTGATAATACAAACATTGACGAGGAATGTTTTTGCGACAAAGATGAAAGCGCAGGTGCACGCAATAACGTCGACCCTTTCCAAAACCAAATCGCGGGAAGGGACATAATCCAACTAAAAAATAACATCATTCCAAAGGGGTTAGTGCCACTAGAAAAGTTGTTTGACGAGAATGACATGGAAAAAAACCAAAGATCACTGCAAGCGCAGAAGACATGGAAGACTCCAACATCGGGACTGATGAAAACCCAAAGATGATCAAATTATCAAAAATGCTCAGTCCAGAGGTCAAGAAGGACTACATTAAGCTCATGAAGGACTTCCCCAACATGTTCATGTGGAACTACAATGATTTGAAGGTGTATGACATTAAAGTGATCCAGCATGTCATCCCCTTCAAAGAAGACCAGAAGCCCTTCAAACAGAAGCTGAGATGAATAAATCCCTTGTTGCTGCCATTGATAAAAAAGGAGGTAAAGAAACTCTTTGAAGCTAAAATTATCATTTCATTACGTTTCTCGAAATGGGTAGCTAATTTTGTGGTCGTAAGAAAGAAAAGAGGCAAGATAAGACTGTGTGTAGATTTCCAGAATCTAAACAAGGTGTCTCTCAAGGATGGTTGCCCTCTCCCCAAAATGGACTATATCCTGCAAAAGGTGGTGGGGTCTCAGAAGATGTCCATGTTAGATGGTTTCTCAGGTTATAACCATATCATGGTTCACCTAGACGATAGAGAAAAGACAACTTTCACAACTGCATGGGGAACGTTCATGTATGCCAAGATGCCTTTTGGTCTGATGAACATCAGTGTCACTTTCCAAAGGGCGATGGACATAGAATTTGCCGATGAAAAGGACAAGTTCATTGTAATCTATCTGGATGACATCACAGTATACTCTGCCTCCGACAAGCAACACATCGAGCACCTGAAGAAAGTATTCCAGAAGTGTAGGAAGTTTGACATATCACTAAATCCAAAGAAATCACATTTCAGGGTGGAAGAGGGGAAGCTGTTAGGACACATTATTTCCAAGGAAGGTATTAAGATATACCCCAACAGGGTTGAAGGGATTCTGAAGATCGACACCCCACGCAGTAAAAAATAAGTGCAATCTTTCCTGGGAAAAGTGAACTTCTTGAGGAGATTCATCCCGAACCTAGCCGGAATCATAATGCACATAACCTGCATGCTCAGGAAGGGAAACAAGATCAAGTGGAACCCAGAGGCCAAGAAGTCTTTTGAATATATGAAAGTGGTGTTGAATAAATCTCTTGTGCTAGCCATCCTGGACTTTACGAAAGATTTCATCTTGTTTTCATTTGCCTCAGAACACACTATTGCCGAAGTGTTGTTGTAGAAATACGAGCACGATTTCGGAAAACCTATAGCCTATTTTAGTTGAACACTACGCGATGCTCCACTAAGGTATGACATTATGGAAACACAAGTGTACACCTTAGTAAAATCTTAGAAAGAATTCAGGACATACATATTGCACTCCCATTTCATCGCTTATGTGCCCAGCAACTCAGTAAAGGATATCCTGACTCAACCTGACTCGAAAGGAAGGAGAGGTAAGTGGATAGTGGCCATGCTGGAATACGATCTTGAGATCAAGCCTATGAAACTGATCAGGGGTCAAGGCCTGGTGAAGTTAATGGCACAGTCGGACTGCGACGTTGTAGGAATGAATTTCATCATTGATCTATCGGAATTCCCTCACCAAGAAATAACCGCGCAGGTGTCTCAAGAGTTCATTGACTCACCATGGTATGCAGAAATCATCTATGTGTTGGAGAATCTTCAAGCTCCTCCAGGCATAAGTAAGACTAAGGCTAGATTTGTAAAACTCAAAGAGGTTAAGTTCTGCATCCTGGAGATCCTGAGGGAATATTGCTGATTTGTTTGATGGAAAGTGTTTTGAAGCGGGCGATACAAGAATTTCACAAAGGTGACTGCGAAGGACACCACTACTGGAAAACCACCGCACACAAAATCCTGAGGGCAGGTTACTACTGGCCTACAATATTCACTGATGTGTATAAAGAGGTCTCCAACTGCCACGAATGTCAGATTTTCGACGAGAGAAGAAAGTTGCAACCCCTTCCACTAAAGTTGATCTCAGTCGAAGCACCTTTCATGCAGTGGGGTCTAGATTTCATAGGGGAAATAAATTCGCCATCCTTCGCGCAGCATAGATGGATACTCATAGCCACCGACTATTTCACGAAGTGGATAGAGGAAATCCCCACAAAGCAAACAATTGACGTAGTCATCATCCAATTCCTGGAGACAAACATTTTGTCGAGATTCAGATGTCCCGTCAAGAACATAACCGACAACGCGGTCACGTTCAAGTCCAAGAGGATGGAAAAGTTTTGTCAGGATTACAACATAACCCTAGGGCATTCCATGACGTACTATCCACAAGGAAATGGGTTAGCAGAATCCTCAAATAAGAGCCTAACTAGAATCATCAAAAGACGCCTGCAAGACAATAAGAAAGCTTGGCATAAAAATCTAATCTATGCGTTGTGGGAAAATCGGGTCACCACCAAGAAGTCCATCTCAACGTCGCCTTTCTAGATCGTATATGGTGCATATGCCATCTTCCCTACCTCATTGGGGGCACCCATTAGAAAATTGTTTCAAGAGCAGTAGGCCAAGCCAAATGCTGCACAGAGGAGAATAAATCAACTAATTCACATGCATCAGGTGAGGGAGCAGGTGTACGATCGATCACAGCTTCATTGGGAGAGGATAAAGAAGGCCTTTAACAAGCACTCTAAACAGGAATATTTTCAGATAGGAGATCTGGTGCTGAGATGGGACGTGATAAATGAAGATAAAGGGAATCACAGAAAGTTCGACCACCTTTGGACAGGTCCGTTCAAAATCAACATGTACTGCGGAAACAATGATTATTTCCTGGAAGGATTAAATGGAGAATGCCTTGGTTGGGGGTCAATAAACGACAGGTTCCTCAAGCATTATCTAATGAAATAAAATCCGTTTAGGTCATTTTTCATTGTAAATAGTCGTTTATTTTTTTTTGTGTCAGGTTAGTAGGTCAACAAAAAATTGAAGCCCGAAGTGAAGGCCCTGAGTTTATGTTGAGTTTTTAGAAGATGTGTCGATAGGTTTAGGTTGTGTTTTTGTTTTTACTTTATAGTGCCAAAGAGTCAAAATGAGGCCCAATGGTTAGACACCTGGTCTACCGTTCTTTGCTACCTCGCGGGGAGGATAACATCCCCATTGGAGCCAGTTGTTAGCGCCGCCATTTTTATTTCCATTTAGAGTCGGTTTTAAGTCGCGTCATGACCCATGCATCCAAACATGTGAAGTCAGGTACATAAAATCGTGGGGTCGAAGTCAACAAGTGTCTGGTTGGCCCTTGGAAACGGGAAGGGATGTCAGAGTCGAAACATGCGTAAGTGGTACATGTATGTATTTTCTAGAGAGTCGAGTCATGTTAAGAAATCAGTCTCTACGTGCCCTAGGTCGATTCAGGTAGTTAATGGAAGTTGCATTAGCAAGTGCAACAACTGTTATCATTTCATCATGAAGGTCGAGGGAATGAAAAATCGCAGCGTTTGTATCATGCATGACCTGCAAACATTATCGCCCGTGTTCTACATGCAAGGATGTGCCATGGAAAATATGCAATTCGATTCAAAACATCCCGTCGCCATGAATTCACTGTTCTCCTGCATGATTCTTCCTTCTGCCCGACTCATTATAAATTCCAGATGCTTGGCACCCATTTCAGTCATGAAACCAGGCCCACACTCTGTTTGCAATTTTCCTTGCCAGTTCAGGTTGATCAAAGTTCCCTCCATGTGAATTTTTCGGACACCACCCGTAGAATACATACTGGTCACGCCATGGCGACCTCCCAAACCATAAGAAAATGCACGCAGAGTAGCATAATTTCCAGGTCCAAGCCCCAAAACAAATGGGAGTCGATCTCACCCGCAAGAGGGATTCCCAAGTACGTGAAAGCAGTTATTCATTTACCCAAAAAGATGATCAGATCAAACCGCGCGGAACCTGAAGCGAAAAGGCTTGTGTAGGAAGGAAAGACAGTAGAAGCATCGTCTCCCCAACAGAAAATACCCTGGAGAAGGGGTAGGCCAATTAATAACAAGGAAGTTGAGGAATCCTGAGTTTCAGAAGAGTCGCATGCTAGATTGGTGGCTGAAGAACTACTCATGCATGCCATCTGGATGGGGCCCGCTGGAAGATCAAGCCACGAAAGAAGAAGTAGAACAAGGGAAATGGGTACCAGAGGAGAAAATGATCAAGATCCATCTCAACAACTAAAGCAGGAAAAATTGGCTATCACTCAACTCTACCAGAAAAACATGGAGTTGAGGCGACAACTAGAGACAAAGACTATGGAAGCATCAATGGTGCAAGGTCGCGAAGGGAACGTATCATGGTTAAAAAGACATCTCAGAGAGGAACAAGACACCATTGTACAGCTGCGTGAAGCATAGATGCTATTAGAGGAAAGGCATACAAAGCATTCTAGGGAGTGCAAAGCGGTCGAGAAGGAAGCCCGTGCAACGCTCGCCAATGTATAGAAAAAACAAGTTTAGTTGGTGTTCGTCTCTGCATCTGCCAAACAAAAGATAGATTTTGGTAGTTTTGAAGTCATGTTTCCTTAAAGAACTCTACCATTTTGATAATGGTCGTGACCATCAAACAACCACTTTCCGTGCACATGTTTCCCAAAAAATGAGCGCGTGACAGAAATCAAAGTCGTTATAACAGATAGCGAGTTCCTGGAAGACACTTGTCCGCTCATACATCTATTCGAAGGGAAATAATGACACATCTTTGCCTTATATTGAGACCTGAATGATGATCAGATCCTCGTGGAAAATTTGGGAACAGTCATGTGTAAACAGATGTGATTATTGTCTATTTTTGGATAGCGCCATGCGAAGAGTCTCTAACGCATACCACTCAATTTCCTAGTTTTTAGAACTAGCAGTTAGAAAAATGGGCAACCCAAGTGACGCCCTCGTTTATATATTTTATCTTTTCGATGTAAGCCAGGTTGGTTGGAAAAATTGGTATAGACCGTAGCTATTGTATGAAATTTGAGTTCTACCGAAACTTAATGCAAAAGTCTTGTAACTTGATGTGAAGATTCTAATTGTAGTAGTTGGATGTATTGTTTTTCTCTTTCTTGCATATGTGCTCCCTGTTATCTTGTTGATATATTTTTCTGTCTATTTTGGAATGAATTTTCGAACCTTTGGATTCGCTGCGCAACACTACTTGTTCGTGCCACTTAGACAAAAATTGTTTCTTCTGAATGTTAACTCTGATTTCGCCCGCAGTGGTGCTCTGAGTTACTTCCTGTAATTTCTTTCCGACACACATTACTATTTTGAATTGAAGATTGCCCCTCTCTTAGCCTTCATCCTCGCAAGTTTAGTCATCGAGTCATTTGTTTCCGTTGTTTCCTCGAATCGACTCCATAGACCACCGTCTTCTTTTCTTGCACCAATATAACCAAAGACCATTATATCAAAGGTGTTAAATCTAGCCACTGCTTTAAAATCCATATCCCACGTTGACACTGCACCCCTCAAGAGAGCCCTCTCCGGATCCGAAATGCTAGTTTCAGGTCTCAAAGTTGGTTGAAAAAGTTACCTTCATCGTCTAGTTATCAGCCGAATAGATTTACAGAGTGCTAACAACTGCCATTTTTCCAATTGCCTCCTTTTTCTGACCGTTGGTCCTTTTTCCGGTGTGCTAACAGTTCCAAGTGCGTGCTATGGTGCTTCATTGGTTCACATGGACCTTTTAGTTTTATCACACTACCTCTCCTTTAGTTGTGTGTTGTCTTATGTTGTCTAGCGCGGTAACCCCTCTGTTGTTGTGCACAAATTTTTTTTTTTTTTTTAAGTGCTAGGAGGTCAATTGTCCCTATACAACTTCAGTCGACTCCCATTGATCATTCCTCTGAGTTATGTTCCTCCCAAACCCTTCAATTGTACAACTCCCCCATTTGTGAAAGTATTTACTTCATATGGTCCCAACCAATGCATTCTAAGTTTTCCTGGGTGTTGAAGAGATTTACTGTCGTACACCAAGATTAGGTCTCCCTCCCTGAAACTTTTCCTCTTAATATGTCTATCATGCCAAGATTTGTCTCTTTCTTTCCGTACCTCTTGGTGAAACCCTTCTAGAATCCTATCTTCTTCCATGATCATCAACTGATTTCTCTTGTCCTGGATCTTCCCCAATAGTGTAGGGCATTCTTCTGTATCATGATCTGATGTGCGACAATACATACATGCCGCAGGTGGAAGTGGACATTCTCTTGCATAGTGTTCTGGTTGTTGACAGTTGTGGCATACCACTGGTCCTCTATCTCTTCGAAAGCCTCATCTTCCTCTTACATCACCTTTGTAGCCAGCTCGATCTCCTCATGGTGCATTGTACTAAGGCACCTGGTTATACTGTGCGAGATTATAGTGTGGTTGTGCGGTATTGTAGTGCGGTTGCACAATGTGATATTGTTGTTGGATAGTGTTATATTGTTGTTTTGCAGTGTTATACGGAGCTTGTACTTGGTTAAACTATGGTTCAGCTTGCCCAACCATCATTTCTTCCTACACCCTGTAAGCATCTGATGTTCTTTTCCTCATCAGGTCCATGGTCCTACAAAATTTTTCATCATGTCTTACTAACTTGCAAAAGTTTCAATATGAACTCTTAGGTACTGTATGGTACTTAGGCATCATTGGGAAGTGATATGGATCATGCCCCTATTTCTTACAGATCTCAAACCATAGTCCTTCTGTTGGCAACGAGTTTGGGATTCCTGTTGCCATGTACTGTGCGAATGTTGGACATTCATTCTTATGGTGTCCTTATGTCCTACATGTGGTACACCAAACGACTTCTCTTTTGTCCTTACCTTTGTTCTGGTCTAGATGGAATGTTAAGTTCTTCATATCCTCCTTCATCTCCTCTATGGATGGATCTGTCTTTTAATATTGGTTCTCTTCTAATTGTAGGGCTAGATGTAGAGCCTATGCCTGTGTTTGAAACTTCTATTGTCGCAAAGGGTATTTGAAGTGTGGTAGCAGTGAATTGACGACCATATGCCTATGTTGCATATCTGTCATACATACTTTAGTTTTCCCTTCAATCGTTTGAATCTTTGGTCAATATCCCATACAGATTCTCCTGGTTTCTATCTAATCTCTATCATCTCATTCATTTATTGATCCTCTTAACTAGGTTTCTAGAATTCATTTATCAATAGCTTTTTGATATCTCCAATTGTTCTGGTTGTCCCTTGGCGGACTGTTTGCAGCTAAAATCATGTACCAATCCAGTGCATGATCTCTTAGCGTGATATCTAACTACGCAAGTTTAGTGTCTTGATCTATGATATGTTTCTCTTTCCAGATCTTTTCACAAATAAACAAGTGCTTCTTAGGGTCCTTCGACGCCTCTCCTTTGAATTCTGGTAATCTGATGGTGGGATCATGTCCTACCATCCTGAATGTTGAACTACTACCTATGCATGGTGTATATACTTGATTAATGCTTCCTAAACTGGCTCCCCAATTGTTGTTCCTTGTGTAGATGTACTTCCAGCTATCTTCCTTCTCCGGAAATTTGGTTGTCTAAATGGTGGTGTTCTTCTTGGTGTATTAGTCGTACATGGGTTTATGGGTTCCACACTGACAATGATATGGATAGGAGTGCTTACTTATATTCCATCTCTTGGACCTCTTTTCTTCCTCTCATATGGCGTGCGCAGGATTTACTCAATCTGCTCCAAAACTTGAAGATCCTCTACCTCTTCTTCATCACTTGCCAAGCCCTCCCTCGCGACTATGACTCTCTTCTTGGCATTCACCTTATATTGGTAGGGTACTCAACTGCGTGTTCTTCCAGCTGTTTCCATGATCCTCTTGATCTGGTCTTAATCCATCATGATTGGGTCCAAGGCCTCCTCCTTCTTTCCTTTATCCATTTCTCTTTTTCCTGACAGTGCTTCCCCCCTTCCCCCATGCACGCAGGGAAGTTTAGTTGTCTCAGGCCATTGTCATTACACCTTTTCTATATAGTAATATCTTAATAGAAGTGTATAATGATCTGATATACCTACCTTGAGGTCCCTTCAATAAATATTTCTATGTCGCGATGTAAGACTTCATTGTATCTACTGCAAATTCTGTGATAAATCCTGCAACAATGTTGTCTAACCAAAAATATACTGCACATATAAATTTATTATTAACTTTTTGTAATTGCATGATCTCTACAGGATTCTACTCTAGTTGTATGATCTGATTTGTAGGGTGGTTGTATTTAAACCTCAATATCCACTACTGCAATAAATGTGGGAAATCACAGAAAAATACTTCATGCAAGTCGCTAAGTACGTACTTGTCCAGATATTTGCACAATGTCAACTTCGGATTTCTTTTATCTTTCTGCACAAAATTCAACTCCTTTGTTTTCAAGCAGCTCTCTATCTCTTCCTTCATTGGATTCCATGGTCTCAACATTCCCTTTTAGATTCTCATTCTCTCAACGTCTTTTCGTCTGATCTGGCATTCTTTTGACGTGTCTTCATCATATCTCATTCACTCAAGCCCATCCCATTCCAATCAACCGGCAATGAAACCATTTGTTGTCTTTTCTACTCTTCTACTTAGGATTCTCTAGTCCTACCTTACTTTCATAGATTGAACCTGGTTCATATTTAATAATCTCCCAACAAAATCCCTCTTAAACTATCGGCCCCTCTCATAGACCAGAAGGCAACACAACACACAGAGTGCACTGCGAAGTCTCACCCAAGATAACTCTATGGGCGGCTACAATACTCAGGTGTTTGCAACCTGGGAAAGAGTGGATATCGGCAATTGTATCTTGTAATATTTATTTATTCAGTCTAGCATCTGATTATAACCATTATTTTATTCATGCATGTGAAATACCATATCTAACTAGTTAATTCATTAATCTAACATTCATCACTTCACAACCATAAAGACACATGCATTCATTCACACAACACATATGTTACCGTGGTTCACCCCCTCCTGGGATACACCCACAAATATATGGCTCTCAAGATATTTTATTATGGTTCAGTAATATGTCACACTGTGTTTGTTTACAATCTTGGATTCTGCTCTCTTCAACAGGCTCCTCAATCCCTGTGAGGCTGACTAGATCGCACCAAGATCCTCATCCTGTGATCTAACCCTTGGGATTGAGTTTCTCTTTGCCTCTCTATCTCACTAGCTTATTGAATAGTACAGTTCTTACAATTCTCTACCATATGTTCTCTCTCTCTCTCTCTCTCTCTCTCTCTCTCTCTCTCTCTCTCTCTCTCTCT
>ML781213.1:16664-30954 GCA_009831015.1 Picea engelmannii | reverse complement strand
TAATTTAGTATTTTTAATTAAAAATAAATTATTTAATTTGGTATTTTTAATTTTCTTATATATAGAGTATGTGTGTATTGTGAAGTTATTTAAAGAAATGTTTAAATTGGATGTTTTTAAAGGGTTTTCTTTTTTTCTTACCAATTTTCAAGGGTAATTTATGGTTTATGGTATGCAATTTCAACGTTATATCAATTATATTAATGGATTCTTTTTACATGGACAAAGCATTATGAGGTATATCTTTGCTTAAAGAGATAAATACAATTGATTATTCAAGAGTTTTAAAGGAGGGTCTCTAGTTTTGAGGTAGAGCATAACTTTTTGTTACTCATTGGTTTTTAGATTCTCATATTTCCACTATGTCTATAACGAAGGTGTCATTTTGGGTCGGCTTTCAAATTGACCCTTTAATTTTTGGCATTTAAAAGTTCTTTAGGATATTGGAAATTCTTTGGGCAATTACATTGAAACAAATCTAGATCATATTAAACTAGGTCTTTTCACATATGCCAAAATATGTGTTGAGAGTGACATCATTCAGGGACTACCAGATAAGATGATATTAAAGCAAGGTGATTTTTGTTGGGTTTCAAACTCTTGATTATGAGAATATGGTGTTTAGGTGTTGGTTTTGTCAACAACTAGGGCATCTCTAGGTTTCTTGTCCTTGTGCACACTCCTCTTTAACAAGAAACAAAGGACATAAACCTATACTAGAAAGATGGCAAGAATGTGAAATACTAGATTCAAAGTATGTAGAATATCAGAGTGGCATATCATATATCTCTACAATTCCAGAGATGGAGAACATTGTTGATCTAGAAGTGATGAATGAGGACAAAGAAGACGACACTAATCCCTTACATACGCTAGTTACAAATAATTCCCCATCAAGGGCAATGAAGAGAATATATAAATCTAAAAATGTTATTCCGATAAGGATTTGACACAGCTTTTAAACAATGGACATTCGATTTTTCTTTAGAATCTGAACCTTCCAATTTCTTATTTACCTTTATGCACTATAAAACCTTCTTTAAAGATGTGACACGAGGTTAGAAAGAAGAAAAGCCAAAAAAGAAAAGAAAAAGAAAGATCAATTATTATTTTTCATCTAAATAGTAATAAAATGTTCATTGATTTATAATATTAATACACATATATTTGAAATAGAAAAATCATCTTTCCAACTTTTATGAAATGTTCTTGTTAACATGTGACCTCTTTTCTTCTTTATAAATAAAAAATTACATTTTACACGCTTATCCATTTTACACGCTTATTTAAAGGCAGATTAAAATGGTTTTTTTTAGATTATGAACTTAGTAAAATAATAATAATAATATTAAAGCTTAAACATGCTTTTTGGAAATTAAGAATTAAAAATGTATTTTTTTTAAACGTGGTAAAATTATAATTTTGTTGTTAATAAGTATTGAGAACATATAAATTAATTTATATGCCTTTTAAAGTTTATACTTCCATTTATACCTTTATATTTTAAACCATTTCAATTTAAATAATATAATAATATTTAAAAAAACCAATAACTATACTACATTCATTAACTAAATAATTAATAATATATAAATTGAAATATATATTTTTAAATTTGAAATACTTCATATCTAAAAATTTTATTACAATCTGTTGAGCAAACATGAGTCCACATAATCATATAAATTTACAATACAAATTGGTTGAGAAGAAATAATGGAAAATATAAAATTAAAGGTGTTGGCTAAACGTTTTACTTTTTTATTTTTTTGCCGGAATTTGGCGATGTAAATTTGGACAAAATCATTATTTTCTGTTGTTTAAATTGCATTTATGAATGCATAAATGGATTCAATGTGCTGAAAAATCCTCGGGCACTCGGATTATACAAGCTTAGCTACTCAAATCTGCAGATCCAACTGTTCATCACCGGATTTTGAACAAAATCAAACGAAAAAAGTGACCGGAAAAAAACCAAAAAGTAAAACGTTTAGACTATTGCTAAAATTAAATAACATAATAGCATTCAACAAGACACAAATTTACATGGTAAAACCTTGACAATATGCCAAGGAAATATCCACATGGCAAGGTATCGATATTCTTATTGCTCAGAAATAAATATTACAATCTTCCCACAACAGTGGTTACAAAAATTGTATATGCCTCTTAGGGATACACAAATATATAATGTCTTAAACATAACTGCCACAGATACATGAACTGTCAAATTTTCTCTTCAAGTAAATTTGTTTTTTACCACAAAATTTTCTCCTCTTTTGATTATTGTCACAATTTCAACAATCTCCACCTTGACAACAATTTACCTCATACCTTTCCCAATCCCATTCATCAGCTTTTCTGCAAGCCAAAAGAATCCAAGCACCACTACAACTTCTCTAACAATATTGGTTTTGTAAACACGTCTGCACAAATTTCTTGAGTATGGAGTTTCTTAAAAGCCACTCCACCTCCATCAATAACCGGTCCTACAAAATGGTATTTAATAACAATATGCTTGGTCTTACTATGATAAGATGGATTGATAGTCAAATGGATAACACTTTGACTATCACAAAATACATTCAAATGTCATGCACTTTTCCAAACCCACCCATTCGACCCTTTAACCAAATTGCTTCCTTGCATGCATGTGAGATATTTATATATTTTTCCTCAGTAGTGGATAAAGAGACTACTTTTTGAAGCTTTGACATCCAACAAATAAATCCCCCTATAAGAGTAAAGACATAACTTGAAGTAGATCTCCTCTTGTCCAAATGACCTGGAAAATCTGAATCAACATAACCAAAGATTGAATCACTACAACCATTATAGGTGATACAATAATCAGTTGTGCCTTTAAGATACCGAAGCACCCATTTCAATGTTGTCCAATGCTCTCTACCTGGATTTTCCATGTATCTACTGAAAACACCAACTAAATGTGAAATATCTAGTCTTGTTGTAACACCCTATTTCCCCCAGTCTGTAAAAATAACTATATTGGCCAAGAACTATGGCAAACTCAAAGATGTGAATGTTTGACATGACGGACCTTTGTATAAAAGGTCTATGAATGTAAATTATGTTATGAATATGTGTTGCATGACTGCTGGGAGAGGGATGTGCTAAAAGAGACCACAATGGCTAATGAGAGGTAGTGGAAGGGACCTTGAATGCTTGCGTTAACTTCCACTGAGCCAGTATTGTACTGGTTTATACTTGCTCACAAACCAAAGTAGCTCTCTGATCCTGGAATGGATTTCCCGTCAGATTGGTAGGTGAGGAGGCTCCTCAAGAGTTAATGAGGGGATGGGGGTGAACCGCCCATCTGTAACAGCCCTCAGACCTGACCACGGATGACGAAATTCGTGCCACATGTAACCTTGCAGACATAAATTGGCAAGAGAGGAAATGTGGTAAAGGATAGAGCAGTGCGCGCGATGGGGATCACGAAAGAAACTGGAGAAACCCTGGAAATGCAGGGAGTTCTGAATACCTGGAGAAGGAGAGTAACCTTCGTCCTGGATTATTTTCCTGCATCGGGAGAAGGAGAGTAGCCTTCGTCCTTGATTTTTGTTGAGATGGAAGTAGGAGACTGAACCTCAAAGCATCGTGGTCTAGCTCGGGGGTGGCTAGTGGTAAATCCGTTTGGAGTCATTGAGCCTACGGTTGGGTGGAAACGAGCACCACTCTCAGCAATTGCATCACACTTGGTAGATTTGATAAGTGTTTTATACCTTGTATTTCGAACTGAATATCATGAATTTGTGCCACATGCAACCTTGCAGACAGAAATTGGCAAGAGAGGAAATGTGGTAAAGGAGAGAGCAGTGCGCGTGATGGGGATCACGAAAGAGACTGGAGAAACCCTGGAAATGCAGGGAGTTCTGAATACCTGGAGAAGGAGAGTAACCTTCGTCCTGGATTATTTTCTTGCATAAGGAGAAGGAGAGTAACCTTCGTCCTTGATTTCTGTTGAGCTGGAAGTAGGAGACTGAACCTCAAAGCATCGTGGTCTAGCTCGGCGGTGGCTAGTGGTAAATCCGTTTGGAGTCACCGATCCTACGGTTGGGTGGAAACGAGAACCCCTCTCAGCAATTCCATCACGCTTGGTAGATCTGATAAGTGTTTTATACCTTGTATTTCGAACTGAATATCTTGAATACATGGTTATGTTTATACGCCCATAATAATTTCTATGTAGAATGATTGCCTGGTGTGTTAGACTGGAAATAAGGGATGTCTGTGTATGCTTACATGCCATAATCGGTTTTTGTACAAAGGATTAAGGTCGGGGCATGAATTCGCTCCACTGAGAATCGTCTTGTTTGCTTAACTCTCGTAATGTTCCAGGAAGGAGAAGTTGAATTTCGTGATTCAAGCTCAGAAGGGATAGCGAGCCTAATTATAGAAAGAGAGAATACCCTATCATTTGGTAGATGAATGGTCAGAATCCTTTCAGGAATACCCCAGATCTGTCGAGACCGATGGATCTAGAGAAGGAGTGCAGGCGTTAACACCTCGACCCTTTCAGCCTTCGCATGTAGCGATGGGATCCCGAACCGTAGATCTAAGGATCTGACGGAGCCCTATTGACCGTCGATCTTAGCCTTTGTATAGGCAGGAGAGTAGCATTTCGCTGACTCATGAATTGGAGTGGTCAAGGGTAGGGCTGCATGAACTCACGATTCGCGACGTGATCGTGACCATTGGATCCAAGGCACGGGAGAACCGTTGGATCAAAACCTTCATGGTTATCGCCTATCGTGGGTTCGGAACTTGAGAGAGTTTCTTTTTTATTGTAGAATTCACGAAGTGCTGAGCGTCGAGGGCTCATGCAAACACATGACCCATCCGTAAGTGAGGACCGCGTGGTTGACAAGCGGCGTAACAACAAGCACCCAAAGAAAGGTGGGAATGGGTGATAGGTGATGGACACATGTCGCCTGGGAAGGAGTCAACCCATTGTTAACTTATCGTATCTTGGGGACTCGTGAAGGAGGAGCATGAGGGCTCAACACTCGAACTCGCGAAGTCACGAGATGCGAGTAGCGCTAGTATTTAGCCTAGGAAGCGAGTAACCGGTGGTGGACACGTGTCACACTAGGAAAGAGTCAACCCACTATTGACTTATCATGGCTCGGGGTTTCGAAGGATGAAAAAGATGCACCTTGATCGCTAAGGCCGTGAAATGCCGAGAGTCGAGGTCTCATGCGATGGGCGGCGGTGACACAGCTCGTGAGAAGAGAATAGCGGGGTTGACAAGTGGTGTGTGCGCATCGCTTTGGCAGAGTCCACGCAACATTGACCTCTCGCGTCTCGGGGATTCACGAAGGAGGAGAACGAGATCTCAACACCTCAACTGGCGAGGTTGCAAGTGGTGCTAATGTTTGGCCTAGCCTACAGTTACATGTAGCAGGCGCTAGTGAGGAGGGAGCCATACCCGTATAGCATCTCGGGTATCGGTGTTTGGAGAAAGGGGAGTCAAGAGTCTTGATTCCTAACTCGTGAGTTGTGAAAGGCGCTTGCGCTAAGGTCAACTTGTGGTCATTTGGAGGAGGATAAGGAAAGAGAGGGTCTACGTTAGGCCCCATAGAAGTTTCGAGGATTCTGTTCCTCGAAGAAAAAGATGAAAAATCTAAGTTGTTGTAGTGGGTGTGTGACAAATTAGTATCAGAGCATGGTTAAAACACTTGGTGTGCTTGGGCTCATGAACGAGTTGCACAGAAACTCCATTTGAAGTACTCTTAAAAGGACTAACCCTCTATCTTAACCCCCTTTAGAAAAAGATGAAGTTAAGAATGAAAATTCCTATTGTGTTTATGCATTTGAAAAATATGAATTATGCATTGATTGTGAATGAATATAATGTTGACTAACAATAAGTGTTTTTCTTGCACAACAAGCGGACAATCAACCGAGGGAAACTGCAGACGCATAGAATGGTGACGCACCATGAAGTGGGGGATGGCTCCCACAATAGAGACGAAGAGTCTGATGAAAGGACAGTGGTAGAGACCCCTCTCGATCTAGCTGAGACTGTGAGAAGCCTCATGGTTGAACTACAGAGCTGCAAGGCCAACAACGAGAGGTTGATAAAAGAGCAAGAGAAGCAGACATAAATTAATGCAGTCTTGCTGCAGAGTTTATCCGACATACAAAGACAATTGCAGCATGAACCTGACACCAGTCACACGGACCGACGACAGACAAAGAAAATTCGAATTCCACCTGAGATACGGAAACGTGGTATTCTAAGTGGCCACACAGGGAAGATCACCTCGAGAAAGGTCCACCCCAGAGATAAGGGACAAGCGTCGGATGATTCATCTGGAAAGGAAACTGGCGACTCAGAGGGATCTTCTAGTAGCAGAACTAGTTCTTATTCCTGAAGAAAATAGAAGAAGCAAAAGCATTCCAAAAGTCATAATCTCGAGGAATTCAAGAAGGCCAAACCACCCTCTTTTGACGGTGAAATAAAGAAGGGGGAGGAAGTGGAGGTCTAGCTGCTTGGACTAAAGAAGTATTTTAGAGTCCATGACTTCTTAGAAAACTTGAAAGCCCGAGTAGCCACTTTCAACTTGAATGGAAAGGCTTCCAATTGGTGGGAAGACCTTAAGACTGTAAAATGGATTCACGAAGAGGACCTATCTTGGGAACGGTTTGAGAAATACTTCAGAAAGAAGTATCTGTCGGAAAAGTATTTCGACGAAAAGACTAAAGAATTCTATGAACTCAAACTGGGGCAACGCACCATAGAGGAATATGTCAGCAGATTCCTCGAATTGTTGAGGTACGTACCCTATATAAAAGCAGAGAAGGCAAAGGTGCAACGATTCATCAGTGGAATACCTAAGGACTATCAGAACAGGATTGAGTTTGACAAGCCAAAGACCCTAGAAGACACTATCCGAAAGGCAAGATATCGTTATGAACAGCTGGGGCATCGGACAACACCTCGCGAAAACTGGAACCAGAAGAATAGTTTGGGATTCCAGAAAAAAGGGTTTAAATCCCCAATATTTAAAAACTATAAGAAGGACTCAAGGATGAGCTTCCCAACCCGAAGTGTACACCTACAGAATTTCCCCTCCCAGAGCGGAAACAAATATTCTGGATCTACCCCAGGAAAGATTGATAACCCAAAGAGATAACCCTTGAAATGTTGGGGTTGTGGAGAAGAACATCTACTGAGGGACTGCCCGCACCAAAAACAGAAAAATCGGAGAGTTTACAACGTTCAAGAAGCTACCACTGTCAATGATGTGGCCAGGAGTGTGCCGCAAATTTATGCAGCCTTGGATAATAAACAAGTTGACCACCAAGCTTCAGTAGTGGAGATGGAAGGTATGATCACCAACCATCTAGTGTCTATTCTAATTGACCCTGGTTCAAATTTGAGTTATATAGCTCTTAAGGTTGTTGATAAGTGTAAATTACAACCACATAAACACACCAAGCCATGGTTGGTACAGTTAGCCACTGGCACCAAAAGAAAGGTAGCGAAGGTCATACCATCTTGCCAATTCACTATGGGTGAATTCCCGACCCAAGCAACCCTTAACATACTACCCCTAGGATCATATGACCTGTTGATTGGAATGGACTAGCTAGCCACATATAAAGCCAGACTGGACTATTACCATAAAACTTTAGAATGTGTAGGTGAAGAAGGAAAAAGGATAACCCTTCGAGGGATCCAAAAACCTGTCTCGGTGAGACGAATATCAGCCCTTCAAATGAGAAAGTATTGCATAAAGGGATGTCTACTTTATGCGATACAGGTGTTGGAATCAACTGAAGATGACAAACCAAGCCTCGAAGACCACCCCACACTAAGAGACTATAGAGATGTATTTCCAGAAGAGGTACCGGGTCTACCTCCGAGAAGGGACATTGACTTCTCGATAGAACTTGCACTGGGAGCAGTGCCAGTGTCTAGGACACCCTATAGGATGAGCACACCTGAGCTAGTTGAGCTTAAATTACAACTAAAAGAAATGATGGACAAAGGCTATCTCTGGCCCAATGTGTCTCCATGAGGAGCCCCAGTTCTGTTTGTAAAGAAGAAAGATGGTACCCTCCGACTATGCATAGATTATAGACAACTAAACAATGTAACCATAAAGAACAAGTACCCCTTACCCAGGATCGATGAACTGTTTGATCAATTGGGAGGTGCTTCCACCCTCTCAAAGATTGACTTGATATCTAGATACCATCAAGTCCAAATCAAGGGTGAAGACATCCACAAAATTGCCTTCAGGACGAGATATGGTCACTATGAGTTTGTGGTAGTACCATTCGGATTAACCAATGCCCCTGCCACTTTTATGTGCTTGATGAACAATGTGATCAACAAATTCCTAGACAAATTTGTACTGGTTTTTATGGATGATATATTAATTTACTCCAAGAATAGAGAGGAACATGAGGAACATCTTAAACTTATGCTCAAGTGTTAAGAGAACATCATCTCTATGCCAAATTTAGCAAGTGCGAATTTTTCCAGAAGCAAATACATTACTTGGGCCATGTCATATATGAAGAAGGAGTAGCAGTAGACCCTGACAAGACTAGGTCTATCATGGAGTGGCCTACCCCAAAGGACATTTCAGATATCAAATCCCTTATGGGATCAGCAGGATACTATAGAATATTTATAAAAGGATTCTCCAAGATTGGTTGTCCAATCACTGCCCTTCAGAAGAAGGGAGCTAAATTCACATGGACACAAGAATGTGAAGAAAGATTTCAATCCCTAAAACATTTACTTACCCACGCACCCATGTTGAAGATCGTTGATCCCGAAGCTGACTTCCTCATGTGCACAGATGCCTGCAAGGAAGGGCTTGGAGGAGTCCTTATGCAAGGAGGAAGTGTAGTATGCTATTAATCCCAAAAATTGAATGAGCACGAAGTCAACTATGTGACCCATGATCTAGAACTAGCTGCCATAGTGCACACCTTAAAAATGTGGAGGCATTACCTCCTGGGAAGAAAATTTGTACTTATGACAGACCACTGTGGATTGCGATATCTATTTGACCAACCAAAACTCAATGCTAGACAAGCTAGGTGGATGGCCCTTCTTAGTGAGTTTGATTTCAAAATCAAACATGTCAAGGGAAAGGAAAATAAGGTGGTTGATGCCCTTAGCAGAAGTATGAAAACAATTTATCTGGCAGTGGTGAGCACATGCGATACGAATGTCAAGGAAAGAGTACGGAATGCACAAGAAACAGACACTTTCTTCCAGACCGTGACCTCATACCTGGAGCAAGAACCCACAGGAATAAAGTATGAAGGCTACCAGATGATAGATGGAGGTATGCTAACTTACAAAAATAGATTGTATATTCCAGAATGTGATGACTTGAAGAGGTTCATAATGGATGAACTACATAACAGATCATATATTGGTCATCCCGGATACCAGAAGATGATCACAGCCACCAGGAAACAATTCTATTGGCCTGGATTGAAGAAAGACATAGCTGAGTACTTAGCCAAATGCATAGAATGCCAACAGGTTAAAGCAGAACACCGACACCCAGCAGGTTTATTACAACCTCTACCAATCCCAAGATGGAAGTGGAAAACCATTTCCATGGACTTCATCACCGGATTACCAACATCGACCAAACAGAATGACGCCATCATGGTAGTGGTGGATAAATTGAGCAAGTCTGCCCATTTTATCCCCGTCAAATCGACTTGCAAGGCAATAGATATCACCAGCATATTCATGAAGGAGATATTCAGACTACATGGTATGCCTAAAAAGATCGTGTTTGACAAAGACATGAAATTTACTTCCAACTTTTGGAAATCCTTGATGGCTAGTCTAGAGACCAAATTACTGTTTAGCACCGCCTATCATCCTCAAACCAATGGACAGACGGAAAGAGTGAACCAAATATTGGAATACATGCTAAGAATGCATGTAATGCATCAACCCAAGAAGTGGGAACATTTCCTGCCACTGGTGGAATTCGCCTACAACAATGGCCACCAAGAATCCCTGAAGATGAGCCCTTTCGAAGAACTCTATGGTAGACCGTGCAATACTCCAATCAGTTGGAGTAATCCCATGAACAGAGTTACTGTTGGACCCGACATGTTGAAAGATATGGAACAACAAGTGACTCAAATAAAACAAAATCTAAAGGTCGCTCAGAATAGACAAAAAAATTACGCTGATCGAAAGAGAACTCCGATAGAATTCAAGACGGGAGACCATGTATATCTCAGAGTTAGGCCCAGGAAGAGTTCCCTGAGGATGGGAGCTTGTGCCAAGTTGGCACCTCGGTATTGTGGACCCTTTCAAGTTCTAGATAGAGCGGGACCTGTAGCCTATAGGCTAGCACTTCCTCCCACAGTAAAAGAACATAATGTTTTCCATGTTTTATTATTGAAGAGATATGTACATGATTCTAATCATATAATTGACTGGTCTGTGATTTAGGTGGAGCCAGAGGGAGAATTCCTTCCAGAACCTCAATGCATACTAGACAGAAAGGAAACCCCACTCAGGAACCGAACCATTGCACAGGTCAAGGTGCAATGGAAACATTTTGGCCCAGATGAGGCTACGTGGGAAATGGAAAATGCCATGAAATAGGCATATCCGATTTTGTTTACTTCTGAACATACATTCCATATTGATAGATAGAACATCGAGGATGATGTTCCTTTAAGGGGGAGGGAATTGTGACATCCTGTTTCCCTCAGTCTGTAAAAATAGCTATATTGGCCAAGAACAATGGCAAACTCAAAGATGTGAATGTTTGACTTGACGGACCTTTGTATAAAAGGTCGATGAATGTAAATTATGTTATGAATATGTGTTGCATGACTGTTGGGAGAGGGATGTTCTAAAAGAGACCACGATGGATAATGAGAGGTGGTGGAAGGGACCTGGAATGGTTGCATTAACTTCCACTGAGCCAGTATTGTACTGATTTATACTTGCTCACAAACCAAAGAAGCTCTCTGATCTTGGAATGGATTTCCCATCAGATTGGTAGGTGGGGAGGCTCCTCGAGAGTTAATGAGGGGATGGGGGTGAACTGCCCATTCGTAATAGTCCTCAGACCTGACCACAGACGACGAAATTTGCTCCACACGCAACCTTGCAGACAGAAATTGGCAAGAGAGGAAATGTGGTAAAGGAGAGAGCAATGCACGTGATGGGGATTGCGAAAGAGACTGTAGAAACCCTAGAAATGTAGGGAGTTATGAATACCTGGAGAAGGAGAGTAACCTTCATCCTGGATTATTTTCCTGCATCAGGAGAAGGAGAGTAACCTTCGTCCTTGATTTCTGTTGAGCTGGAAGTAGGAGACTGAACCTCAAAGCATCATGGTCTAGCTCGGGGGTGGCTAGTGATAAATCCATTTGGAGTCACTAAGACTACGGTTGGGTGGAAACGAGCACCCCTCTCAGCAGTTGCATCACACCTGGTAGATCTGATAAGTTTTTTATACCTTGTATTTCAAACTGAATATCATGAATACATGCTTATGTTTATATGCCCATAATAATTTCGGTGTAGAATGATTGCCTGGTGTGTTAGACTAGAAATAAGGGATGCATGTGTATGCTTACATGCCATAATAAATTTCTGTACAAAGGATTAAGGTTGGTCCATGAATTCTCTCCACTGAGAATCGTCTTATTTTCTTAACTCTCGTAATGTTCCGGGAAGGAGAAGTTGAATTTCGTGATTCAAGGTCAGAAGGGATAGCGAGCCCAATTATAGAAAGAGAGAATACCCTATCATTTGGTAGACGAACGATCGGAATCCTTTTGGGAATACCCCATATCTATTGAGACCGATTGATCTAGAGAAGGAGGGCAGGCGTTAACACCTCGACCCTTTCATCCTTCGCATGTAGTGATGGGATCCTGGACCATAGATCTAAGGATCTGACAGAGCCCTATTGATTGTCGATCTTAGCCTTTGTATAGGCAGGAGAGTAGAATTTCGTTGACTCGCGACTTGGAGTTGTCAAGGGTAGGGTTGCATGAACTCACGATTCGCAAGATCGCGACGTGATCGTGACTGTTAGATCCAAGGCACGGGAGAACCATTGGATCAAAACCTTCATGGTTATCGCCTATCGGGGGTTCGGAACTTGAGAGAGTTTCTTTTTTATTGTAGAATTCATGAAGTTTCGAGCACCGAGGTCTCGTGCAAACACATGACCCATCCATAAGTGGGGACCGCGTGGTTGATAGGTGGCATAACAACAAGTGCCCAGAGAAAGGTGGGAACGGGTGACAGGTGATGGACACATGTCGCCTGGGAAGGAGTCAACCCATTGTTGACTTATCGTATCTCAGGGATTCTCAAATAAGGAGCATGAGGGCTCAACACTCCAACTCGCGAAGTCGCGAGATGCGATTAGTGCTAGTATTTAGCCTAGGAAGAGGGTAACCGATGGTGGACATGTGTCACACTGGGAAAGAGTCAACCCACTGTTGACTAATCGTGGCTCGAGGTTTCAAAGGATGAAGAAGTTGCACCTTGATCGCTAAGGCCGTGAAACGCTGAGAGCCGAGGTCTCGTGTGATGGGCGGCGACGACACAACTCATGAGCAGAGTATAATGGGGTTGAGAAGTGGCGTGTGTGCGTTGCTTTGGCAGAGTCCACACAACATTGACCTCTCGCGTCTCGGGGATTTTCGAAGGAGGAGCACAAGAGCTCAACACCTCAACTGGCGAGGTTTTGAGTGGTGCTAATGTTTGGCCTAGCCTAGGGTTACATGTAGCAGGTGCTAGTGAGGAGGGAGCCATACCTGTATAGCATCTCGGGTATCGGTGTTTGGATAAAGGGGACTCAAGAGTCTTGATTCTCGACTCACGAGTTGTGAAAGGCGCTTGTGCTAAGGCCAACTTGTGGTCATTTGGAGGAGGATCAGGAAAGAGAGGGTATGCGCTAGGCCCCATAGAAGTCTTGAGGATTATGTTCCTCGAAGAAAAAGACGAAAAATCTGCATTGTTGTAGTGAGTGTGTGACACTTGTACATACCATTGCATACATTGAACTTCCTACTGCGCTTGCATATAGTACACGAGACATATAGTCCTTTTCTTCTTTATTACTAGGACATAAACTTGAGAGCTTAAAATGGGAAGCCAAAGGGATATTTACAGATTCCCCATTATTCATACTGAATCTCATGAGTATCTTCTCCACATACTTCTATTGTGATAACCAAAGATTACCATGTTTCTTGTCTCTGTGTATTTCTATGTTGATTTTTTTTTCATTACTCCTAAATCGTTCCTATCAATGTCTTAGTCAACTCAGCCTTTAACCTATTGATCTCAACCATGCTTTTGCTTTCTACAAGCATATTGTTAACATATCACACCAAGATAATGAGTATACCATTTTCTAAACTTTCGAGGTAAATACAATGATCATACTCACTTCTTGTAAAATTTTGGCTCGCCATGAAGGAATCAAACTTCTTGTACCATTGCTTGGGAAACTGCTTCAATGCATATAATGACTTCTTGAATTTGCAAAAAAATCCTCTTTTTCAATCTTGAACAAACCCTTATATTTGTTCAATATATATGTCTTCATCCAAATATCCATGTAAAAATGTTGTTTTAACTTAGGATCAAGTAAAGCAACTAGTGTTAATACTACACAAATAGAAACAAGCTTAACAACTGGTGAAAATATTTCATCAAAATTGATACCTTTCATTTGAGAATACCCTTTTTCAACTAGTCTTTCTTTGTACCTTTCATCTTTATCATCAACACCCTTTTTTATTTTGTAGATCCATTTGCAACCAACAACTTTCCTTTCCTTTGGGATTTCTACCGGATCCCATGTTTTATTCTCCTCCAAGGCATCCATTTATTCTTTATTTGTTATTTTCCATTTAGCACTTTCAATAACATTCATCGCTTTCTGATAACAACAAGGTTTTACATCACTAGAAATCAAAGCAATAGATGAAATATAATCTGCATACCTCTTAGGAGGATTTATGTCCCATGTAGATCTCCTCAAAGTTGGTTGTGTCATTTCCACAATTTCCTGTATATTTTTTGCATCCTCGTCTTATTCTTCAGAGGCTTCTTCCCGCTCCCTATTTTCTATACATGGTTGAGTTTCCAACTAAATATGTTGATTTTGTGGTATTTGTTCCTGTTTCATTTCAACTTCTACTATGTCTGATTTTATGAGAGGGGATTCATCAAATACTACATCTCTTCTAATGATGATTTTGTGGGAAGTATGATCGCACAATCTAT
>ML781213.1:0-14837 GCA_009831015.1 Picea engelmannii | reverse complement strand
ATGCTACACGGTTTCAAAGGTATGCACTTTTATATTCTATGTAAGTTATATCATCTAGCAAAACATGAGTGTGTTTGCATGGAAAGTACTAGAGATCTTGTCCAAGATGTAATCTTGGATTCAGTGCATTCAGAAGAACAAGCACACCCTCCATAGCAGTTGAGGCTTCAGGTTCTAGGTTTGACTAAATTGTTAAGCTTCAAATTTTTATATATAAAGGGTGATAGTTGCTACATTAGAAATTGTGAAAGCAGTATTTGAAAGATTCTATTATTGTTAGGTGCAATGAATACTCGATTACATATGAATACTATTGATATAGATGCTTATTGTACTTTTTCACAAGTTGAACTAACATCTCCTCTAGATAGATATTTCTTGGTTTCTCTTGTTGTTCTTTTTCCAGGAAGGTACCCTTGTGAAATATGTTTGATGAAAAATCCTTGCAGAAGAGAAGAAGTTTATAAGGATGACACAACTACTAGATGAGCAACAATAAGAACATATAGAAAAAAACTTAAAGAGACTTAGAGGTTTCAAAATCGAAGGAAGTCGGAAATCAAAAGAAAACCATAATAGGCTTGTGACACTTTGTAGAAAGAAAAGAGAGATGCAACAGATGGAAGCATGGAATCTCTTAGATGGAGGGCGATGATTACAGAATTCCAAAAGAAGAGCATGCATATTTCTCATCCAGGCATGAAGCTAGGATTAGGAGGGAGCTAATCTCCAACGATATGATCCATTGAAGAAAAATATGTAAATACTATGAAGTATCTATCCATGTTCTTCATTAGAAGTAGCATCCATGATAAGCAACACGTGTTCAGTTTGACTCTACAAGAAGTATTCTTTGAAAAAAAGCTTTGAATATCCTTGGTTGTCCATTTACATTTATGTTCTTATGGCGGAAGGTTGGAGCCTTCAGGAAAGAAGGGCATGTAATCTATAAAATATTCCATGGACTACAACATTGAAGAGAAACACGAGGAAGAACATGAAGGTTCCAAGAAAGAAAGAAAAGTCAGAACAACCAATTGAACCAGTTTGAACCCACTAGAAGTAGTCAAGCAAAAGGAATGGAAGGAAGTTGTGATGAAGAACAATGTATGTGAGAAATTGTGAAAAATACTTAAGCATTGATAGATACAAGGTGAGACTCACGGCTAGAGGGTTATCCCAGTAGGAGGGAGAAGAATACGATGACAACTTGTTCTGGTAACCAAATGTACCTCTACCTGAGCCATTATATCTCACGTCGTACCCATGGGTTGGAGTTTACATCAAATGAATGTAAATATTGTTCTTATGAACATAGTAATTGAAGAAGAAGCGTATGTAGAGAAACCTCAAGGTTTTGAGGTATACCAAAAAGAGACCCTTGTATGCAGTTGGAAGAAGACCTTCTATGGATTCAAGAAAACTTGGTGCATAGCCTCTCATGTACTGTAGAAGCATGGTGAAAACTTCCTATGACAAAGGAAGTATATTGAAATGGTTCTTTAGAAGTCCAATATGATGGATTGCAAATCCATGGAAAACTCCCATGATGACAAATCTGAAGAAGATGAGAGACTCTAATCCAGTAGTGTCAGACACCCACTATAACAACTTAGATTTTTTGTCTTTTTCTTCGAGGAACAGAATCTGCGAGACTTCTATGGGGCCTAGCATAGACCCTCTCTTTCCTTATCCTCCTCCAAACGACCATAAGCTGGCCTTAGCGCAAGCGCCTTTCATAACTCGCAAGTCGGGAATCAAGACTCTCGACTCCCCTTTCTCCAAACACCGATACTCGAGATGCTATATGACTATGGCTCCCTCCTCACTAGCGCCTGCTACATGTAACCATAGGCTAGGGAAAACATTAGCACCACTCGCAACCTTGCCAGTTGAGGTGTTGAGCTCTCGTGCTCCTCCTTCGCGAATCCCCGAGACGGGAGAGGTCAATGTTGCATGGACTCTGCCAAAGTGACGCGCACACGCCAGTTGTCAACCCCGCTATACTCTCCTCACGAGCTATGTCACTGTCTCCCATCGCATGAGACCTCGGCTCTTGGCGTTTCATGGAATTAGCGATCAAGGTGCAGCTTCTTCATCCTGCAAAACCCCGAGCCACGATAAGTCAACAGTGGGTTGACTCTTTCCCAGTGTGACACGTGTCCACCACCGGTTACCCGCTTCCTAGGATAAATACTAGCACTACTCGCATCTCACGATTTCGTGAGCTAGAGTGTTGAGCCCTCATGCTCCTCCATCGCGAGTCCCCGAGATACGATAAGTCAAAAATGGGTTGACTCCTTCCCAGGCGACATGTGTCCATCACCTATCACCCATTCCCACCTTTCTCTAGGTGCTTGTTGTTACACCACCTGCCAACCACGCGGTCCCCACTTACAGACGGGTCACGTGTTTGCACGAGCCCTCGGCGCTTGGCACTTCGCGACTTCTATAATTGAAAAGAAACTCTCTCAAGTTTTGAACCCCCGATAGGCAATAACCATGAAGGTTCTGATCCAATGATTCTCCCGTGCCTTGGATCCAATGGTCATGATCACGTCGCGATCTTGCGAATCGTGAGTTCATGTAGCCCTACCCTTGACCACTCCAAGTCGTGAGTCAGCGAAATGATACTCTCCTACCTATAAAAAGGCTAAGATAAATGGTCAATAGGGCTCCGTCAGATCCTTGGATCTATGGTCCAAGATCCCATCACTACATGCGAAGGCTGAAAGGGTCGAGGTGTTAACACATGTGCTCCTTCTCTAGATCCATCGGTATCAACAGATATGGGATATTCCTGAAAGCATTCCGACCGTTCATCTACCAAATGATAGGGTATTCTCTCTTTCTATAATTGGGCTCGCTATCCCTTCTGAGCTTGAATCACGAAATTCAACTTCTACTTCCCGGAACATTACGAGAGTTAAGAAAACAAGACGATTCTCAGTGGAGCGAATTCATGCCCAAACCCTAATCCTTTGTACATAAACTGATTACGGCATGTAAGCATACATAGGCATCCCTTATTTCCAGTCTAACACACCAGGCAATCATTCTACACATAAATTATTATGGGCATATAAACATAAGCATGTATTCATGATATTCAGTTCGAAATACAAGGTATAAAACACTTATCAGATCTACCAGGTGTGATGCAACTGTTGAGAGGGGTGCTAGTTTCCACCCAACCATAGGCTTAGTGGCTCCAAACGGATTTACCACCAGCCACCCCCGAGCTAGACCATGATGCTTTGAGGTTTAGTCTCCTATTTCCAGCTCAACATAAATCAAGGACGAAGGTTACTCTCCTTCTCCTTATGCAGAAAAATAATCCAGGACGAAGGTTACTCTCCTTCTCCAGGTATTCATAACTCCCTATGTTTCCAGGGTTTCTCCAGTCTCTTTTGTGATCCCCGTCGTGCGCACTTCTCTCTCCTTTACCGCATTTCCTCTCTTTCCAATTTCTGTCTGCAAGGTTGAGTGTGGCGCAAATTCCGTCATCCGTGGTTAGGTCTGAGGGTTGTTACGAATGGGTGGTTCACCCCCATCCCCTCATTAACTCTTGAGGAGCCTCCCCACCTACTAATCTGATGGGAAATCCATTCTAGGATCAGAGAGTTGCTTTGGTTTGTGAGCAAGTATAAACTAGTACAGAATTGGCTCGGTGGAAGTTAACGCAACCATTCCAAGTCCCTTCCACCACCTCTCATTAGCCATCATGGTCTCTTTTAGCACATCCCCCTCCCAGTAGTCATGCAACACATATTCATAACATAATTTACATTCATCGACCTTTTATACAAAGGTCCATCAAGTCAAACATTCACATCTTTGAGTTTGCCATAGTTCTTGGCCAATATAGTTATTTTTACAGACTAGGGGAAACATGGTGTTACAATTCCCTCACCCTTAAAGGAACATCTCCCTCGATGTTCTATCTATCAATATGATGTGTATGTTCAGAAGTAAACAAAATTGGATATGCATGTTTCATGGCATCTTCCATTTCCAATGTAGCCTCATCTGGGCCAAAATGTTTCCATTGCACCTTGACCTTTGCAATGGTTTGGTTTCTGAGTGGGGTTTCCTTTTTGTCCAGCATGCATTGAGGTTTTGGTAGGAATTCTCCCTCCAGTTCCATCTGGATCACAGACCAGTCAATTATATGATTAGAATCATGTACATATCTCTTCAATAATGAAACATGGAAAACATTATGTTCTTTTACTATGGGAGGAAGTGCTAGCCTATAGGCTACAGGTCCCACTCTATCTAGAACTTGAAAGGGTCCACAATACTAAGGTGCAAACTTGGCATAAGCTCCCATCCTTAGGGAACTCTTCCTGGGCCTAACTCTAAGATATGCGTGGTCTCCTGTCTTGAATTCTCTTGGAGTTCTCTTTCGGTCGACGTAACTTTTCTGTTTGTTCTGAGCGACCTTTAGATTTTGTTTTATCTGAGTCACTTGTTGTTCCATCTCTTTCAACATGTCGGGTCCAATAGTAAATCTCTTCATGGGATTACTCCGACTGACTGGAGTATTGCACGATCTACCATAGAGGACTTCGAAAGGGCTCATCTTCAGGGATTCTTGGTAGCCATTGTTGTAGGCGAATTCCACCAATGGCATGAAATCTTCCCACTTCTTGGGTTGATGCATTACATGCATTCTTAGCATGTATTCCAATATTTGGTTCACTCTTTCTGTCTGTCCATCGGTTTGAGGATGATAGGCGGTGCTAAAAAGTAATTTGGTCCTTAGATCAACCATCAAGGATTTCCAAAAGTTGGAAGTAAATTTTGTGTCTTTGTCAGACACGATCTCTTTAGGCATACCATGTAGTCTGAATATCTCCTTCATGAATATGCTGGCGATATCTATTGCCTTGCAAGTCGATTTGACGGGGATAAAATGGGTAGACTGGCTAAATTTATCCACCACTACCATGATGGCGTCATTATGTTTGGTCGATGTTGGTAATCTGGTGATGAAGTCCATGGAAATGGTTTCCCACTTCCATTCTGAGATTGGTAGAGGCTGTAATAAACCTGTTGGGTGTCAGTGTTCTTCTTTAACCTATTGGCATTCTATGCATTTAGATAAGTACTCAGCTATGTATTTCTTCAATCCAGGCCAATAGAATCATTTCCTGGTGGTTGTGATCATCTTTTGGTATACGGGATGACCAATATATGGTCTTTTATGTAGTTCATCCATTATGAACCTCTTCAAGTCATCACATTCTGGAATATAAAATCTATTTTTGTAAGTTAGCAGACCTCCATCTATCATCTGGTAGCCTTCATACTTTATTCCTGTGGGTTCTTGCTCCAGGTACGAGGTCACGGTATGGAAGAATGTGTCTGTTTCTTGTGCATTCCTAACTCTTTCCTTGATATTCATATCGCAGGTGCTCACCGCTGCCAGATAAATTGTTTTCATACTTCTGCTAAGGGCATCGGCCACCTTATTTTCCTTTCCCTTGATATGTTTGATTTTGAAATCAAACTCACTAAGAAGGGCCATCCACCTAGCTTGTCTAGGATTGAGTTTTGGTTGGTCAAATAGATATCGCAATCCACAATGGTATGTCATAAGTACAAAATTTCTTCCCATGAGGTAATGCCTCCACATTTTTAAGGCGTGCACTATGGCAACCAGTTCTAGATCATGGGTCACATAGTTGACTTCGTGCTCATTCAATTTTTGGGATTCATAGTAGACTACACTTCCTCCTTGCATAAGGAATCCTTTGAGCCCTTCCTTGCAAGCATCTGTGCACATGACGAATTCATCTTCTGGATCGGCGAGCTTCAACACGGGTGCATGGGTCAGTAAATATTTTAGGGATTGAAATCTTTCTTCACATTCTTGTGTCCATTTGAATTTAGCTCCCTTCTTCTGGAGGGAAGTGATTGGACAACCAATCTTGGAGAATCCTTTTATAAATATCCTATAGTATCTTGTTGAGCCCATAAAGGATCTGATATCTGAAACGTCCTTTGGGGTAGGCCACTCCATGATAGACCTAGTCTTGTCAGGGTCTACTGCTACTCCTTCTTCAGATATGACATGGCCCAAGTAATGTATTTACTTCTAGAAAAAGTCGCACTTGCTAAATTTGGCATACAGCTGATGTTCTCTTAAAACTTGAAGCACAAGTCTAAGATGTTCCTCATGTTCCTCTCTATTCTTGGAGTAAATTAATATATCATCAATAAAAACCAGTACAAATTTTTCTAGGAATTTGTTGAGCACATTGTTCATCAAGCACATAAAAGTGGCAGGGGCATTGGTTAATCCGAATGGTACTACCACAAAATCATAGTGACCATATCTCATCCTGAAGGAAGTTTTGTGGATGTCTTCACCCTTGATTCGGACTTGATGGTATCCAGATCTCAAGTCAATCTTTGAGAAGATGGAAGAACCTCCCAATTGATCGAACAGGTCATCAATCCTAGGTAAGGGGTACTTGTTATTTATGGTTACCTTATTTAGTTTTCTATAATCTATGCATAGTCGGTGGGTACCATATTTCTTCTTTACAAACATAACTGGTGCTCCCCATGGAGGCACGCTGGGCCAGATATAGCCTTTGTCCATCATTTCTTTTAGTTGTAATTTAAGCTCAACTAGCTCGGGTGTGCTCATCATGTAGGGTGTCCTAGACACTGGCACCGCTCTCGATGCAAGTTCTATCGAGAAGTCAATGTCCCTTCTCGGAGGTAGACCCGGTACCTCTTCCGGAAATACATCTCTATATTCTCTTAGTGTGGGGTGGTCTTCAGGGCTTGGTTTTTCATATTCAGTTGATTCCAACACCTGTATCACATAAAGTAGACATCCCTTTCTGCAATACTTTCTCATTTGAAGGGTTGATATTCATCTCACTGAGACAGGTTTTTGGATCCCTCGAAGGGTTATCCTTCTTCCTTCTTCACCTACACATTCTAAAGTTTTATGGTAACAGTCCAGTCTAGCTTTATATGTGGCTAGCCAGTCCATTCCAATCAACAGGTCATATGATCCTATGGGTAGTATGTTAATGGTTGCTTGGGTGGGGAATTCACCCATAGTGAATTGGCAAGCTGGTATGACCTTCGCTACCTTTCTTTTGGTTCCAGTGGTTAACTGTGGCTTGGCGTGTTTATGTGGTTGTAATTTACACTTATCAACAGCCTTAGGAGCTATATAACATAAATTTGAACCAAGGTCAATTAGAATAGACACTAGATTGTTGGTGGTCATACCTTCCATCTCCACCACTGAAGCTTGGTGGTCAGCTTCTTTATTATCCAAGGCTGCATAAATTTGTGGCACACTCATGGCCACGTCATTGACGGTGGTAGCTTCTTGAACGTTGTAAACTCTTCGACTGTTCTATTTTCAGTGCGGGCAGTCCCTCAGTAGATGTTCTTCTCCACAACCCCAACATTTCAAGGGTTCTCTCTTTGGGTTATCAATATTTCCTGGGGTAGATCCATAAGGTTTATTTCCACTCTGGGAGGGGAAATTATGCTGGTGTACACTTCAGGTTGGGAAGCTCATCCTTGAGTCCTTCTTATATTTTTTAATTCTTGGGGATTTAAACCCCTTTTTCTGGAATCCTGAACTATTCTTTTGCTTCTGGTTTTCGTGAGGTTTTGTCTGATGCCCTAGCTATTCGTAACAATATCTTGCCTTTCAGATAGTGTCTTCTAGGGTCTTTGGCTCGTCAAACTCAATCCTGTTCTGATAGTCCTTAGGTAGTCCACTGATGAATCGTTGCACCTTTGCCTTCTCTGCTTTTATATAAGGTATGTACCTCAACAATTCATGGAATCTGCTGACATATTCCTCTATGATGCATTGCCCCAGTTTGAGTTCATAGAATTCTTTAGTCTTTTCGTTGAAATACTTTTCCAACAGATACTTCTTTCTGAAGTATTTCTCAATCCGTTCCCAAGATAGGTCCTCTTCGTGAATCCATTTTACATTCTTAAGGTCTTCCCACCAAATGGAAGCTTTTCCATTCAAGTTGAAAGTGGCTACTTGGGCCTTCAAGTTTTCTGAGAAGTCATGGACTCTAAAATACTTCTTTAGTCCAAGCAGCCAGGCCTCTGCTTCCTCCCCCTTCTTTATTTCACCATCGAAAGAGGGTGGTTTGGCCTTCTTGAATTCTTCGAGATTGTGACTTTTGGAATGCTTTTGCTTCTTCCATTTTCTTTGGGAATAAGAACTAGTTCTGCTACTAGAAGATCCCTCCAAGTCACCAATTTCCTTTCCAGAGGAATCGTCTGATGCTTGTCCCTTATCTCTAGGGTGGACCTTTCTCGAGGTGCTCTTCCTAGTGTGGCCACTTAAAAGACCACATTTCCATATCTCAGGTGGACTTCAACTTTTCTTTGTTTTTCATCGGTCCGTGTGACTGGTGTCAATTTCATGCTGCAATTGTCTTTGTATGTTGGATAAAATCTGCAGCAAGACTGCATTAATTTATGTCTGCTTCTCTTTCTCTTTTATCAACCTCTCGTTGTCGGCCTTGCAGCTCTGTAGTTCGACCATGAGGCTTCTCACAGTCAGCTAGATCGGGAGCAGTCTCTACCGCTCTCCTTTCGTCAGACTCTTCGTCTCTATTGTGGGAGACATCCCCCACTTTGTGGTGCGTCACCATTCTATGCGTCTATAGTTTCTTGCGGTTGATCGTCCGCTTGTTGTGCAAGAAAAACACTTATTGTTAGTCAACATTATATTCATTCACAATCAGTGCATAATTCATATTTTTCAAAAGCATACACACAATAGGAATTTTCATTCTTAACTTCGGATTTTTCTAAAGGGGGTTAAGATAGAGGGTTACTCCTTTTAAGAGTACATCAAATGGAGTTTCTGCAGAACTCAGTCATGAACCCAAGTAGGCCAAGTGTTTTAACCATGCTCTGATACCAATTTGTCACACACCCACTACAACAACTTAGATTTTTCATCTTTTTCTTTGAGGAACAGAATCCTCGAGACTTCTATGGGGCCTAGCGCAGACCCTCTCTTTCCTTATCCTCCTCCAAACGACCAAAATTTGTCCTTAACGCAAGCGCCTTTCACAATTCGCGATTCAGGAATCAAGACTCTCGACTCCCCTTTCTCCAAACACTGATACTTGAGATGTTATATGGGTATGGCTCCCTCCTCACTAGCGCCTGCTACATGTAACCGTAGGCTAGGCCAAACATTAGCACCACTCGCAACCTCGCCAGTTGAGGTGTTGAGCTCTCGTGCTCCTCCTTCGTGAATCCCCTAGACACGAGAGGTCAATTTTGTGTGGACTCTGCTAAAGCGACGCGCACATTCCACTTGTCAATCCCGCTATACTCTGCTCACGAGCTGTGTCACCACCGCTCGTCGCATGAGACCTTAACTCTTGATGTTTCGCGGCCTTAGCGATCAAGGTGCAGCTTCTTCATCCTGCGAAACCCCGAGCCACGATAAGTCAACAGTGGGTTGACTCTTTCCCAGTGTGACACGTGTCCACCACCGGTTACCCACTTCCTAGGATAAATACTAGTGCTACTCGCATCTCGTGAATTCATGAGTTGGAGTGTTGAGCCCTCATGCTCCTCCTTCACGAGTCCCCGAGATACGATAAGTCAACAATGGGTTGACTCCTTCCCAAGCGACATGTTTCCATCACCTGTCACCCGTTCCCACCTTTCTCTGGGCGCTTGTTGTTACGTCACCTGTCAACCACGTGGTCCCCACTTATGGATGGGTCATGTGTTTGCACGATCCCTCGACGCTTGGCACTTCGTGACTTCTACAATAAAAAAGAAACTCTCTCAAGTTCCGAACCCCCGATAGGCGATAACCACGAAGGTTCTGATCCAACGTTTCTCATGTGCCTTGGATCCAACAATCACGATCACGTCATGATCTCATGAATCGAGAGTTCATGTAGCCCTACCCTTGACCACTCCAAGTCGCGAGTTAGTGAAATGATACTCTCCTGCCTATACAAAGGCTAAGATCGACAGTCAATAGGGCTCCGTCAGATCCTTGGATCTACGGTTCGGGATCCCATCGCTACATGCGAAGGCTGAAAGGGTCGAGGTGTTAACGCCTACACTCCTTATCTAGATCCATTGGTCTCAAAAGATCTGGGGTATTCCTGAAAGGATTCTGACTATTCGTCTACCAAATGATAGGGTAATCTCTCTTTCTATAATTGGTCTCGCTATCCCTTCTGAGCTTGAATCACGAAATTCAACTTCTCCTTCCCAAAACATTACGAGAGTTAAGAAAACAAGATGATTCTCAGTGGAAAGAATTCATGCCCCAACCTTAATCCTTTGTACATAAACCAATTATGGCATGTAAGCATACACAGGCATCCCTTATTTCCAGTCTAACACACCAGGCAATCATTCTACACAAAAATTATTATGGGCATATAAACATAAGCATGTATTCATGATATTTAGTTCGAAATACAAGGTATAAAACACTTATCAGATCTACCAGGCATGATGCAATTGCTGAGAGGGGTGCTCATTTACACCCAATCGTAGGCTCAGTGGCTCCAAACAGATTTACCACTAGCCACCCCCGAGCTAGACCACGATGCTTTGAGGTTCAGTCTCCTACTTCCAGCTCAACAAAAATCAAGGATGAAGGTTACTCTCCTTCTCTTGATGCAGTAAAATAATCCATGACGAAGGTTACTCTCCTTCTCTAGGTATTCAGAACTCCCTGCATTTCCAGGGTTTCTCCAGTCTCTTTCGTGATCCCTGTCATGCGCACTGCTCTCTTCTTTACCACATTTCCTCTCTTGCCAATTTCTGTCTGCAAGGTTGCATGTGGCGTGAATTCTGTCGTCCATGGTTAGGTATGAGGGTTGTTATGGATGGGCGGTTTACCCCCATCCCCTCATTAACTCTCGAGGAGCCTCCCCACCTACCAATCTAATGGGAAATCCATTCCAGGATCAGAGAGTTTCTTTGGTTTGTGAGAAAGTATAAACCAATACAGTATTGGCTCAGTGGAAGCTAACGCAACCATTCCAGGTCCCTTCCACCACCTCTCATTATCCATCGTGGTATCTTTTAGCACATCCTCCTCCCGGCAGTCATGCAACACATATTCATAACATAATTTACATTCATCGACCTTTTATACAAAGGTCCGTCAAGTCAAACATTCACATCTTTGAGTTTTCCATAGTTCTTGGACAATATAGTTATTTTTACAGACTGGGGGAAACAGGGTGTTACAAGTAGACTTGTCTTTATATCGACAATTGATTGGCTCGTTATTCTATTTGGAGAATACTCGACAATATATTTGTTTTGTGGGACGTTTAAGTTATGATATACATTTGCATGGATTTATTGATTCAAATTGGGTAGGGAGTGTAAATGACAGAAGAAATGCTACTTGGATATGTTTTAGTTTGAGCTTTGTGACGATGTCATGGGATATAAGGAAACATAAGTCTATTTCACTAAACACTGCAGAAGAATAGTATATTGTAGCTTGTGATGCTTGTACGAAAGCAGTGTGGCTCCATAAGTTGGTTTCTAGACTGTCTAATCTGGTGTTGGATTCAACCATGATATATATTTTGATGATCAAAGTTGTGTGAAGCTTTCAAAGAACACGGTGTTCCATGATAGGTCGAAGAATATTGAGATCGAGTATTATTTTCTTCATGATAGAGTCTAGAGGGGAGAAGTCGTTCTCCAATATATCTTCATAGTTGAGCAAATAACAAATATTTTGGTAAAGCCTTTGTCCAAGATGAAAAGTTTGCGTACTTAAGGGACAAGTCGGTACTCGTGGAGATGACTTCCTTATTTAAAAAAGAAGAGATTACTCCCATGTTGGGAGGGAGCACTGATATGTCATTGATTTATGGGAAGTCATTTTCCTGTTTGGAAAATGGTCTAGGTTGGACAGTCACCTTCTAGTTCAGAAAGTGGCACAAGATTTCTGACGGACAGGCATTTTCTAGTTCATAAAATGGTCCAGAGCAGATAATCATTTCCGTAATGAAAACAGTCGGATAGATTGTTGATGTACCATAAACATTGCTTCCCCTTGTGGCCAGTGTGGGGGAATGGTCTAGGATAGTCATTCTTCTTGGAAATCACTCTGATTAGTGGTCAAGTAGAATGGATCACCTCATCGGGTAGTCATTCTTTCGAAGTTCACAGTTGTGAGTAGTTTCAAAGAATGTTCCATTTTGGAGGTTGGTGCAGGACAATCATTTCCATAGGAAATGGTACGGACAATCATTCCATAGGGAATATTCATTCTCTCCAGGTTACACTGTGATTAGTTCTGGAGGAATGGCCCAGTTAGGTGAATGGTCCATGTTCAGCAATTAGGGATAGACATTCCCTAGGGAATACTCATTCTCTCCAGGTTGCACTATGATTACTGTTGGAGGAACGACCTAGTTAGGTGAATGGTCCAGGCTCATAAATAAGGGACAATTATTCTTCTATGATTGGGAAGAATAGTCCAGATATCCCATGGATGATGTTTTACTTTTTGAGGGCAGATGCTCTTCCAGATGTCACAGATGTGAGTGGAAGAATGGCCCAGATGACTCAGTTTGTATCATGATATTGTTTATGTAGGTTGATATCAGATGATATGATTGTTGTGAAGATTGTATGTCTCTAGACAGTAGTTGTATGCTACGATGGTGGATGTGATCCACTGATATTGACTATGTGTCACTGGTTAGTAGCCATGTTCTACTAGGAGTGGTTGTGTACCACTAGGTAGTAGTTGTGTACTACTATGGATAGACATAATTGTGTTCTATTGGATGGAATTGTTATGATTTCCATGGAGACTACCACTAGTGTTGGAGATGATTTCCATCTAGATGGACAATCAGTGTGTTGATGGAAAGACATTATCTAGGCGGAGAATGGTCGAGGTAAGACAGATTGTTGGTGGACAGGCATCCTTCTTGTGGAGGATGGTCTAGGTTGAAAGATTGTTGGTGGACAGACATTCTCCCTGTGAAGAATGGTACAGGTTGATAGATTGTTGATGTACCATGGAAATCTATTCTTCTAGGATGTATGTTCAGATTAGAAGAATGGTATGTTTCCATGAGATCACAGTATTGAACAGAGTGGAAATATTGGTACATGAAAGACATTTTCCCTGAGTTCACAGTAGTGGTCGGAGGGAAAATGGTCTAAGACAGTCATTCTTCTAGGACATGTGTTCAGATTAGAAGAATAGTCCTTGTAGCCCATGGCGTGACTTCCAGCATCTGTTAGAGCAATTATTCTTCTAAGACATATGTCTAGATTAGAAGAATGGTTCTTGTATCACTCTATGGAGTGAGTGAATTATTCAACATCATGCTTGATTACTCAGATGGAGTATGGCTTCGAGAGATGATGCATTTGATGCTATCTGATGACACTAGTAGTGATGATGTTGCTCATGAATTGATCTACATGATAATGAGATAGTCTATGTGGCTATGATGATGTTATCGGTTGAATGGTTTGTTTGTGCTCAAGACCATTTCCTTTAATAGATCCCTAGCTAGGAGGGAGTGTTGATATTATGGTAGTTGAGAGAGTTATTAATATCCATGTGTAACCTTTGAAAAGACTAGAATATTCTAGGAAGAAAGATAAACCCTAAAACTTTGGATAATAACCCTAGAAGACAAGTCAGCTCAAGAGAATATTTAATATTGAGTTATTTGCCTCCAGAAATAAAAGTTGGCCCAGTAAAGTGAGATAGATTAGTATAAATAGAGGACTATAGAGATCATTTGACACTCACTCACTCTCACAACTGCATAATACTAGTGGTGCACAAGTTTGGAGAGGGAGTGCAGTTATAGCTGGTATTTTGGTTTTTGGTTGGACTTTCTCTTGGTTATGGTTTGGACTTTCTTCTTGGTCTTTGGTTATTCTTGCTTAGTGAACTAGCCTTGGATAAAGGTGCACTACCTTGGTTGATTATTGGTCTGCTTCCAAAATTATTCTATCTATCAAGGTTAAGGTGCTCGGGGGTGGCCTTTGTGCCTATGTTTGGGTGACAATATTGCTATATTGTCTATGGAAAAACGATCACATCTCTTTATTTCTAACACTTACAATACTATCAAATATCTTAATCTTAATGCTTCCAATCCCAACAGTATTACAAGAAAAATTGTTTCCCATAAGAACAATACTACCATTAATAACTTTGTAGGAAGAAAACCAACTCCTATGTGGGCACATGTGATGCAAATATCGGAATATAATAACCATTCCTTATAATATTATGAGATATTACAAACAAATAATACTTCATCAACCATACCTAAACTTGTCTCAACTGGATTTGCTTCCTTTGTGGAGTCATCCTTGGATTCTTGCCTCTTCCAACAATCTTTGTTGAGATGCCCTGATTTATTTCCCTACCAACATATTTTCTTACCCTTTTTACCTTTTGACTTAGATCTTGCTATACCTATGGAATTCTCTCATTTTTCTATGGATCAACCCCTAGCCACCATTGCTTCTAGTGTGGAGGTTTCTACACTAGATTTTCTCTGCACCTCCTCAAACAACAAGGTTCCCACAAAAAAATCACAATCAAGAGTGTTTGTTGTGTTAAAACTAATAGAAGTGACTAAGTGGTCCCAAGATTCACACGCTTCATCTTCGATTTTTACACCCATACTAGTTAATTGAAACATAAGAGTATTGAAAATATTTAAATGATCAACAATTTTGGTACCTTCTTTCATTCATAAACTTTACAATTGTCTTTTCAAATAGATTTGGTTTGTGAAGGATTTTTTCATGTAAAGACTTTCTATTCT
>ML781212.1:1904268-1937783 GCA_009831015.1 Picea engelmannii | reverse complement strand
GAAGATCTACAAGTGGGTATGTGTTTAACCTATTTGGAGGAGAAATCAGTTGGATGAGAAAAAGATAGGTTGTAGTGGCACTCTCAACTACAGAAGCTAAATACATGGCAACCACTCATGCAAGCAAGGAAGCAGTATGGTTATAAAGATTGTGTTCAGGTATTGGGTTGGTACAACAAGCAGTGAGATTAGATTGTGACAGTCAGAGTGCAATCTTCCTGGCAAAAAACCAGCTTATCATTCGAAGACAAAGCATATTGATGTTCAGTATCACTTTGTGAGAGACATGGTTGAGGAAAAGAAGGTGTTGCTGGAAAAGGTTGACACTTTGAAGAATGTTGCAAATTCATTGACAAAGTCCGTGAGCACAAAAAATTTCTCCTGGTGTAGAGTAACAATGGGCATTGCTTCCCTGGATTGTTGACTATATAATCCCCTGGACCCCTGGATGCAAAGAAAGCAACAAGTGGGAGAATGTTGGGTAGGTGTTATATTCTTTGCATGTGTGTGTGTGGGCGTGTCAGATGTGACAATTGCGTCTGACGATCCCTCTAGTAGTGCTCTTTGTGTCGTGTGTGCCTAGCGCTTTCCTAGGGGGGTCCCAGGGGGGGAAGGTATGCCCCCCCTAGTTACACACAGCATTCGACAACAGGCGGTAGCCCGGGGCAGCGCCCCAGAATTTATTTTTGGGCAGTTTTTTCTATTTTTAGCGGTTTTGTAAATTAATCCCGGATTAAGGGATTAGGGTTTTGGTATCTATGGAATACCTAAAAACATTGTATATATATATATATTGTATAGTGAATGGTGAAATTCGATATAATGAATATAAGAAAGGTTTTCCCGGTTGAGGGTTTCCGGTATAAATCTTTGTGTACTATGTGAATGAGCCATTGATTAAATTTTGTTTTTCTTAAGAATCTATATGCATTGCTTTACTTCATAGGTTTAAAACTTACAAGACCTTCTTCGACCTTGGATGAATATTGATATGTCGATGCTTTTGGGTTTTTGTTGGTCAACTATGGACGAAACTTGGGTCTAAACTCCCCAGTGTTAGGAAGGACGTGCACAAGCATGAAACAACCTGACAAGGTATTGAACACATGCACTAACAGAAACATATACATTATATTTTTCTTGAAAAATAACATACCACTATTAGAAAAACTCAAATTTCACATAGTTACTAAAAAAATCTATAAACAAAAGTTATATAGTTTCCTTCATTTCATGTTTCTATACCATATTCAATTTCATTGTAAAAATACCTTGAATAATCCGTCCAATTTAAACAATGACAAGGAAAGACAAATTGATTATTGAAAGAAATTCTCCGTTCACAGGTGAGACGAGATTCACCTAGAGGTCACCACACACCACTCACTAATCATCATTGAATTATAAGAGAATAAAGATACACGAGTTCGTTAAGGGAGAGAAACAACTTCCTAACAAATAGGATCTAGATGCCAATAAAAGATCCAATCCTAACTACGTAACAACTATGTAAGAATAGTAATTCTAGACTATTCTCCATTATTCCAAGTCTCCCCCTTAATGGAGAAAGGGTTGATTTTCATTCCTAACATCTCCCTAAACACTTCAAATTTAATCTTCCCAAAAGGATTTGTAAAAATATCAATAACATTGTCACTTGTATTAAAATACATTAAAGAAACATCATTAGACTGCATCTTTCCTCAAACAAAATGAAATTGAGCATCAACATACTTTGCCCTTGAATGGTAAACTGGATTATTTTCTAACTTGATTGAGCTTTGGTTATCACATTTGATTATCATAGCTTTCCTTTGTTCTTCTCCAACATATTGAAGAAGTCTTCTCAACCAAACAACTTCACAAGTTGTTTCACAAAATGATTTATATTTTTCCTTAGTAGATGACAAAGATACAGTAGGTTGATTCTTACTGCTCCATAAAACAATCTCAGATCCAATGATAAAGGATTAACCTATAGTAGATCTCCGATCATCTGGATTGCCAACCCAATTTGAATCTGAGTAACCTGTCAGCTCAACATCAAATGAATCAGTATATTTAATACCATAATCAATTATTCCTTTGAGATACCTGAGTAAGGTAAACCTCTTCCTTTAACTCACCATTCAGAAAAGAAAATTTTACATCTAATTGGTGAAGCTTCCAATGGTACTTTGTGGCTAGTGCAATTAACAATATTATAGTGTTTAATCTAGCTACCACTGCAAATGTTTCTACATAATCAATGCGCTCCTTCTATGAGGACCCTTTTTCCACCAATATGGATTTATATTTATCTATACTACCATCTACTTTGAATTTGGGTTTGTATATCCATTTACATCCTATGGGATTTTTATCTTTAGGAAATTCAGTCAATTCCCAAGTTTTTTTTTTCATTATAGAGTCATATTCTTCCTCCATTGTTTTTCTCCATTCTTCATGTTTGTTAGCTTCATTAAAACTCACAGGTTCTATGAAATTTGAAATGTTACTCATCAAGGAATAATATTTATACTTTTAGGTGGACGAACTTGACGTGAATATCTTCTCAATTGGTTGGTGACTTCTTCTCCGTTTTGTGAAGATCCTTCTTCACTGCTGGATGTATCCATGTCACTGGATGCCTTTTTCCTGCTGTTGTTGTTGTTTCTTCTCTTCAACTTATTCTTTGACCTCTTCATCTTCAAATAGACCATGCCATCCCTCATGATTGTTGCTTTCATTTATTCCTTCAGCCTGCTCATGGAAAATTACATCTCTACTCGCAAACACTTTGTGAGTAGATGGATCAAACAATTTATATGCTTTAAATTCTGAACAACACCCTATAAAAATACATTTGATGTCTTTAGCATCAAGCTTCTTCCTATTCTCCTTTGGAATATGTGCAAAATACTTACACCGAAATATCCTCAAATTATTAACTGTTGGTTTAGAATCATACAAGTCTTCGAAAGGAGTTTTATGATCAAGACACCTTGTTGGACTTCTATTCTTTAAATAAACAACAGTGATAATGGCCTTAGCCCAAAAAGCATTTGAGATATTCTTACCTTTCATCATACTTCATGCACACTCCACCAGAGTTCTTTTTTTCCTTTATGCAACTTCGTTCTGCTGTGGAGTGTGTGGTACTGTGAATTGTTGTATTATTCCATGATCTTCGAAATACTTGATGAGGTTCCACAATCTGTACTCTGCCCCTTGATTTTTATGGTTTTTCCTGTTTGCTTCTCCACCATGTTTTCTAAATTCCTTAAAGTATTCAAAAACATCACTCTTTCTCCTAAGGAAATAAACCCATGTGTATCTTGTGAAATCATCAATAAATAGAAAAAAATAATAAGCACCACCTAAGGACCTTGTCTGCATTGGTCCAGAAACATCATTATGCACAAGTTCTAATACATATTTCTTTCTCCTATCAGAATTAGAGGGGAATTCATCTCTGTGCATCTTTCCTAACACACAATCTTCACAAGAAACATACTCATTCTTCAACATAGGGAGTCCTTCAACCATGCTTTGTTTTTGTAATAACAAAAAATCATGATAATTGATGTGACCATACATCTGGTGCCAAAGAGTTTCTATAGGCATAGTTGCAGAAGTCAATGCTTGATGGTTCTTGTTGGTGACATCAAGTTTGTACAGACCTCCAACTCTGACTCCTGAGGAAACAATTTTGTAATGTTCATGCAAGTCCTTCACTATACAATGTGTCTTGAAAATTCGACCTTCAAATTCTAATATATAATTGTGGACACATAAATCAAGTTTTTCTTTATCCCAGGGACATACACAACATTCTGAATGTGTTTGACAATACCATTCAACATTGTTACTGGAATATCTCCGTATCTCTTGATCGAATAGGAACGATCATCTCCAAGATAAATATGGGCACCATTATCTGTTTCTTTAAATTTTATATACCAATTCTGATTACATGTCATGTGAATTGAGGCTCTAGAATCAACAAACCATGTGTCAACATCATCAGTTTCAGCAGACAATGCAGCATTAGACACAAACAATCTGAGATCTCTTGAATCAAAATTCGGTTTTTCTTCTGCAAAGTGTCCAGAATGTTTCTTGTATTCATGTCTAGCCTCATCACTTTTCTTCTTATAACATTCTCTGGTAAGATTCCCAGTCCTACCACAATAGAAACACGTAGGTTCATTTCTATTAGATGACATAGATTGATTTGGATTTGGGAATGACATACCTTGATTTGGATTTGGAAATGACTTCCTCTGAAATGAACTTCCTCCTCTTCTTCCTTCTCCTGGTTTCTCTTTAGGGAATCTCTTCTTTGTCCATAGTTTTAAGTTTGAATTATGAGGCTTCAAATTCTTTCACCTCTCTTCTTCTTGCAACAATATACCTGTTAGTTCCTCAAAGGTAGGAGCTTTCTCTCTCACTGTAAGGCCTGTTATAAACATTTGATAATCCTCTAGCATTCCATTTAGGGTAATTGTGACAAGATCAATGTTTGACACTTTTTCTCCTATATCTCCAAATTTATCTTTCATGTATTTAATTCACCCAAGAAAAGTACTAACAGTCTCATTTACATCCATTTTAATACTTAGAAATTTACTCTTCAGAAAAATAATACTATTTGTATTATTAGTCTCATACAAATATTTAAGTGCTTTCCAGGTTTCATTAGAAGTCTTAGCATCTCTAATGTGAGGAATTATATTATCTTTCACAAACATTTGTAATAATACCTTAGCTTTGTTCTCCCTCTTATCCCAATCTTGGATTGTTGTCGTTGACGCACCTGCAACCGCATCGGGTTGCACTTCATATCCTTTTGCAACCGTCCACACACTATAACCTTCCATCAAGGTCTGCATCTTGAATTTCCAATTGATGAAATTCGAGCCATCTAACTTGTTGGCTTCGTTGAGGTAGGTTTCTGCAAGTGGATTCATCATCTCTGCAAACTCCTTCATGCAACAAACTCACAACAAAATCATCTCTAAAGCAATGATCTAATGCAAGAATGGAAACCTTACCAGGGCAACAATTATGGGAGATCGTGAAACTCCTCTCCAAAGAAGTGACTAGACGCAAAAAATGGCAACAACGGTAGTCATCTGGACGATCTCTGGCACTCGGGCAAGAAACATGAACCAACGTTATCCTCCACGTAGGTGCACAATCCACGCAGGCACATTATCCACACATGCCCACATTCTAGGCACGTGCACACTCTCTATTGACTGACCAAGCGATATCCTCCACACAGTCACATAATCCAGGAAATCACACACTCTCTATTGACTAGCCTGTCTTCAAGGTGGATGAACCAGTAGCAATGATTCAATCTCAGAAACATTAAGCAACGATCTGAGCGATCTAGGCGTACCAACAACGAGCAGTGTGGTTCCCCAACAATGATTCTGATCTCCAACAACAACAATGATTCTGATCTCTGACAGACCGATCTCCAAATACACCTCCAACGATTCACCTGTAGCAGCCACTAGTCTCTGCTGAGATAGCCACTCAGTTCCCGATTCTGGAAATTTGATGTGACTTTAAATCGCACTGGCGATTTCTCTCCTACGTCCAAACCGAAACTAAACATGACACAATCAGTCCCAACAAAAACAACATTAGCCACATATGTAGAAATCTCCATGCAACTCTACAATCAAACCACCCCGTCCAACAATTCAAGACAACGATCTTTTGTGTCTCATCCACACTGGCACAGATCTTCCTTTGCACCTACACAGTGAAGGTTCTTCTAACCTCGGTGATCACCAACAAGATCTACACTTAGACAACTGTGGAATCAATTCCACCAACAACGACTCCTTCAGCAACGGCTCACATCCACACCACAAATCTGGCACAGTTAGACAACGCTCCAATAGACAACTCCTTTACTCAGCCTCTAACCAGGCTCCGATACCAACTTGAAACGATGACAAGGAAAGACAAATTGATTATTGAAAGAAATGCTCCGCTCATAGGTGAGATGAGCTTCACTTGGAGGTCGCCACACACCACTTACTAATCATCATTGAATTATGAGATAATAAAGATACATGAGTTCGTTAAGGGAGAGAAACAACTTCCTAACAAATAGGATATAGATGCCAATAAAAGATCCAATCCTAACTACGTAACAACTATGTAAGAATAGTAATTCTATATTATTCTCCATTATTCCAAGTATTTGTATACTATTAATAATAATATACTGATAGTACTGTTACATATTATAGATATTAATATTAATATCATTAAATATATCATTATAATTGGACCAAGATCATTATAATGAACAATTTTTTTTCACTGAAGTAAGCATATTAAATTTTGATATTTGTAAATTAATATGTTCATGTATTTTTTTATTTTTTTTGTTATTTTTTAAAATTATAGAATTTTTAATATGAAATATATGATTTTTGAAATAAATGTTTTTTTAATATGAAATATATGATTTTCAAAATAAATGTTTTTTAATAATGTAAAGCAAATTATCATATCTTATAGTAACCCAACCAAAGAAATAAGCAAGTTGTATAATTGGCACAAATGAATGTGATGCTTGAAGGCGAACTGTTGAGTTTGATGGTTATGTCGGCACCTCCAAATGTTGAGGAAGGTGTACGTTCGCTTTAGCAATTGGGATGTCTCACTCACTCTTTCAATTTGTTAATGCTTCCTTCCAATGCAACCAACACTGCCCAACTAATAACGCAACCTAAATTCATAAAACCTATCATGAAAGACCAGATTCTGGGGCTTAGATGAATACCTCTGAACGACAACAATGGCAGACATGGTTGTTATTGGTGTTATTGGTATTAGATCTGACCTCAGCTTTGGTTATAAACATATGGGCAGAAAATCCTCTTCCTCTGTTGTCCACAATATAATCTTTAATCGCCCTTCTAGCCACCAGAGCGCTAGAGAAACCATCTACTTTGAACCAGAAAGTTAAAAGAACGTTGATGAATATTTCTGCCAACCTCGGCACTATTAGGGAAGTAGTGCTATATTCTTCTTTTGCAAAGCTTTCCGCATTCCCAGCCATAGAGTTTTCAATGTCATACGAAATGCTGCCTATGGCACATGTGATTATGGCTCCTCTAGCTTCGTTCTCTTTAGAATTGAATGATCTGATCAACAGCTTTTGTCCAGTGATCATCTTCGGCTGATGGCAGTGGAATGCAGATGCAAGCAGTTGGCAAGGATTCATCAGAAATATCACTTAGTGTTGTACACACTGCAGCAGGGGGGTCAACCATGGGGGTTCCCTCTGTCATTCTCCACTCCGCACTACCAGTCTTCGCATGCAACAGGCCCTGCTTGCACCCATGGCACCCATTTACCAGGCAGTTGATACATGGGAGTAGGCACAGGGAGGTATCAGCCAGTCGTTTTATTGTTCTAGGCATCCGTTGAACAAGCATGATTGCGATGACCTCATTTATGCCTGTCCAAAATGTAATGCATCTGCAAATGCTGGAGGGACAAGTGCACATCTCTATAGTGAATATTAGAGAGTTGAAAGCGAAGCATTGCAGAATGATGTATCGCACATTATGAACATTATAGATATATTGCATAAATCAATTGTAGGGGGTATCATACACCAATTTGGTGTGCTGGCTTGGCCGTGACCTTAAAAATAGATTATTTCATACAGCCTGAGTGGGCCTAATGGTTAAGAACATGTGTTTCCTTTTAAGAGGTCACAAGTTCAAATCCAGAGGGGGGAAGGGTATGTATACCTCCGTAGACTTTACCAGTCAAATCGTTGGGCGGAGGGGGTCCCTTGTCCCATAAACAAGGGGTCTCATACACCAAATAGGTGTATAGCTTGGCCATGACCTTAAAAATGGATTATTATTATTATTATTATAAATTGCCTTACGGACGAATTGAGCGTCTTGCGCCAACATTATGACGAAACTTGTCCATATGTCCCTTGTCCCATAAACAAGGGGTCTCATACGCCAATTAGGTGTCTGGCTTGGTTGTGACATATTATTATTATTATTATTATTATTATTATTATAAATTGCATTACAGACGAATTGGGCGTCCCTTGCGCCAACATTATGACGAAACTTGTCCATATACGTCCCTCCATACACGTCGTCAGGCCAAAACAATTGTTGTCCGACTTATCTATCTTCCTCAATTTTGGAGTTGTTATGATGGCCAGAACGTCTTTGAGACTGATCTCCATATAAAGTCTGCCTCTTAAAAAACTTGAAAAAAATATTGTTGAACTGCCTAAGCATGTCAGATCAGGAAAATTAACAGTACCCGATACGGTATCACCTAATTCAAACTGTCCCAAAACGACGTTAGACAACCATCCCAAACAACAAACTAATTTAATAATCAACAAGTGCAACATGTATCGGCTTCCACGCCGATCCTTGAACAACCCCATTTCAAAAGTAAAACACTGCACTCTCTATAAACCCAACTTCTATTGTAGTGTGCATGCAAACTTATATACAGAAAAGCTTGCTCTCCCCACAGAACTAGTAGCAATGCTTCTCCTAAACGTTTCTTTCCAATGTTTAGGAGAAAAGAAACTTGTTATTCCACTTTCTTTAATAAATAATAAATCTTCTGTACGCCTTCTCAAACTAAGATAGACATAATCAACAAGTACATTTTTGTTGTTTCTACAATTTTCCTCCATCATATTTTCCTTTTATTTTTGTGTTTATTTTACAATTTTCCTTTTACTTTTGTGTTTACTCTACAATTTTCTTCAAAGATTAAACTATTCCTAAAAAATTACAATTTTTCAATAGTAATTAGTTTTTTGTACTGATAAACATAAGAGACAATTTTTCCTGTCTATAAAATATTTATATATTTATTTCAGATTCAATAATATTTTTTTATAATAATAATAATCTAATTTTAAATTTACTAGAACTAAGTTAAACATCAAATTGATGTATCAAATTCTCTTGTCTTTGTGAGACAAGAAACTGCTCTTCATAATAATTTGACTACTAAAGTAGATCATCTGAATAACGCTGAGTAGCTCTTCTATTAGGATTCCGAACTTCCACGTTAAAAATCTTTAAAATCATTAAAAAGTTTGGCCATATGAAGTGTCGGTTCCACCATAATAGCCGAATTGGCCTCCACATTACGGAAATTTGAAAATTTGATTGATCGGCGAATTATTTGGTTTAATTCGATTCGCCGAATTGACCTACACAATACGGAAAGTTGAGCCCTTCCTATCGTACTGAGCATCCCAGTACTTGCCTCGATCCGTTGGGGCGACAAGCAAGGCGTTTAGGCTTCGATCGAGTCAAGGTTTTGTTGAAAATTCGATTGATGGGTGAATTATTTGGTTTGATTTGATTCGTTTATTTAGGATCTCAATTGATATATAGATTTCGATTTTTTTGCAATGTTAGGATTTGGATTAATATTTTCAATATTAAATGTTATGATGTGGGTTCTCATTTAATATTAATTTTTTTCAATGTTATTTTTTGGATTACTATTTTCAATATTACTATGGAGAGATGTTTACATAATATTTCAATATAAGTGATGATGCCTTATCAATACTCACTATATGAATACTCACTACACTCGAGAGATGTATACATAATATTTCAATTTTGAAGAATTCATTCATCTTAAATTATAGTTATGTTTTTTACTTAATACTCACTACAATGGAGAGATGTGTTAAAATAATATAGGTACAAGACCATCCCCGAGCACCTTAACTTCGACAACTAGAATAATTTTGGAAGTAAATACTAGAGCAGATAGCCAACGAAGATAGTGTACCTCTCTCCAAAGCTAGCGCACCAAGCTGAAAGTCCAAACCATAAACCAAAGACCAAGTCACCACTGCAGCAGCTGCAATTCTCCTCCAGTCATACGCACCACTAGTCCTTATGAAGTCGTGAGAGTGAGTGTCACAAATGAGCTCAAGCGCCCACTATTTATAGTGCTCCAAGTCACCTAACTAGGTTGACTTCTCTTCCTGCCCGAAATATTCTAGTCTCGTCAAAGGTTGTATGTGGAGGTTAATACCTCCCACAGCTATCGTAACATCAACACTCCCTCCTATCTAGGGAGGTATTAAACGAAATGGTCTTGAGCACAAACATACCATTCAGCTTGTAGCAACAACACAACCACACAGGCTATCTTAAACTATAGTTGTGTTTTTTACTTAATACTCCTAGTAGCATACAACTACTAACCAGTGACACACAATCACTACTAGTGGAACACATCCACCACAATAGCATACAACTATTGTACAGAGACATATAGTCTCCTTAACAGTGAAATCATATCATTTGATATCATCCTGCATCAACAATGTCATCAGTTGCATCACCTCTAAATTGTACTAGAATGATGTGAATGCAAGATTCCCAGTCCTACCACAATAGAAACACTTAGGCTCATTTCTATTAGATGGCATAGCTTGATTTGGCTTTGGGAATGACATACCTTGATTTGGCTTTGGAAATGACTTCCTTTGAAATGAACTTCCTCCTCTGCTTCCTTATCATGGTTTCCCTTTAGGGAATCTCTTCTTTGTCCATAGTGTTAAGTCTGAATTCTGAGGCTTCAAATTCGTGCACTTCTCTTCTTCTTGCAACAATATACCTGTTAGTTCCTCAAAGGTGGAATCTTTGTCTTTCGCTGCAAGGCCTGTTATAAACATTTGATAGTCCTCTATCATTCCATTTAGGGTAATTGTGACAAGATCAGTGTTTGACACTTTTTCTCCTATATCTCCCAATTTATCTTTCATGTCTTTAATTCACCCAAGAAAAGTACTAACAAACTCATTTACTTCCATTTTAATACTTAGCAATTTACTCTTCAAAAAAAAAATACGATTTGTATTATTAGTCTCATACAAATATTTAAGTGTTTTCCAGGTTTCATTAGAAGTCTTAGCATCTCTAATGTGACGAATTATATTATCTTTCACAGACATTCGTAATAATACCTTGGCTTTGTTCTCCCTCTTATCCCAATCTTGGATTGTTTTCGTTGTCGCACCTGCAGCCGCATCGGGTCGCACTTCATCTCCGTTTGCAACCGTCCACACACTATAACCTTCCATCAAGGTCTACATCTTGAATTTACAATTGATGAAATTCGATCTATCTAACTTGTTGGCTTCATTGAGGTAGGTTTCTACAAGTGGATTCTCCATCTCTGCAAACTCATTCATGCAACAAACTCACAACAATATCCTCTCTAACGCAGCGATCTAATGCAAGAATGGAAACCTTACCGAGGCAACAATTATGGGAGATTGTGAAACTCCTCTCCAAAGTAGCGATCAGACGCAAAAAATGGCAACAACAGCAGCGACCTGGACGATCTTTGGCGCTCGAGAAAGAAACAGGAAGTAACATTATCCTCCACATAGCCGCACGATCTAGGCACACGCACTATCCACACAGGTGCACAATCTAGGCAGGCACACAGTCTCTATTGACTAGCCTGTCTTCAAGGTGGATGAACCAGTAGCAACGATTCAATCTCAGAGACAAGAAGCAATGATCTAGGCATACCAACAATGAGTAGTGTGATTCCCCAACAACGATTCCTATCTCCAACAACAACAACGATTCTGATCTCTAACTACACCTCCAGCGATTCACTAGTAGTAGCCACCCGTCTCTGCTGAGTAACCACTCAGTTCTCGATTCTGGCAATTTGATGTGACTCTGAATCACACTAGCGATTTCTATCCTACGTCCAGACTACAATTAAGCATCACACAATCAGTCCCAGAAAAAAAAAACATTAGCTACATCTGTGGCTCCTCTCATGCAACAGTTCCTTCACACAGGTAACACCAATCACACTCACAGAGGGCGCACCACCCAAGGCATGCAGCAGATCTCCATGCAACTCTACAATCAAACCACCACGTCCAACAATTCAAGACAATGATCTTCTGTGTCTCATCCACACTGGCACAGATCTTCCTTTGCACCTGCGCAGTGGCAGTTCTTCTAACCTCAACGATCACCAACAAGATCTACACTTAGACAACAGTGGAATCAATTCCACCAACAACGACTCCTTCAACAATGGCTCACATCCACACCACAAATATGACACAGTCAGACAATGCTCCAATAGACGACTCCTTTACTCAGCCTCTAACCAGGCTCTGTACCAACTTGAAACAATGACAAAGAAAGACAAATTGATTATTGAAAGAAATGCTCCGCTCACAGGTGAGACGAGCTTCACCTGGAGGTCGCCACACACCATTTACTAATCATCATTGAATTATGAAATCATAAAGGTACATGATTTCGTTAAGGGAGAAAAACAACTTCCTAACAAATAGGATCTAGATGCCAATAAAAGATCCAATCCTAACTAAGTAACAACTATGTAAGAATAGTAATTCTAGACTATTCTCCATTATTCCAAGTATTAGTATACTATTAATAATAATATACTAATAATACTATTACATATTATAGATATTAATATTAATATCATTAAATATATCATTATAATTAGAGCAAGATCATTATAATGAACAATTTATATCATTAAATATATCATTATAATTAGAGCAAGATCATTACATATTATAGATATTAATATTAATATCATTAAATATATCATTATAATTAGAGCAAGATCATTATAATGAACAATTTATATCATTAAATATATCATTATAATTAGAGCAAGATCATTATAATGAACAATTTTTTTATAGAAGTAAGCATATTAAATTTCAATATTTGTAAATTAATATGTTCATGTATTTTTTTTTAAATGTTCATGCTGAATTTTTTTGTAATGTTCACGCTGATTGTTTCCCATATTCTAGGCATTCCACGCCATGCTCTCTAAGCATTTCCAAATACTGGGAGAGAGCTTTGAAGGATGTTGACTTTGCCAATTCATACGAATAGCTAGGCTTGTTTGTGATGTCGATTCAGAAGATCGTTGGGTTGAACAAGACAAATTCCTCATGACCTGGATATAGAGATTGAGTGAATAAGCCCATCAAAAATGGCAATCGGATTTATCTTTCTCCCAGTTCAAAGATTCAAACAAATATTCAAAAGATGATCTTAAGGTATTGCAACCTGCCAAGTCTCTTCTCATTATGGGCTTACTGTTTATTATGGGATGTCTATCACTTTTAAGTCATATGGGAGAGGATGCACTTTTTTTATTAAATGAGATCGCAACATCAGTAAACTCATTTGTGCTTGCGAAGAATAATTTGTTAAGGCAATCATCCAAAAGAAGGAAGAAGACCGATTCAATTTTATCAGTCCCTATTAGTCCATGCGACAGGGATTATAGCTATCAATTCATCGTTGAATTACTTAACCTTTGAATATATATATATATATACCAATGTAATACATAGTAACAATAGAAGATTTATTTTTTACAATATTTAAATAATTTTTATATGGAATGTTATTGGTTGACAAATTAGATGTCTTATTGCCCCAAAAAAAAGTAATTTTACAATTCTTAAAGTATATAACTTAAAGTTTGGATTCTTGTAATGTAAATTTTTGCATTATTATGATTAGAACTTTATTGCAGATCTATACTTATTGTAGGTCTATGTCATTTATTTAAATACATTGCAATGATATATGTCAGTGATTTAAATACACTGGAATGATTTGACAGACTATTTACCTTCTACCCGTTTAAGACATCATTTAACTTTCTTTTGTCTTTTGAATTGAATGTGCTATATTCATTTACCAAACTCCCCATATGTCTTCATTTACCAAACTTCCCCTTTTGTCTTTTGTCTTTTGAATTTAATGTGCTAAGTTTTGATACCTGACTCAAGAAAAGAGCTAGGACTATTCTAGACCTTCTGCATGTTCCATTCTCATTCTCATTCTAGACCTCCATCTTGGTTCCTCTTTTGATGAAGGAAAGTACATTGATGTGCAATAGGCTTCTGCTACCTCTCTCCCATCGATTCAATCTACATAAATATCTACCTCAAATATGGAAAATTATTTGGTATGCACAATAGTTTATTTTATTGTTTTAAACATTGATTTCAATATGACATCATGATCATGTTTTTTTTTTGTAAGTGAGTTGAGAATCTATATTACTGAGAAAAATATGGTACAAAAAGGGACGGAGAGGTATCCCCTTATCTGCCAAAAAGGAAACCAGATTAGGGATCCTGAAGTTGCATTGTCTACATAAGCGAGGGGAGGGTTGGGCTGCCACCCGGGGAAACCGACCCAGTCTCCAAAAACACTTTTGAAAAAACTATACCATAAGATATACATAAAACCAAGAACGTATAACAGGGGTTGTTCATACACTGATAAACCAAAATGACCTTGGGTTGAGGCTGCGCTAGTCCAAGAGGATTGGATGGCTTTCATCTCCTTTCTTTCTTGCCTCATTCTTCTTTTTCTACTCCATTGTGCACGTCTTTATGATGCAGGCTAGTGTTTCGCATCGATCTGCTGGAGTGATTTCCATGTAGTGGACATAGCGAAGGTAGATTTGGAATTGTCCAGCCAGTCGTTCCATTTTTTCTCTTTGGTTCCTCTGTTCCTCTGCTATTCTTCTTGCACTGGCCTCCATGTTGCTGAGGCGGCTCAGGATTTCTGTGAGCTCCTTCTTGTGGCCATGATTTTCCACCTTGTTGGTCTTGTTCTTGTCAGCTCTCACCTTACTTATCACCATTTTTGTGCACCAATCTTCCTCCACCGTTTTGTGGTAGAGGGTTTTCCTGGGCTGTGTGGCCCCTAGGTCCCTTATCCCGTTCGCTTCTTGGATGAGTTCCGCCCAGGCTTTTCCCTGGCGCTTGGTGTTGACTTCCCGCTCCCACCTGTCGATGACCGCTTTTCCCTTTGTATCGACCTGCTCAAGAAAGGTGCCTTTGGCCTCTCTGGTCGCCTGTTCCATCCTAGTGATCTTTCGGGCACTTGTTGGAAGTTCCTCCCCCTGGGGCCCCCTCTTACTCTGGGTATTCTTCATTCTTACCATCTCTTTTTGAATGCAGTGACTTATGTCTTGAATTCTTCCTCCACTACTATTCACCCCTTCCTGGTCTCTGTAATTACTGCTTGTTGGTCTGTAGCTATCTTTGATGCTTCTTATTTTAAGGGGTTTCCCCGGATGCGATCTTATCCTGGTAATCATGGGTCTCTCGTAAAGGAATACCTTTTGGTCCTTTTTCACTGTTTCAGAGTGTGTGCGCTTGGGAACCCTGTCGTCATCCCTGCGCCAATCCTTTGCCTTGCACATTGTACACCAATCATTTCCTCCCACCATACATGTTTGTGGATGAGGTGTACCCATTCCTTCCCTCGGGCTATCCTTTTGATCTTCGTCCTTTGTCGTCTGTGGATTACCCTTTCTGCTCTCCCACGACCAACCCATGTACTTCATTATATTGACAGGACCATAGTGTCATACCTCCTCTTGTGGTGTGACCGTGATCTGCATTGTAACTCATGTTTAAATGGTGGCCTATCGGATTTTTCCTGGATCCTACTTGCCCTTCAATTAATTTTGTGCCTCAAGCCTCGATGTGGTCGTCCGTACTTCGACTGTCGTCATATTCCTTTGCCACTAGTTGGGTATAGTCTGTCCGAAACTGGCCATTCAGGATGTTACTCCATGTGGAATCCAGTTCCGATCCTTCCTTGTCGACCCCTTCGTTAGCAATTCTATCCGCTAGTTCATTTGTTGATCTTTGGACCCAACGCAACTCCATTGTGATCCTCGTCTGCAAATTCTCCTTAATGTTTTGCAGAGAGTACGCCAAGCGCTAGTGCCTTTGAATTTTTCCCACTCTGGTGCCGTTTTGGAGTTTCCTTACTGTGCTGATGACCAGCATGGAATCTCCTTCCACTATTACGTTGGTCAGCCCTCCCCGGTGTAGTATCTCAAGGTCAGTCTCCAGGGCTCCAAATTTTGCAGCATTGTTGGTTGAGTTCCCCAGACTCCCAGTGTACAGCCAGATAATTTTCCCTTGACTGTCCCTGATTACTCCCCCTGTACCTGTCTGTCCTGGGTTACCTTTTGATGCCCTGTCGAAATTTAGCTTGAGGGAGCCTTCTGGTGGCAGTTTCCAGTTGTGCTCACCTACTTGTAGTTGCTGCAACCATCTTACCTGATTGGGGCTGCGTCCTCCTTTCAGTTGAAAAGCCTCTAGAATTCTGATATCCCGGTCTGTGAGTTGCGCTCCTCCTATTTGGCAGTTGTGGCCCTGTACCGTTTCTCTTGTCATGGCTATTATTGTTTCCTTGATCTTTCCTGCCATCCTTCTTTGGTTCCTGAAGATGCGTCGGTTCTGTTCCTTCCATATTTCCCAAATGATCATGCTGGGACTGAGGGTCCAACAGAGATTCACCTCTTCGTTTTCACTGTAGTTTTCCTTCCATGTGTTTATAGTTTCATAAATATTACCTCTGATCCTATTAGACTGTCGGAATATGCATGTCGCCCAGTCCTAGACTTCTGATGTGTAGGGACATTCATCCAGGAGATGGTTCATTGTTTCCTCCTTTTCTTTGCATAGGTGACATCTTGAAGGGCCTATGAAACCTCTCTTCTTTAGGTTTTCCCAAGTTAGGATACGGTTGTGTAGTATTAGCCACTGGAAGATTTTTATTTTTGGCCAATGGGGGTTGTTCTAGAGCTTGTCCCATTGATGCGTCGAGTCTTCTTGGTCCTGGTTCACTATGTAGTGGCGTACTTATTTAAGATTGAATTCCCCATTGGCTTTATTCCCCCATCTCAACTGGTCATTTCCATCCGTGATTGCAATTGTTCGTCTCCCCAATTCCTCCTCCACCTCTTTTACTACTGTTGTGGTCTGGTCTCTAGTCTGTGGGGTGAGAGTGTTCCAGATTCTCCATTTGTTGTGTTCTATTTCTTGTTTCCAGTAATGGTAGACTCGGGTTTTTCCTTGCACCATCATCTCCTGTCGGAGTTCCTCCCGACCCGGTTTTTCCATTCTGGGTTCCTGTTGCTAGGCATCCTTCCAGAATCGGGCGGTTCTTCCATTCCTTATTTCCCAAAAGTTGTGTGTCTGGATCTAGGTCTTGTTGTGCCAGGCTAAGTTCCAGATGGTGGAACCTTCCTTAGTTCCTCTGAAGCGGATTTTGTCCTAGTCACAAATGTCCAAGGCATACTTTTCCTTCCATAGGTTGACCCATGGCGTGATCGTTTCTTTGACCCATCGCCACCAGAGTTTCACCCCATAGGCGTCATTGGTCACTTGCGGGTCATGTAGCCCCAGACCTCCTTTGATTTTTGGTTTACAAACCTTCTCCCAAGCCACCAGTGCCCATTGTTTCCTTGTTTCCAATCCTCGCCACAAGAATTCCCTTTGTATGGTTCTTATTTTTTGTAGAATCCCCTAGGGGGCTGGGAAAACTAACATCATAAAGGTTGGGATAGCTTGCAAAACTGACTTGGTTAGGATAAGTCTTTCAGCTAGGTTGAGGGATCTATACGTCCAATTTTTTACACGGTCTTGTAGCTTGTTGACTATTCCTTCCCAAGTTGACAGCTTGTAGGCTTTGTTTGTCAGGGGGATGCCCAAGTACTTGGTTGGGAGGGTTTTGCATTCAAATCCCAAGATGTTGGCAAAATTCCTTTGGATAGTAGGGTTGGTATTAAAGAAGAAGATCATAGATTTGGACTGGTTTATCTCAGCCACCGAGGCTTCCCCAAAATCGTCTAAGATTCATTTGTAGGATTTCGCTTCCTTGACCATGGGCATGCCATGAAGTAAGGTATCATCCATGAACTGTTGGTGTGTAGAAGTTGGGCAATTCTCGTAGGGGTTGATACCTTTTATTTCCCCTGTTGCGGTTGCACATTTTATGCTTCGACTGAGTCCTTCCATCATTAAGTTGAATAGGAAGGGGGATAGCAGGTCTCCCTGTCTAATGCCTCTCGTGGGCCAGTAAGGTTTGGCAGGGGCTCCATTTACTAGTAGTGAGAAGCTTGTTGTGGATAATAGGTTGACTATCCATCTAATCCAGTGTTGGGTGAAGCCGAAGGCTTCTAGGGTCCTGACCATATAGTGCCAGATGATTTTGTCATAAGTTTTTGCTAGGTCAAGTTGTATTATCATTCCCCCTCTTTTTTGAAGCTTCAGGGTGTGGATAAGTTCGTGGGCATGGATAATATTGTCCATTATTTGCCCTTCCTTCCATGAAACCTCCCTGCTCTTGTGATACCAGTGTGGGTAGGAGTGGTTTCAATCTATTTGCTATAACCTTGGAAATTATCTTATACACCACATTGCACATCTCTATAGGTATGTAACGATCGGGGGTTTTGGCTTCATTTTCTTTGAGGATAAGTGTAATCATTGTAGCATTTAGTGCTTTCAAAATGGAGGCTGACCTTCTAGAGTCTTCCACTACCCTATAAACGTCATGTTTGACGACTTCCCAACAGGCTTTGAAGAACTCCACTGTGAAACCATCTGGGCCTGAGGCTTTTCCATTGGGCATTTCTTGGAGTGCTTGGTCTATTTCCTCCTCTATAATGGGCTTGTTCAGGTTGTTTTTTTGTTCATTTGTTACCAGGCGAGGGATATGCTGGATTACCTTTTGTATGGCCTCCATTCTATCATGGTTAGGTTCCTGGGCTATCTCGTGGAAGTGGTTTACCAGAGTTGTTTCGATGTCCTTATTGGACTCTCTTTCTATGCCATCCTGGTCCCTAATCTTCAAGATTTTGTTGTGGGCTCTTCTGGCCATGGTTGTCTTATGAAAAAACTTGGTGTTCCTTTCTCCTTCCTTTAGCCATCTGATCGGGGACTTTTTTCGCCAGAGAGTTTCTTCTTGCTGGCACCGCTCATCCCATTCCTGGGTCATCTGGATCTCCTCCTTTTTCTGCTCCTCATTGTAGCCCTCTGAAATGCAGGTTTCCTGGAGCTTTTTCATTTTTTCTTCAATGTTGTTCTTCTCTTGGTTTATATTCCCAAAAGTGTCCTTGTTCCACTCCTTGAGCCTGTATTTGATATGTTTTAGTTTCTTGTAGAGTTTGAACATCCATGTCCCTTGCTCTGGTTGCTCCTCACGCCACCACTGTTTGATTCTTTCCTTGAAAGTCGGGTGTTCAATCCATAATTTCTCAAATCTGAAAGGTCTGTTCTTTGGTGTGGTCTGGAAGCCTGCTTCCAGTTGCACTGACCAATGATCAAATCCCCCCCATGGAAGGATGTTGCAGTCTAAGGTTAGCCCCTGCATAATGATTGACTCTCACACTAGGAATCTGTCGAGTCTTGTTGCTACCTGATGCTGGCTCATTCGTTTATTGTTCCAGGTGAACTGGCCATTATTGGTTTTCAGATCTACCATCTCCATTGTGTCTATGAATTTTGAGAACTCCTCTGCATCTCTATCCAATCTTCTTGTACCTCCTTTTTTTTTCGCAAGTGACGTGATGATGTTGAAATCCACGGCTAGGATCGAATGGAGGTTTTTGGCTCAGTTTTTACGATCATCTAGGTCTCTTAGCATTCCTCTCCTATCCTATGACACTTGGGGTCCATACACATTAGTGCATGGAATCACCTCTGTGTTCCCAATTAGTTGTATGCGGACCATAAGAGTATGCCTTGTCACTTCGATTGCTATTAGGCTTAGTACTTGTGGGTTCCACAGGGTGAGGATACCTCCTACCATTTGGTGGCCGCTAATAGCCACTATCTTGTACTTGCGTCATTGTTGTTGACTGATTGTTTCATTTATGTCTGTATTACACTTGGTCTCTTGAATAAAGCAGAGATTCGGTTGTTCCTGTTTTAGTCTACTCCTAAGGATTCATTTCTTTCTTGGGTTGTTTAGGACTCTTATATTCCAAGTTATAACCTTCATTTAAACATGGGGGGGGGAGTTGGGGAAGAGTTTTTTGATCTTACCTGAGTTTATTAGTAGCGCTCCAAGCTCCTGCAGGGCTACACTATTTGATTTCCTGCCTTTTTTCCTCCGCGTCTGCTTGGGTACTGAGAGTTGTGGTTGAACCTCGCCGAATTTGACTCCTAGGTGTCCAATCTTCCCATGTGTACGCTTTAGGCCTCTAGATTTGGCTTCCTCCCTTAGGAGGAACAAGTACTGGATGTGGTCAAGTTGCTTTGTTGGTACATTGTCTGCTCCCTGTCTTTTCCATTGCTCCAGTATGTTCGTGAGATCTATCCCTTCCCTTTCCACCAGGTCTCTGATTTCCGGATCTTTTGTGCCTACTTCGATTGGTTTCATTTCCACCTCTCCCTTTGTGTCTTGCATGGGGGTGTTTTTGTCTCTGATTTCTCCTTCCATCGGAGTTGTGCAACTTCCTTTTTCCTTCTGGTTATTTGGTCGGTCGATGGGCTCATTTGGTGTTTGTTCACTGACTTCCTGAGTTTTTGCCGTATCCTTCTTGGCTTCTGCCCCTTGATTGGTTTTATCCCTTCCTTCTAGGTTAATCTGGACCTCTGGTTTATTTCCTGCTTGGGCTTTGTTGTGCTTTTTGTTGGCTCTGCTTCTGGGGTTTGGTTTAACAAACCCATCCTCATCCTGCTTTGGTTTGGGGTTTTCCATTTCCTGTTTTTTATTAAGAGGGCATTCCCTGATCAAGTGACCATGTTCATGGCACCTTCTACATCGGAAGGGGATCTATTCATAATCATTTTTTTGGATCGATTCCTCATCCCTGAATTCAAGGCTTATGGCTTCTAGGAGTGCTCCCGACACATCCATCTCTATACATATTCTTGCAAAAGATGTGTATCTCCCTTTCAGGTTGGCTTCTACGGTCTTTATATATTTCCCCAGTTTATTCTCTATTGCTTCAAAAGTAGAGGGTAACCAATAGTCTAAGGGTAGGGAATAGAGTCTCGGCTAGACCGATACCTTTTTGAAGGTCTCTTTTTCTAGAGATAAATTCTCCTTCCATGGATGCATGTCCAGTCCTGTTGATGCATGGAAGTATGGCCCTCCTTCAAATACTCTATCTTTGTCCTCCAGGTTTATGAAGACTGTTGTGAAGAAACCTTTCGAGCCCAGATGGAGCTCCACTTACCCATTTGGCTTCTAGTGATATTTGATCCAGTTGCGCAACGCTCTTTCGGTGGGCCACAAGCCCATAAATTTGCAAATTAGCGCATGTGCCTTCATCTGATCCTTGTAGAGTTGTGTCTGTGGATCCTCCAGTATCACCTTGGGTATCAGTGTTGATTTGGGTTTTCACGGGTTGCGCCCTTCTGCCTGGTTGCTCTTCGTTGTGTCTTGTGTCTCGTTCTGGGTTTCTCTGGCTTCCTCTTCCATGCATTCACTTTTTCCTTTGTTCCTTTCCTGACCTTTTCCAGGGTCAAATCCCGAGGTGCCTGTCATTGGTGCCTTGAAAAATACGCCCCTTGGCCCTTTCCCTCTGTCTACCACTACCTGTTTGTATGAGGGGGTACCCTTACCCCCCTCTAGTGCTCATGCTGCTCTCTGCTATGGCCGCGACTGTCAAAAACCCTAGCTTGCGGTTGCTCCGAAAAATTCGGTGCCCTCGAGCCTCATAATATTTTCGACATCATGATCATGTTAATGACAAGGTAAGCATGCACTATAACATCCAGGAATTTTATTATACTTTTACATGTAATTTTTGAAACTATGGCTTATGGTTTAGTGGAATTTAATTACATTTTTATAACGTGTGATTTACGATTAACTGGATATACATTATAATTTCAAGTTAGATTTTTACCTCTAATATTTGAAGCTGCGATTTATGGTTCATTGTAGTTCTTTTTATGAAATTATCATATTCTTGTAACCATTGGATGGTCCGAGCTTGATTTCTCTCTAAGCTTAATTTGAGCATAACAGTGAATTGGTGTGTTGTTGCACCCACATTTCCAGGACCTCTACACATGCCACAAATATTGGTTGGAAATTTCAATTTGAGCGAGTAATTTTGAAATTAACCATGGACATTGCAATGCAAAAAATAAGCCCTTTTTCAGTGTAATTTTTATGCAGGTTGTTGTACTTGGTTTTTGCAGTGATTAAAATCTAAAAGAGCCAAAATCACCTAAGATAATAGTGATGCAATTATAGAGCCAAAATCTAAGCTTCATAGTCCTAAGAAAGTTTTAAAGGTATAAAAAATACAGTTCTCAAACTATGTTTACATGAACCTCCTGGGCGTCGACAGACATCATCGATTTAATTGTTGATTCCATGTTGAATTGCTTCAGTTATAGTTTCTCTAAATAAATATTTTTGTTGAATTGTTGATTTCAGTCTACTTAAATATGTACCCCAGTCCCTGACATAAAAATTGCTAGCTTACTTGAGAATCTATATTCTTCTCACAACATTGAGTGTGCATTCAACATGATATAAATTTTTTTTCCCAACAAGCCAATATCATCAATAGTTCTGTAAATGATAGCATGCATATCATTTCTTTGAGAGTCAAGGAGTGAGCAGTCCTTTGAGAGTCAAGGAGTGAGCAGTCCAAACAATGCAAACCTCTATTCACAATATACATTTAGTGCCATATATAATTGCTTTAAATTGTTGTGTATGCAAGTGGATGGTAGAATGGAGGGTGATAACGTACCTAGCCGTGTTTCTTATACTGGTAATAACAAAGACTTAAAGCTCCAACCTTTCTTTCTGAACTGAAACCTGGTGCTCTGTTAGATTGCTTTGATCTCTCACAACCCCATGTCTCAGAGCTCTCTATCTCTCTACATCACATGTCTTAGATCTCTCTACATTGAAGGAAACTCATAAATAAAACTATCCAACTCTCAAGATCTCTCTACATTGGAGGAAACTCATAAATAAAACTATCCAACTCTAAAGAAATTCACAGGTTGCAATATTTAATTTTCATGTTATTTGTGCTTTTGGAACTGAGCGAGATGTTGGCTTCGTCACAATGCAAAACCTCTGAAATTGATGGATGCCATCATCTTTGCAACGGAAGTGTCTACCAAAGAGCACGAGCCAAGTATGTGGTAAAAGCCACAGATTCTTCTGTCGGTTAGAGAAGGTGGTAAAAGCCACAGAGATGATGCTCGAAAATCCTCGACATTTCGTCTATCATTTCAGCGCGTTACAAACCGAACGTCGGATCTCAGCGCGGGCATCTCTATTTCCTTGTCCCCATACATAAACCCCACTCCATGCTCTCATATTCTGAGATGGCTTCCCTCGCTTTTCAAAGCCGACTCGAATATTCCGGACTGGAGCCTGACGAGACTTCTTCCCGTGTTGGGAGACTTGTGACAACAAATTGGCCGCCATGAGCGACGGAGATGTGCCAATGAAACAGCGGAAACATGGCAGCTTATCTCATTGCTATGCAGGGACTAAGCTGCCTTGCAGTACTTGTTTTATCAAACGATTCTGTGAATATGAAACATCGTCTTTAATGTAAAAAATGTCTTTAATATAAAAAGAATATGATCCCTTGAAATACATGGAGATTATATGAAGAACAAGGGTGAACTCTTTACAATGGCAATATGATCTGTTCAAATGCATACATAGACGTTATAAGAAAAAATAAAAAGCGTGAGTGTACACTAAGAAACTCAGTATCTACTCTTTACAATGTACACAGGGAAACATTTCCTTAATGAGAAGAACAAGCGTCAACTTTTTACAATCTACAGGGAAACAATTCCTTAATACGCAGGGACTAAGTTGCTTCGCAACATATGCTTGTTTAACTTGCAATGGATTACAATATCTGCCTTGGTGTACATATAAAAACACACTTACGATTTTGAATTAAATAACACTGTTTAAAAATAAAAATAAAATGATATTAAATATAATTCAATGATATTGTTTGACAACAATATAATTGGTCTGCACTAATCCCTCCACTTCTTACAAGTAATCCCACTGGGCCCGCACTCCAGTCAAAACAACATTCAACATGAAAGCAGAAGAGTACATATACATTGCACGACTAATCCACCAACCAGCGGATTTATCATACGCTGGTGAATATTACCCTTCATAATCTGGCGAATACTGCCCTTCATAATCTGGCGAATACTGACCAAGAAGATAACTTCCAATTGACCACTTCACCCAAACAAGGCCGTGGACAACTCTATATATCCACCTCCCAAATATTTTTATACCCAAAACTCTTAATACTGTGCTTCCTTATACAATACAGACTATTTCAAAAAATATCATTGCACAAATTAGAAAAGTCTTTGTGCGAACGGAAATTCTTTTTAATTTGCAAATGCAAATACAAATCCGTGCAGTCCATGCCCAAAGCAATAGTAATAGCTGCCATTATGACGACAACTCTAAGTTCAGAGGGTGGCATGGAATGCGTATGATCCCATTTGTTAATTCTTCCTTCCAATGCAACTAGCACTGCCCAACTAATAGCGCAACCCAAATTCATAAAACCTATCATGAAAGACTAGATTATGGGGCTTAGATGATGACTACTTATTTAAGATTGAATTCCCCATCGACTTTGTGCCCCCATCTCAGCTGGTCATTTTCGTCTGTGACTGCAATTTTTCGTCTCCCCAATTCCTCCTCCACCTCTTTTACTACTATTGTGGTCTGGTCTCTAGTCTGTGGGGTGAGAGTGTTCCAGATTCTCCATTTGTTGCGATCTGTTTCTTGTTTCTAGTAATGGTAGACTCGGGCTTTTCCTTGCACCATCGTCTCCTATCGGAGTTCCTCCCTGCTCGGTTTTTCCATTCTGGGTTCCTGTTGCCAGGCATCCTCCCAGAATCGAGCGGTTTTACCATTCCTTATTTCCCAAAAGTTGTGTGAGGTCTTGTTGCGCTAGGATAAGTTCCAGATGGCGGAACCTTCCCTGGTGCCTCTGAAGTGGATTTTGTCCTGGTCACAAATGTCCAGGGCATAATTTTCCTTCCATAGGTTGACCCATGGCGTGGACATTTCTTTGACCCATCGCCACCAGAGTTTCTCTCCATAGGCGTCATTGGTCACTTGCGGGTCGTGTAGCCCCAGGCCTCCTTTTCTTTTTGGTTTACAAACCTTCTCCCAAGCCACCAGTACCCATTTTTTCCTTGTTTTCGCTCCTCGCCACAGGAATTCCCTTTGTATGGTTCTTATTTTTTGTAGAATCCCCTTGGGGGATGGGAAAACTGACATCATAAAGGTTGGGATAGCTTAAAAAACCGACTTGGTTAGGATAAGTCTTCTAGCTAGGTTGAGGGATTTGTACGTCCAATTTTTTACACGATCTTGTAGCTTGTTGACTATTCCTTCCCAAGTTGACAGCTTGTAGGCTTTGTCTATCAGGGGGAAGCCCAAGTATTAGGGTTTTGCATTCAAAGTCCAAGATGTTGGCAAAATTCCTTTGGATAGTAGGGTTGGTATTAAAGAAGAAGATCATAGATTTGGACTGCTTTATCTCTGCCCCCGAGGCTTCCCCAAACTCATCTAAGATTCGTTTGTAGCCTTTCGTTTCCTTAACCATGGGCATTCCATGAAGTAAGGTATCATCCATGAACTGTTGGTGTGTAGAAGTTGGGAAATTCTCGTAGGGTTTGATACCTTTTATTTCTCCTGTTGCGATTGCGTTTTTTATGCTTCGACTTAGTCCTTCCATCATTAAGATGAATAGGAAGGGGGATAGAAGGTCTCCCTGTCTGATGCCTCTCATGGGCCAGTAAGGTTTGGCAGGGGCTCCATTTACTAGTAGCGAGAAGATTGTTGTGGATAATAGGTTGACTATCCATCTGATCCATTGTTGGGTGAAGCCGAAGGCTTCCACGATCCTGACCATCTAGTGCCAGTTGATTATGTCATAAGCTTTTGCTAGGTCAAGTTGTATTATCATTCCCCCTCTTTTCTGAAGCTTCAGGCTGTGGATAAGTTCATGGGCATCGATAATATTGTCCATTATTTGCTTTCCTTCCACGAAACTTGCCTGCTCTTGTGATACTAGTGTGGGTAGGAGTGGTTTCAATCTATTTGATATAACCTTGCAAATTATCTTATACACCACATTGCACATCGTTATAGGTCTGTAACGATTGGGGGTTTTGGCTTCATTTTCTTTGGGGATAAGTGTAATCATTGTAGCATTTAGTGCTTTCAAAATGGAGGCTGACCTTCCAGAGTCTTCCACTACTCTATAAACGTCATGTTTGATGACTTCCCAGCAGGCTTTGAAGAACTCCACTGTGAAACCATCTGGGTTTGGGGCTTTTCCATTGGGCATTTCCTGGAGTTCTTGGTCTATTTCCTCCTCCACAATGGGCTTGTTCAAGTTGTTTTTTTGTTCATCTGTTACCAAGCGAGGGATATGCTGGATTACCTTTTGTATGGCCTTTGTTCTATCTTGGTTAAGTTCTTGGGCTATCCCGTGGAAGTGGTTTACCAGAGTTGTTTCGATGTCCCTATTGGACTCTCTTTCTATGCCATCCTGGTCCCTAATCTTCAAGATTTTGTTGTGGGCTCTTTTGGCCATGGTTGTCTTATGAAAAAACTTGGTGTTCCTTTCTCCTTCCTTTAGCCATCTGATCCAGGACTTTTGTCGCCAGAGAGTTTCTTCTTGCTGGAACTGCTCATCCCATTCCTGGGTCATCTGGATCTCCTCATTTTTCCGCTCCTCATTGTAGCCCTCCGAAATGCAAGTTTCCTAGACCTTTTTCATTTTTTCTTCAATGTTGTTCTTCCCTTGGTTTATATTCCCAAAAGTGTCCTTGTTCCACTCCTTGAGCCTGTATTTGATATGTTTTAGTTTCTTGTAGAGTTTGAATATCCTTGTCCCTTTCTCTGGTTTCTCCTCATGCCACCATTTTTTGATTCTTTCCTTGAAAGTCGGGTGTTCAATCCAGAATTTCTCAAATATGAAAGGTCTGTTCTTTGGTATGGTCTGGAAGCCTGCTTCCAGTTGCACTGACCAGTGATCAGATCCCCCCCATGGAAGGATGTTACAGTCTAAGGTTAGCCCCTGCATAATGATTGAATCTGACACTAGGAATCTGTCGAGTCTTGTTGCTACTTGATGCTGACTCATTCGTTTATTGTTCCAGGTGAACTGGCCATTATCAGTTTTCAGATCTACCATCTCCGTTGTGTCTATGAATTTTGAGAACTCCTCCACATCTCTATCCAATCTTCTTGTACCTCCTTTTTTCTCCGCAAGTGACGTGATGCTATTTAAATCCCCGACTAGGATCCAATGGAGGTTTTTGGCTCGGTTTTTAAGATCATCTAGGTCTCTTACCATTCCTCCCCTATCCTCTGACACTTGGGGTCCATACACATTAGTGCATAGAATCACCTCTGTGTTCCCAATTAGTTGCATGCGGATCGTAAGGGTATGCCTTGTTGCTTCGGCTGCTATTAGGCTTAGTACTTGTGGGTTCCATAGGGTGAGGATACCTCCTGCCATTTGGTGGCTGCCAATAGCCACCATCTTGTACTTGCACCATTGTTGTTGACTGATTGTTTCCATTCTGTCTGTATTACACTTGGTCTCTTGAATAAAGTAGAGATTTGGTTGTTCCTGTTTTAGTCTACTCCTAAGGATTCGTTGCTTTCTTGGGCTGTTTAGGCCTCTTATATTCCAAGTTATAATCTTCATTTAAACATGCGGGGGGGAGTTGGGGAAGAGTTTTTTGATCTTACCCGAGTTTATCAGTAGCGCTCCAAGCTCTTGCAGGGCTACACTATTGGATTTCCTGCCTTTTTTCCTCCGCGTCTTCTTGGGTACTAAGAGTTGTGGTTGAACCTCGTCGGCTTTGACTCCTAGGTGTCCAATCTCCCCGTGTGTACGCTTTAGGTCTCTAGATTTGGCTTCCTCCCTTAGGAGGAACAAGTACTGGATGCGATCAAGTTGCTTTGTTGGTACATTGTCTACTCCCTGTCTTTTCCATTGCTCCAGTATGTTTGTGAGATCTATCCCTTCCCTTTCCACCAGGTCTTTGAGTTCCGGATCTTTTGTGCCTACTTCGCTTGGTGTCATTTTCGCCTATCCCTCTGTGTCTTGCATGGGGGTGTTGTCGTCTCTGATTTCTCCTTCCATCAGAGTTGCGCAACTTTCTTGTTCCTTCTGGTTATTTGGTCAGTTGGTGGGCTCGTTTGGTGTTTGTTCACTGACTTCCTAAGTTTTTGTTGTATCCTTCTTGGATTCTGCCCCTTGATTGGTTTTATCCCTTCCTTTTGGGTTAATCCGGACCTATGGGTTATTTCTTGCTTGGGCTTTGCTATGCTTTTTGTTATCTTTGCTTCTGGGGTTTTGTTTAACAAACCCATCCTCATCCTACTGTGGTTTGGGGTTTTCCATTTCCTGTTTTTTATTAAGAGGGCATTCCCTGATCAAGTGACTATGTTCATGGCACCTTCTACATCTGAAAGGGATCTGTTCATAATCAATGTTTTGAATCCATTCCTCATCCCTGAATTCAAGGCTTATGGCTTCTGGGAGTGCTCCTGACACATCCATCTCTATACATATTCTTGCGTAAGATGTGTATCTCCATTTCAGGGTGGCTTCTGCGGTCTTTATATATTTTCCTAGTTTATTCCCTATTGCTTGAAAAGTAGAGGGTAACCAGTAGTCTAAGGGTAGGGAATAGAGTCTTAGCTAGACCGGTACCATTTTGAAGGTCTCTTTTTTTGGGGATAAATTCTCCTTCCATGGATGCATGTCCAGTCCTATTGATGCATGGAAGTATGGCCCTCCTTCAAATACTCTATCTCTGTCCTCCAGGTTTATGAAGAATGTTGTGAAGAAATATTTCGAGCCCAGATGGAGCTCCACTTCCCCATTTGGCTTCCAGTGATATTTGATCCAGTTGCGCAGTGCTCTTTCGGTGGGCCACAAGCCCATAAATTTGCAAATTAGCGCATGCACCTTCATCTGATCCCTGTAGAGTTGCATCTGCGGATCCTCTAGTATCACCTTGGGTATCAGTGCTGATTTGGGTTTGCACGGGTTGCGTCCTTCTGCCTGGTTGGTCTTCGCTGTGTCTTGCGTCTCATTCCGGGTATCTCTGGCTTCCTATTCCATGCATTCACTTATTCCTTTGTTCCTTTCCTAACATTTTCTAGGGTCAAATCCCAAGGTGCCTGTCATTGGTGCCTTGAAAAATACGCCCCTTGGCCCTTTCCCTCTGTCTACCACTACCTGTTTGTATGAGGGGGTACCCTTACCCCCCCCTCTGGTGCTCATGCTGCCCTCTGCTATGGCCACCACTTTCAAAAACCCTAGCTTGCGGTTGCTCTGAAAAATTCGGTGCCCTTGAGCCTCATAATATTTTCGACATCATGATCATGTTAATGAAAAGGTAAGCATGCACTATAACATCTAGGAATTTTATTATACTTTTACATGTAATTTTTGAAACTATGACTTATGATTTAGTGGAATTTAATTACATTTACTGGAATTTAATTACATTTTTACAACTTGTGATTGAGGATTAACTAGATATACATTATAATTTCAAGTTAGATTTTCACCTCTAATATTTGAAGCTGCGATTTATGGTTCATTGTAGTTCTTTTTATGAAATTATCACATTATTGTAACCATTGGATGGTCCGAGCTTGATTTCTCTCCAAGCTTAATTTGAGCATAACAGTGAATTGGTGTGTTGTTGCACCCACATTGCCAGGACCTCTACACATGCCACAAATATTGGTTGGAAATTTCAATTTGAGCATAATTTTGAAATTAACCATGTACATTGCAATGCTAAAAATAAGCCCTTTTTCAGTGTAATTTTTATGCAGGTTGTTGTACTTGGTTTTTGCAGTGATTAAAAACTAAAAGAGCCAAAATCACCTAAGATAATAGTGATGCAATTATAGAGCCAAAATCTAAGCTTCATAGTTCTGAGAAAGTTTTAAAGGTATAAAAAATACAGTTCTCAAACTATGTTTACATGAACCTCCTGGGCGTTGAGCGTCGACAGACATCGATTTAATTGTTGATTTCATGTTGAATTGCTTCAATTATAGCTTCTCTAAATAAATATTTTTGTTGAATTGTTAATTTCAGTCTACTTAAATATGTACCCCAGTCCCTGACATAAAAATTGCTAGCTTCCTTGAGAATCTATATTCTTCTCACAACATTGAGTGTGCATTTAACATGATATAAAAAAAAATTCCCAACAAGCCAATATCATCAATAGTTCTGTAAATGATAACATGCATATCATTTCTTTGAGAGTCAAGGAGTGAGCAGTCCAAACAATGCAAACCTCTATTCACAATATACATTTAGTGCCATATATAATTACTTTAAATTGTTGTGTATGGAAGTGGATGGCAGAATCGAGGGTGATAACGTACCTAGTTGTGTTTCTTATACTGATAATAACAAAGACTTAAAGCTCCAACCTTTCTTTCTGAACTGAAACCTGGTGCTCTGCTAGATTGCTTTGATCTCTCACAACCCCATGTCTCAGAGCTCTCTACATTGCATGTCTTAGATCTCTCTACATTGGAGGAAACTCATAAATAAAACTATCCAACTCTCAAGAAATTCATAGGTTGTAATATTTAATTTTCATGTTATTTGTGCTTTTGCAACTGAGCGAGATGTTGGCTGTGTCACAATGGAAAACCTCTGAAATTGATGGATGTCATCATCTTTGCAACGGAAGTGTCTGCCAAAGAGCACCAGCCGAGTATGTGCTCAGGGATCGCTGGGTAAAATGCAAGTGTCGTTGCTATGTACAAGTGTGAGCACTTGGAACGATTACTACGAATTCATACTCTCTACAAGTGTCAAGATTAACATCTACGCAACTTTCCACTAAATATTGAGTTGATGTCTCTATATGTGGGGCACATGCATCATATCAATCATCCCATGGTTATATGAAGAATGTCTTTCCCTTATATCCTATCCCTCACACGATATTCGAAATATTGAATTTTCAAAACTTTGATAAAATTAATATGTGATGTAAAGTCAACACAAATATATATATATATAATCAATTTATTTTGATGAAAGGTAAGTGTTGCTCGAACTCCTGTATAACAAAGGGCACATATTCATAGGCACTGAAGCTAGTCATGACAGTTATATGTATATATCACCACTTTGAGATTTGGAATGCTGGCATCGAAATTGCAACATGACATAGTGTCTTCCTTGGATGACTGGCCTTAACATCCAGAAAAAACTGTGAATATATAGTGTTCTAAGGTGGAGTTTTACGTAGAATTTTGTGATTATTACATACTTCAACGATGAAGTAAATCATGATTGATAATGTGTCCTTTTCTATACTGTTTCTTGGTTGGTGAATAATCTGTATCCAACGGAGAAGAAGATGATATAACCATAACTGTAACCCATAATTAACTTACAGTATGATCCCTAATTTTCTCCCTCAATCATCCACTTTCATGTCGAGAATAACTGCTTGGGATTCTGACAACGCGTTTATTAAATAAAAGAGAGAGTTTATATTCTTCTGTCAGTCAGAGAAGGTAGTGAAAGCCAAAGAGATATGCTCGAAAATCCCCGACATTTCGTCTATCATTCCACTGCGTTACAACCCAGACGTCAGATCTCAGCGCGGGCATCTCTATTTCCTTCTCCCCATGCATAAACCCCACTCCACGCTCTCATCTTCCGAGATGGCTTCCCTCGCTTTTTAAATCCGACTCGACTCTTCCGGACAATACGGGAATTTAAAAATTCGATTTATGGGCGAATTATTTGGTTTGATTCGATTCGCCGAATTGGCCTACACAATACGGAAATTTGAGCCCTTCCTATCGTACTGGGAATCGAGTGCTTACCCCAATCCGCTGGGGCGACAAACAAGGCATTTATGCAGTCAAGGTTTTGTTGAAAATTCTATTGATGGGTGAATTATTTGGTTTGTGGATCTCAATTGATATATAAAATTTGTTTTTTTCAATGTTATTATTTGGATTACTATTTTCAATGTTAAATGTTATGATTTGGATTCATTTAATGTTTCTCATGTTTTATTTTATGCAAATTTAATTCTATGGTTTTTGGATAGCCATATCGCTAAAACTAAACACGTTTATATATGGATCTGTATTTTTAAAATGAGTCATTTTAGCCCAACTTTTATGTTTACTTTTAAAATGAAAACTAGTTCTCACTTCAAATAGCAATGATGGGATTGATAAGTAGTATAGAATGTAAATCCTTGATTGGAAGCATCTTTTTTGATACACATTTTGATGGGCCCTACAAGCCCCTGCAAATGCCTCTTCCAAAACTATGTCCTTTTAATGTGTTTCTCAGTAGAGTTGCAGGGATGAGTGAAGGCTAAAGGGAAAATGATTTGCACCTTTGTCGACAACTTATTTTCATGTTCAAACTCCTACCAATGATCATGTCAAATCTCTAGTTGGCTAACCCATCCCATCTCCTGACGCAGACCCTTCTAGCGATCAACTTTTCCCGATAACAACGATGCTCTAAAAACCCCAGCACACCTCCTAGTGGTAACTCATCCCGACAACACCCACGCTCTGAAACATAGCCGAATCCGCTTTGCATTAAATTCCAACCAACAACCACGAATTCAAATTCTTGAATTCTCCCTCACCCTTACCTCTAAGAAAACGTGATCAACCAAGCTTTGCATTCAATTCTAACCAGCAACTGTAATTTCAGATTCTTGAATTCCCCCCTCACCCTTACCTCTGAGCAAGCTTTGTTTATGAGGAATTCAACCATTGATACAATACATGTACGATTTCCATGGAGTTGGAGACACGTTGGAAATGACAAGCAAGTGTTTGGGTTTTGCAATTATGTTCTTCATTATGTTAAGGAAAGTTGTTGTGGAAAACGACACAGGTAACATTGAATCTCTCTCTCTCTTTTCATTTGCATGGATTTGTTGCACAGTGTGACATGTCATGTTCAATTCTTTATAACCACGCAAGGCTATGAAAATTAATGAATTATGGGAAGGGTACCTACAAGAAGTCATCAATTCAATTGCTTGATGTCATTCTCATGTGTGAATGCAATCTAGGATGGAAGCAATCTTCTATTGGGTTTTCTCTCTCGTTTCAGCCCTACGTTATACCCAACTATAATGATATTAGTTAAATGGATTATAAACGATAGATATTGCGATGACCATTGGGGGTTTATTGAGTAAGTGTTTTTATTTTATTTGTAGGTACATTTATAGCCAACTGTGGTGGGAATTCCCCCTCCTCGGTTCCTTCACCTTTTCATCATCCTCCACTTAAGTCTTGAATTGATCTTCTAAAATGTAAATTCCATCGCAAAATCCTCTTCATGCCATTTAATCAATCCACGTAGTTAAATAAAATCACTTTGCAACATGTAATTTTGGGTCTCCCATCTATAGAGAAGGATCTTATGTTGTTGAATCTGAGTTTCACTATAGGGAGGGGGGGGCGAGGGGTTGGGGTGAATTAGTATGAGCAATTTTTACCACTTTCAATCACATTATATATATATATATATATATATATATATATATATATATATAT
>ML781212.1:1880946-1904218 GCA_009831015.1 Picea engelmannii | reverse complement strand
GCATATAACCATAAGCAATATCATCACATCAAATAACCAAATGCATAGTACACTAGAGTTTACGTGGAAACCCAAATGGGAGAAAACCATGGAATGTTAATTCTTATATATATCAAGAATACATTCATAGGAAGCACCGACTTCCAAATTCTCCAGCACCAACTGGAAGGAGGCACCAACTACCTGCATTCTCTGGAACCAACCAGAAGGAGGCTACGACCCCCTAATTTATAGGCACCAAATTGAAGGAAGCATCAAGTCCTTGAGTTCTTTAACACCAACCGAAAGGAGTCTTTTACCCCCTCATTTATAGGCACCAAACTAAAGGAAGATACAACTCCCTGAGTTCTCCGACACCAAACGGAAGGAGGCTACAACCCCCTTTCCTTGCCCCGTTCTGCCGCCTTGAAATATAAGTGTAGACTCACTATCACTATCAATGATCAACCTGTAATTGCCACTGTCACTAGTACATCAACCAAACTGTCACTGTCACATCAACCAACCTACGACTGTCACCGTCACATCAAGCAATCATCCAACCTCTCATTGTCCCTGTCATCATCACTGTCATTGTCTCTATCACTGACATACCATCATCAACTAACTATAACCAGATCAACTCACATGGATACCAAAACCATCATCATACCATGTACAAAACCTGTACCATACCATGTACATCAACCGTGTACCATATCATGTACATCAACCATGTATCAAATATGTACCATACCATATGCATCAACCATGTACATCAAATATGTACCAAAATTGTACCATACCATGTACATCAACCATGTACATCAATCATGTACCATAACCTGTACCATACCATGCATCAACCATATACCATATCACTCATCATATGTCTCAATCATACCAATCACCATGTACCATAAGATATCATCAATGATGTGCCTCGACAAAGTACCATAAGATGTGCCTCAAGCATGTGATAACATCACCATGACATATACCAAACTAGATACCAAGATAGCCAAGATATACTTCTAACAATGTATCATATCATCACAAAGGTGTACCATATCATGTACTATAAGCATAAACCTCAATAACACATGTAACACATACCTTTTATCATGTAGAAAACCTGATACACAAGATTACATACTTGTAGCTCTTCCTCAACTTCAGCGACAAAAGAATAACATCTCCATCAAACTTTACCTCAATATCGTGGGAATAGTTTTGGAGTAGTCACAAACCGTAACTTTCAACAAGAATAAATCCGTACATGTAGTGAATGAAGGTCTCAAATGTTAACCACAAATACTCTGAGATATTTCTTCCATCTACTCAAAATTTCAGAGTTAGAAACTTCTCAAAACATAAGTTATAGCAAAAATGGCAAATTTTCCTGAATTTTACCCTATTATGGAGAGTGAACTTGTATAGAATGAAACGTGCTCAATAATTAATATCTGATTCTAAAACTCAGAAAAAAAATACTGCAGAATGTTATCTTTCCATTGCAATTAGTCTCACATAATTTGGATCCTCTATGGAGAAGTTATGATGGCTTTACCCGGAACACCTGTTTGACACTAGTTTCAAGACTAGTCAAAAACCCTATCTCGGAACATAAGTTATAGTGAAAATGGAAAACCTCCCTAAATTTTACCCTATTATGGAGAGAAAACTTGTATAGCATGCCACATGCTCAATATTTAATATATGATTCTAAAACTCAGATACAAAATACTTCAGATTGTTATCTTTCCACTACTATTGGTCTCACATAATTTGTGTTCTCTATGAAGAAGTTATGATGACCTTACACGGATTACCTGTTTGAGACTAGTTTCAAGACTAGTCAAAAACCATATCTTCCACAGAGTGTATCTTCAAAAGTAAAAGGACCCAGAATCTGAAATTGTTACCACATGTACCTTGCTATTACTTCTCAACATCCTCCAATTTTTGCAATCTGAATCATTATAGAAAAAATGTTATAGCAAAAATGGTGAGATGACTTTTAAATAACATACTTTAGAACACATCACACAAGACTTCATCCTCCCTTGGAATTTCACCCTTCTTCACTTCATCTTCCCTCCAAAATTTTCCCCAGATCTCCTTGGTTACCTGAGATAAAAATCAATTAAGTTGATGTAATAAATGAACTTCTAGGTCCCTTATTTATACTTTTCAAGTGCCTTCTTTTGGGGTTAATTTGTAATTGTTTTACCTTTTTTCCTATTTTAGGGTCAACTCATTATTTCTTGTTACAACTATTTTACCCTTTAATTAATTATTGTTTTATTTTTTTCCTAACTTTAGGGTCAACTCATTATTTCTTGTTACAACTGATTTACCCTTTAATTAATGACTTGTAACTGTTTAGGGGCTTCTTATCCATTCTTCAGAGCTTCCAACTTCATGACCTCATAAATACTCAACCATGAGGAACTATGTGGCGTTCCACCTACCATTAAAAATGGCATGATGAAGACTATCCATATATCAGTGTTTTACCTGAATTTACATTTTCCTTCATATCCTTATTTATCAAACAACTTCAAGCTTCATGACCACACCTATAAGTTTCTTGTAGACTTATTCAAAGTGTCTTCCCATGAGGGCCATGCTTAGAGATATGTTAGAAGGGGACAACTTTGGAGACTTCTCCAAATACACCCATCACATCTGTTGACATAAATGACAACCACTGCTTGTTGACATCAATGACAATCAATTGTCCAACAAAATCAATGACAACCAACTATCTAAAAATATCCCCCTTTGGCATTGTTGGAAACACTCATACTCCATATGTGACCAATGCTCCTCCTCTGTTTCTCTCCTCATGTTGCCCCCCCCTTTGACATCAAAGGAAAAGGGTATCTCTTCTTGGTGTTGCTCCTCATGTCTTCATGCTTCTAATCTTTCTCTTTTGATATTTCTCTTTCTCCTCCTTTGGCATCATGGGTAAAAGGATAACTCCCCCTGTCGGTATACCTTCTATGAACAATCTCTTTTCTAACTTCGTGCACTCCCTCTATCTTCATGTTTTTGATCTTTTGTTTCATGATCTCTTTCTTTGACAATTTCTATCCCTTGAATTCTCTGTACGATGTGGTGTAGATCAATGTGGGATTTGTATACATACTCTCCCTTTCCTATCTTGTTGTGCTTCTTTTCCATTGGTACTTCCTCTTGTAATTTACTAACATATTTAAAAAACATTCAAAGTTACTTGAATTCAAATCTTCATGGCTTGTCAAGTTCTCATCAATAACCATACTTTCCTCTAACGATATAGCTTATGTTGATGGTTTCTCTTCCATGTTTTGTTGTGCCTTTCACTGCTTTCCTTCCTGTGACTAACCAATTCTATTTGTCCACTAAGTCAATGGATTCCAATGATTCCAATGATATTCTCCACAACTTTCAGGTGATACCTGTATGGAATTGTATTTTGAACGTTGCTCCTCAAATAATCAAACTTTCATTTTGCACTTCTGTCATCAAACCACTCTAAATTTTCTTTCCCAAACTATGTAAATTCTTCAGACTTCTCAAAATATAATTCTCTGATCTATAGAGCTACTACCTAGACTCCCCCTATTCAATATTCATATTTAATGAGAGTCTACAAGATGAATGGCTCATAAAATTATTTGTTCTGATGTAGAGAAATATTCCTCCTCATTTGTGGATTCATCATTTTCCTGAATTCTGACTTCCATTCTTACATATTCCTTTTTATCCTCTTCTTGAGTTCTGACATTATTTTCATCTTCACCCTCTTCCTATATTTTGACATCTTCATCTTTTCTTGTTGATTCATCATGATCTTGCATTGCTTTAAATATTTTGAGTACGATCTCTGGGACCTTGTCCCCATTCACCTGCTCTTCTTGTTTTTCATTTCTTCTCCAAACCTTCCTGTATCTGACATCATTGTTTTCCTTCATGGGAGACTCTATCATGCTTCTACAATTTTGAGTTATGTGACCCTAATTGTGACATTTGTAACATTCAATATTGGAGAGAGCCACAAAACCATTTCTTCTTTGAAATTTTTTTCCATAAGCTCTGCAATCTATAACTTTATGTCCAAAGTTAGTACAAGTTAAAAAATGACCATTAAAGAAACTTTCATATATGGGAGTGAATAATATTATTTATGATGTAGTCCTTCTGAACTCATGCCTTGGTTGATCACGATATTCTCTTATGTTGTTTCCTTCAAAATGGTTGAAGTTTCCTTGTTGCTATTCTTGTTTTTCATTTCTTCTCCAAACCTTCATGTATCTTACATTAGTGTTTTCCTTCGTGGGAGGCTATATTATGATTCTACAATTTCGAGCTATGTGACCCTAATTGTAGCATTTGTAACATTTGATATTAGAGAGAGACACAAAACCATTTCTTGTTTGAAAGTTTCTTCCATAAGCTTTGCAATCTACAACTTTATGTCTAAAGTTAGTACAAGTAAAACAATGACCATAAAAGAAACTTTCATACCTCAGAGTGAATAATATTCTTTGTGATGTAGTCCTTTTGAACTCATGTCTTGGTTGATCATGATCTTCTCTTTTGTTGTTTCCTTTACATTGGTTGAAGTTTCCTTGCTGCCTGTAAGTAGAAGGTCTTTTGTATTCATTCCTCTTTGACTCTTTTTGACCATAATTCATTCCTTTGAGAACTTTTGCATAACTCTTTTGTTATGTTTCTTTCATCATGGAGCTTGGAAATTTCTCAAAATGAGCATTCTTGTCTCCTAGTCCGGATTTATCACTTTATGGCCTTTGACTTGTTGAGAATCTTTTCTAACACTTGAGAAATTTTCAAGTTTTTGTTGAGCTTGTTGACTTCAAATCTCAATCTCATGATTTCCTTTTCAAGCTTCTCACACTCTTTTTCTTTCTTTATCATCTGGATCTGCATTACTTCTTCCTTTCTCTTTCCTTATTCAAGTTGGGATTTAAAGGAGATGATATCTTCTTTGAATGGTTTTTTTTTCTTCCTTTCTTTCTTCATCTCAGCTAAAGCACTGATTAATTTTGTCTCAAGATCCAATTCACCTTCTTCTTCATCACTTTCAAGAGTTATTTTCTTAGTTTACGTAGTCATAAAGAGTACTCTTTTAGAGTCACTATCGCTTTCATCATCTTCATCAGATGAGGAACTTTCTTCTCTTGAGTAGAGATTTTTCTTGAAGACTTTCCTTTTATCAACTTTCTTCTTTCCCTTTTGATATTTCTTTTATTTCTTTGGATCTTCTTATTCATCACTATCCGACTTCATAGCATAAGGACACTTATTTACAAAATGACAAATTTTACCACAATTAAAATATTTTAAAGGAAGCATACCTCTATATTTTTCAGTTCCTCTCTTCATCTTCCTTATGAAGTTGTCTATTTCTTCATCCTCATCTGAATCATCACTACAATTGCAATTTGACTTTGAATTGGGCTTTTTCTTCTTCTTTTTCTTCTTGGATGCTTTGAAAGTTTCTTATTTCTTAGATGGATTTTCCTATTCTGTTCTCATTTTGTAAGCCTTAAATATTCGATGTAGCTTATCCATGCTTATCGTACCCATATCTTATCTTTCTTCTAGTGATGAAATATTAGGATCAAATCTCATTGGAAGAGATCTTTGTACCTTTTGAACAATCATAGATCTGTCAACTTATTCTCCCAATCCTTTAATTACATTCACTATTTCATCAACTCATAAAAAGTAAGATGCTATGTCTTCATCTTCCTTCATTTTCAACAGTTCAAATTGACCTCTATAAGTTTGAAGCTTGGTCTCCTTGACTTTGGCATCTCCTTCATAAAAATTATGAAGTTTGTCCCAAATATCGTTTGCAGAATCACAATGCACAACCTTGACATATACTAAATCAACTAGACCATTCAAGATAACATTTTTATCCCTTGAATTGTTTTGACTAACATTCTTTCCATCATTATCTGTTGGAGGAGTGGCAGGTTGTTTGTATCCGTCTACTACTAATTGCCAAAAATCAAATCCATGTGCTTGTACATAAGTTTTTATTCTTTTGCTCCAAAAGGCATAGTTTTGTTGTTAGGGACCTAACCTCCCTAACGCCTCATGTAGGTAGAATAATATAGTTTCCATGTAATAAAGGTCAATATTAATAAGGCCTAGTAATAAGGAAGAATAAGTCAAATGTAAGAAGACCTAATAGAAGTTTCCACTTTTAGAAGATCTTCCTCTAGATTGTTCTTTTGGTAGATATATTTAGTATAAATAGGAGTCGAGGGCATTCAAGAAGTCTTTGTCTTAAGAATTATTGTAATAGAGCACTGCTCTGTTGGAGGTTTCCCCATCGAAGAGGCAAGTGAACATTATTTCCTATCAATAAATGTATTATTTTGGTGTTGTGGTTTCATATATTGTGTTGTTTCGTTATTATTCTCTGCAATATTTATGTTTTCTACTATTATAATAGATATAGTACCTTACAAGTGGGCTGGAGATCTGGATCATAGAATATCTACAAGTGGATATGTGTTTAACCTGTTTGGAGGAGCAATAAGTTGGATGAGAAAAAGACAGGTTGTAGTGGCACTTTCAACTAAAAAAGTTGAATACATGGAAACCACTCATGCAAGTAAGGAAGCAATATGGTTACAAAGATTGTGCTCAGGTATTGGGTTGGTACAACAAGTTGTAAGGATAGATTGTGACAGTCAAAGTGCAATTTTTCTAGCGAAGAACTTGACTTATCATTCAAAGAAAAATCATATTGATATTCAATATCACTTTGTGAGAGACATGATTGAAGAAAATAAAGTATTGTTAATAAAGGTGGACACTTTGAAGAATGTTGCAGATTCTTTGAAAAAATATGTGAGCACTGAGAATTTCTCTTAGTGTAGAGGATCCATGGGCATTGTTGCCCTAGATTGTTGACTATGTAACCTTGTAACCCCCTGTATGCAAGGAAAACAACAAGTGGGAGAATTTTAAGTATGTGTTATGTTGTTTTCACGAGTAGTAGTGTTTGTGCATTGCACCGGGCACGCAGGGGTTCAAGGACAACACCCCTAAGAAAAACATTTCTGCCTCAGGAAACGTGTCACATATTTAGGTGGTTTTTCAGCACATGGTTTCTTTGTCAATGGTTTTCTATTTCCGGTTAAGGAATTAGGGTTGTTGACTAATCTAGGTCATTGGGTTAGGGTTTTAGATGTCGTTGGCTCCTATATGTATATTGTATTGTAAACAATGAATCACTATGAATGAATATAGAATATGTTGGTTTTCCGATTTGGGTTTCCAGGGGAAAAATCTATGTGTAATGTTTGTATTTTCCATTGTATCTTTTCTGTTCTTTTACTGAAAATATGTTTGCAGTAAATATTGTACAAGGTTAAAATCTACACTAGGAAGACTTCACAACACTTTTTCCATACTTCTAGTCCCAAGCAGTAGTGTATGAGACCAAGATCCTTCATATCAAATTCTGAGGCTGGCTCCTTCTTACAATGAATAATGAGAGGCTTTTCACCTGTTAGGAACAAATCGTCAACATATAATAGTAGAATTACAATCTTTTGGAGAAAACGTAGGACTTTTCTTAGATGGATCATGTGTTTCACTCATCTTAGTTTCATTGTCAATTTCTTGGACATGATCCTTGGCCATTGGCATGTTGGGGAGGTATGCAATCATCCCATCCTTCAGAGGTACGTCGATATAAGTTAAATCTGTTTTTAGTGTGCCACCCAACATTGCAGTGAACTTCCAAGATAAAAGCATGCCCCATACATTGGGGACATCTACCACCACAACATCAATATGGATCACCCTTTCAGGATACTTACCAAGGTGTACGTTAACATTCTCAACTACCCCATGTGTAGGTATGGCCCTGGATTCAAACCTGCACACATTTCTATAAGGTTGTGTGGTCTTTAGGCCTAGTTGCTCCATAACCTTTAAAGGCATCATGTTGGCACATGTGCCTGAGTCAAGCATACAATTGTTGAGACATTTGTTATTTATTAGCAATGACATAAAGAAAGGTGGGTGGCCATCATATTGTACCCTAAAATGATCTAATTGTAGCATAATAGGAGGGTCTATTGGTTCATCCAACACATTGAATAACTTATCAAACCTTTCTTTCATGGATATGACCTTAATAATTTCCTTTAATGGGATGGTTACATGCATTTTGGCCAATGCACCTTCCAAGTCAAAATTCAAGTCAACCTTGTTATTCTTAGAAGAGGTCTTAGGGAGGAGTATGTTCATAGGTGGAGGTTTTGGTTGTGAAGTTTTAGGGTCAGTAGAGGGAGGTTGGTTCATTCTCTTTTGCCTAGTATACACTTGAAATTCTTGTCTTTTCAACTTCTCTCTTGACTCTTGATCAAGGCTATTTATAACCTCCATCCATGACTTCTTCATGTTCTTCAGGTGCGATATTAAGGAAATATTGTGGTTATTAAAAGGTATGGTTCATAATGTTGACTTGATCATGATCCCCGTTGTTCAAAGGGAATTCATGCTCTCAATTTGATTCTTTGCATTGGAAACACCATGGGTTCTCTTGTACCATATTTGTGGGAGCTAAGGTGTTAGGGACCTCTTGATCATTCTTGGGCTTGAAACTTTGACCAGACCTTTGGAATTTCCCTTTGTAAGGAGGTCTAGGAGCTTGTTGTTGGGATCTTTCTAGGTTGACAATTCTATTCATCATCAGCTCTTGGGTTTTTACCATGCCATATACAGTCAATTGAAGCTTTGTTAAGATATCACTAATATCTGAGGTAGCCTCGACATTGTGAACTACTTTGGGTTTAGCATCCATCTTAACTCTTAAGGAAGAAAAGGGTTCTATCTTGGATAATGATAGGTTATTTTCAATCTTCAGAGCCATATCATGCGCTTCTTGAATTGTTTTAGGATCTTTGTCTTTGATGAGGAAACTCATCTGTCTTGAAAAGGCCTTGGTGTAAAGAAAAAGAAGAAGACTGTTTGAAGGGTGGTGGATATTTGAGATCTGTTGTACTAGCCTCTCAAATTTATCATGGAATTCCCTGACAATTTCATTCTCAGCTTTTGTAATATTATTAAGTCTTGTTAGTAACATGTTGGGGTCTTCTTTGACACTCCATCTTTTGAGTAAGACTTCTTCTAATTGATCCATATATGTGATACTAGCATCAAGGGGACCGTTATACCATATTCTGGTGCCATCATAAAGAGTGGCAGAGAACAACTCCATTACCAAGTCTTCAACATTATCAATGATGGGATGAAGTTGGAAAAAGGCCCAGAAATTGCTCATGTGGTCCTCAGTGCTAACTACATCATTACCAGTGAACTTACGAAACCATTTTTCATACCTAAGGGGAATTTGTAGAGGATATCTTGGAATGCCTATCATGTTTAATGGCTTAAAGAGTTTTGACACCCATTGCTTTTGGTTATTAGTCTGATTTTGATTATGGGTCTAAGTTTGGGCATTATAAATTGTGTTTAAAGGAAGATTACCTCCAAACAATGATTTTACTGCAAGAGAGTTTCTAGGAGGTCCGCTTATGTAAGATTTGGGAGGATTGGTGTATCTCCCTAAAATTTGTGGAGTCACCAGATAATATTTTCAAGATCACCAAAGGGAGAGAGGGAATCACCCTCAATGGAGTCACTGGGTAAGCTTTTTGAAATTAAAGGATTTGAGTAAAAGGCTTACCAAAAAAATTTTGTCGTTGAGGAAAATTGACTCAGTGGGGTTAGATTGGCGTAACACGGAGGTAGCCTTGTCACTTTCACCCCCACATAATACCTTTTTCTATTTAGGAGGAGAAAATAATCACACCAAGGGATATGTCCCATGACCTAGCCAGTTGATGAAGGGAAGAAGACAAGGAAAGACCACCCCTCTCTCTAGGTCACTAAATTAAGTAAAGTCACTAAGGATAGTTGTGATGAAGGGTCAAGGGAAAATAAGGTGAATTGTACCTTCCCTTTAACAATAAAACAAAAAATGTTAAAAAAATAATCAATGATATCAATGATTTAAATTAGTAACTTTAAGATAAAATCTACTACCAAACAATTTTATGCATGGAAAATATAAATATGTAGCAACTGTAATATATCAAGAAATTGCAACTTGTATGAACAAATATAATGAGATGTTAAAGCTTCACAATGATAATACTTTTTCCACTTGCAATTTCTAGATAGATACACATCAAATAATATCTTTCAAAGGGATGTCTGAAGTACTTATAACAACAGTAAATTAACAATGATGACAACAACAAACAAGCTTCAAAATTGTACTTTGCCGAGGCAATTGAACAAACACTTTAGCATCAATTGATAATAGCTAGTCTAGTACAAAATATGGGTGGTTTATATGATAGTTAGCATGTTGATATTGGCTGCAATAATAATGGTTGTAACAATGAATTAGCAACATCAATTTGAATGGTTAGCAATTTGTACTAAGTTAGTAAGTTAGTAGGGTATCAAGTAGAAAGATTTAGTTGGAAGTTGATGATTTGTTGTCAAAAAGTCAAAGGAGGATGACTATTGCCTTTATGGGTGATGGACTCCAAGAAATAATCTTCTTCTAAGGCTGGTAATCAATTATGATTCACACAATCCAAGAGGGAACAAAACTTACTTGGAATAACACCTTAAGTCCTCCTAAGTTTTGACCTCAAGAAGGGAGGAAGCAAGGGTGTAGGCACTTCTAGGCCCTAGTGCCTCCTTCCTCTTGGACCATTTGTGGATGAAAAGTACTTTCCACAATAACCAAGTATAAACCTATAGAGAGATAGCACTTTAGGGCCCTAGAGTTTCACTAGTTACTAGATCAATTCAATAGAAGTTGGAAAATGAAAAGAAAGACAGTAGCACATTAAGTTTCTTACTTCAAGCATCAATTAAAACATGCAATTTCATAATCTTGTATGAGTAAGAAAACCATTACCATAGCCATTAACAACGAGAAAGTAAAATCTACTTACTTGCACCAAGAATAATCATGTAAAACCATGCAATATTACCACAAAACTTCACCAAATTGATCCAAGTGCCAAAATAAGCCTTGAAAGAGAGACATGCCTTGCTCAAAATAGCCAATAACCTCAATAGGGCACAAATTTCAGACATCCTTGTCTCCAATGACAAGTTGTGCTCAAAATGAATGTCACTTTTGTCTTATTTATACAAACAATTGACCTTAATTAAGTTTTAGGTCATAAAACAAGGCCAACCTGGCTAGTTCATTACAAAAATTAAATTTTGACCAAAATAAATTCAATTTCCATCTAAAAATCCCTCCAAGGGTGATGTCATGCCCCTATAGGGTGACATTGGGCCTCAAGTGTGGAATGTTGGGAAAGGGAGATGAAACGTTGGGCCTTCAAAGGCCTAAAATATTTCCCACACATGCCAACAACCTCATGAACGCCTCCTAGATGGCAACTCTAGCTGATAGGTGACGTCCAAGGATGCAGAGGTGATGTCCAAGGCCTTCCAAGGCCAACGTTTAGGTGTTAGGATCATGAAACCCTAGGTATAGGTCTTCCACAGTGCCTCCAAAGGTAACGTCCTTCTTTCTTCCAGTGAAAGTATTCAATCCCTGTCATGTCCCTTAGCTTGGGTCTCAACATCCATTAGTGGGATTTGAGCCCAATGAAGGTCTGAGCTAATCATTCCCTCATGTGCACCTGTCCACCGGGAAAGGTTCTGTAGAGACAATAAGAACGCCCTCTAGGAGTTCATAAGTCAAAGGAATCATAGCATGTAAATCACATCTAATAATTAAATCACCTGAACATGTGCATAAAACCCCCTTAACCCCAAACAAATGCTTAAACATGTTATGCAATTTGACAAGTTTAGGTTTGGAGTGGGTCTCAGGGTGTCCTATTTGGCTAATCCCCCTTAAGTATGGGTTTTTTCCCAAGTGGATTCTGGTCCAAGTCATGCAAGTGTATGAGGTGGCATGTAGTAAATATTTGGGCATGGGGTGCATGTCATAATAGGGAAATGTAGAGTCTTACCTGTGGGTTCCTTTGTGGAGGAAGAGTTGCACCTTGTCATGGATGAAATTGTTTCCTAGCCCATTCATTTGCATTTATTCTTTACTTTCTTTCTTTTGATCTTTGCTCTTGTGCTACAAGGGAATAGTTGAGGGCCACTATCCTGGCTTGGTGACCAAAGGTGACACTATCATCTACAAATTAGTTCACGGAAATGAGAAGGTTGTCTCATGATGAGACCCCCTTTATCTTGGCTACACAAGCAAGAGCCATTACCCTGACTTGGTAACCGGATAGGTGGTAATTTCATACCACCAATTGTCCATGGTCATAATAGGTCGGCTCGTGATGAAACCTCCTATCCATCAACTAATACCTTGAGTGTTCATGTTATCTTATGGGCCTCCTTTTATTACTAAGAATATTTTCACTTCTTTCTTGGGGATACCCTGACGAAGCATCTCGAAGTTTTTTTCAAAATTGTCTTTTAGCTCTTTCCAACTACTTTTACCCTCTGGGCCTTAAGCCCCTTCTTCCGACGAGGTAAGTTACAACCCTTCCTAGTGTAGCCAATGCCAGTTCCCAAAAGATGGGGAGATGGAAGGAATAAATATGGAAAGTGGTAAGTATGGAGGGAATGGATGATGAATCTTCAAAGATCCAACCAATAGCAACCCATCGTAAAGGGAAATCAACTTACTAGGGCACTATGTCACCCTCCCAGGTTTAAACAAGGAAAATAACACAATTTACAAGAAAACGTCATGAAATGAAGAAGGATTCAATACATTATTTCAAGTTCTTCAAAAATTAGAGTGATACATACCGTGATACCCAGACTCATTACCTCATGGAGAAACACCCAATGCCACTCCAAGACTAGGCTAGTGTGATGGACGTTGCTGCTGGCGATATGTAGACTTTACTTGGAGAAAAGAGAGTCCCTCAAGAGATATTCTTAGGTTGTCCAACTCTTGGCACTCCATGTCTATAACCTTTGTGTCTCGAGACATGATCTCCTTAGTTATTGCTAAGCTAGGGGATAACACAACCCATGATCTAGAAATACCATTGAGTGATATTTTCACAACTTCCTTTTCTAGGATGGCTAGGGATGATTTTAAGGATGGAAATTTATTTTAAAATGTAGAAACCTTGGCGAATATTACTAAGCCTTCATATGCCTAGTATAAATGTTTGGCGATATTTTTGTAAAAATATTCAAATTTCTAAGAATTTTATATAGTTTTTATAAAATTTTGGTGATTTTTAAGGTAAAATAATTTTGTCCTATAGAATTTGGGCGAATATTTTTTAAAATAGCGAATCTCGTTTTTGGAAAAACCATGGAAAATTAGCCCATGAGCGAAATTATCTTTTGATTGATCTCTAAATTGATAAATCTTCACAAAGTATGAAGCTATGGTGTCATTCATTTTCATCTTTGTGTCACAAAGTTCATTCTTCAGACTCATCACTTTTCCAATATTTTTGATTGAGAAAAGGTTAGTTAGGGCATTGTACATATTCCTGGATGAGTAAAGATGATAAATGTAGGGTATCAAGTGATCCTTTACATAGTCCACTATGATACTCATAGCACTAATTTCATTATCGTAGAACTTTTCCAGTCCTGCAATGTTCTGAGGTTCATTCTCTTTTACTGCTTCAAATTGTGGTTCCATGATCTCACATTTCACGATATCTAGAAATTTTTTCTTGGAAAGGATGGGGTCAAACCTTGTCTTCCATGCTATGAAGTTTGAATCCCATTCTAAATTGTTTTCTGAATTCATAGAGTAAGTCATGGCTACGTTGACTTTGAATTTGACTTGGCCAACCTTTGACTTTGGCCAAAAACTCAAAATTGACTCCTTAGCTTGATGAGAGTACTTGGGGGTGTGTTAGGATAGGATGCACTAGGATATCTGGGAATTAGGTCAAGTGCTTCACTTAAGGTGCTTCTACAAGATGGTTAGAGTTTCGTTGTTGCTGCAAAACTCTGACTACAACTGCAACTGCAATGAACTCAACAATCTTCCAATCTACCTTGCAGTGGTTAGACTGTTGGAAGATAGCGTGGGCCCATACCTCCTATAATAATAGGTGTGCTCATTGTCACCATAGACAATACCTCAATATTGTCACCCAACCATAAGCACAAGGCAACCCACAAGCACCTTAACCTTGACAACTAGAATAATTCCGGAAGAAAACACTAGAGTAGATAGCCAACCAAGATAACGTACCTCTCTCCAAAGCTAGCGCACCAAGAAGAAAGTCCAAACCATAAACCAAAGACCAAGTCACCACTGCAGCAACTGCAGTTCTCCTTTAGTCATGCACACCAGTACTCCTTATGAAGTTGTGAGAGTGAGTGTCATAAATGAGCTCAAGCACCCTCTATTTATAGTGCTCCAAGTCACCTAACTGGGATGACTTCTCTTCTTGGAGGTTAATAACTTAATATAAAATATTCTCTCGAGCCGACTTGTCTTCTAGGGTATTTAATCAACCATTTAGGGTTTCTCTTGCTTCCAAGAATATTCTAGTCTCATTAGAGGTTGTACATGGAGGTTAATACCTCCCGCAACTACCGTAACATCAAAAATATGTATACATAATATTTCAATTTTGAAGAATTGATTCATCTTAAACTATAGTTATGTTTTTTACTTAATAATTCTAGGAGTAAACATATCCGTTTCATTGCTTGCTAATGTAGGTAAGCCATCTCAAGAGGGCCCATTTCACTGCTTCCTAATGTAGGTAGGCCTCAAGAACACCATGAATCACCGTGAATTTTTGAGAAATCAAATGGGGTATATACAATATTGTGGTAGATACATAGAAAATTAATACATAATATAATAAATTTTGACAAATTTTGATGAAGTATACTCACTAATTAGGATGAATTTATTTAATTGAAAGATTTCAATTATACTTTTTTCATCATATCGAATTCTATTTCAAACTTAATAACTATTATTCTCTAATTCGAACTTAATAACTATTATGCATGTTGGTACTCATTGAAAAATTCATTCTTCCCAATCACACCTTCAAGTGCATGGGATGTAACTGGCTTATCTCTCTTGAAAGATCAATTACAAGGAGCATCAAAGATGAAAGTATATGATGATGATGATGATGATTAACGTCCACTATCCATGCTTAAGAACGTAAGAGATTACTTCAATTTCTTTAATATTGTATTTCTATGCTAAAAAAACATTGAGAGAAGCGTTCCAAAATCTCCACAGTTTTGATGACTTAGGAGGTTAGGAAAAATCACCATAGTTTTGATGACTTAGGAGGTTAAGAAGGTCTGTAATGTGGAATTTCTTTTTAAATTAGGATCTAATATGGGTATAAGAAGTAAAATCCAAGAGGAAGTGTTTTTCATATTCTACCTGCTTAGTGTCACAAAGTGACATATTCTCTCATCCCGCTATGTTTGGGGAGTTGTCCAACGCCAAGTTTCACTATGTATCTCCTAATATTTTGTTCTTATTTTAGAAATTTTGATTTTCTTCTTTGCACTTCTCAAAACTCAGAAGTAATTTTGATCTTCTAAATTAAGGTTGATCACCTCCTTGTAGTATCTTAGTTTCCTTTTATCCACTAGGATTTTATCACATCGCATATTCTCCTTAATTTCAGAAGTGATAATATTTGTAATATCATTGATACTCTGCATGATGTTTTCTTCCTGCATTCCCCAATGCTTTTTCCAAGATTTGGAATCTTTATGCCATCCCTACTTGAGTCGATGGTGGTTTTTTCTAGAATTTGAAGCAATTTTGGGTAGCCTCTTATCATGCATGTTGTTTATCTTGTTCTTGTATGTTAGGCATCTATTATGTTGGTGTGTCAATATGTTCAATGCATATCTCACACTCATTTAAATGTCAATACTGGATTCGTAATCAAAAGAGTCGTTACACCATCTGTGCCGAGAACAAGTAACCTACCTAAGTCTGTTGCCTATAGGAAATAATTAATAACATAAAAATCCTATTTCTAAGATTTCTAAATTCTCCAAAGTGTTCTCTTAACCTAGAAGAGAAAACTGATAATGAAACTTAAACAAATAGTCAATCAAAGATATGTTTTCCTAGAGAAACAAGTCTGTTCATTTCAGGCGCTTGAACTGAAAAGATGAACTTTAAGAAGCTTGTCTCCTGTAGCAATTAAAACAATCAATTCCAACCATTCTTGAAACAAAAGCCAACTTCAACCTCATGTAATTCAATCAAACCAGCACAAGGGAAGTTCATTATAACTAAAAGACTTTATTACAGCACATGAAGATGAAATATAAAGTCTCCTGGTCCCTTGCGATACTAGGTCCACTACAATCATAAACTCAAAATATCAGTCCCACACTTCAAATTATGAAATAGATACCTTCAAAATCTGAGAATGAAATGTCTATTCGATCTAACACTTGCTTATTCACACCAATCCAAAATGATTAATTCAATGCTCAATCTCGAAAATGAAATAAAGACCAATCACACACACACACTGTTGTAAATTATCCACACAAACACACAGAACATATACAAGGAGGTTTACCTTAGTTGGGGCAGTGGGCCCTTGCTGAACCAACAAGGAACCTCTTAAGGGAGTAACAGACTAAAAATTTTCACTCACATCCAAGAATTGACATAAAAGATCTTCTGTATTAATTCAGCTGGTAAATTGAATCAATAGTCTTTTACTTCATACATGACAATGATAAGTATTGTCTGGTTATTACCCTATATTGCTTACATTCACTATATATATCATCTATACAACATTCCTTATATAAGTTAAGCTGATACTATCAATATCTATGGATAAACATTAAACAATTTGAGAAATTTCACATTTAAGATTTTACATCGAATTTTTAGGAATCGACTCCATCCTCATGACACGAAGTGCATGAGCGATGGAGTCTCTCGCAACTGGAAAATTGACTCGAGCGCTTCTATCCAATTGTCTTCTTGAAATATTCACCTTTATTCAGGTCCAACTGGTGCATTCTGGAAACAGAGGTTCTGGTACCGGATTTCACACAGTGGTGAGTCTAGTACCGGAATAGAACAGAGCAGGTAGTACCGGAATAGCACACATCTTGGTACCAGAATGGAGTTGGTATCAGATTAAAACTGTCTTGGGTACTGGAATGGATTTGGTACCGGATTACATGGTGTCTAGTAGTGCCGGATAGACTGCTCATAAATCAAATCATTAGGACTATAAAAAATAAAACTCTTTCAATCGAATTAATTTAGGAAAGTTAAACAAACATGCTTTAAATCATCAATTACCTCTTGTGGACATGACATAGCTATTAGGCATGTGTTTTGGGAGGGAGTAGTCCAGTATAAGTTTATAATAGAGGAAAAAAGGCTTAGATATAGGGTAAGATAGGGCATTATATTATGTTAAAATAGAGACTCAACATTTCCCCCATGCTGAAGATGTTGCATGTCCTCATGCAACGTTATCAAAAACTGATACCCAAAAACTTTCTGCACAATTGGACTCTCCTCTATCATTCCTCAGATTGCAAGATGTTAACACCAGAAGATTCACTCTTCAATTCCTTCTTGATCACCCTAGTGTAATGGATAAATCACAATACCTTGTTAAGTTTGGTAGAGACCTCTGCATGATGCTCTTTCAATTCCGCATTCTCTGCCTTGATATGCCTATCCAGTATTTTGTATTCTTCAATTTCTTGCTTCAATCTTTCAATTTCTATTAATAATGTTTGTTCATTCAGGGACTTTTCTGGGCTTGGTGTGAGTAATTTCTTGGCCACCATCTCTCGACCCTCTTTTTCTTTCCTCAGACTCCTCAGAACTTTTATTATCATCTTTTGTTTGCTCAGGGACTTGCCTAGACTCGGTGCGAGTGCTTCCTGAGTTACCACCTCTCGAGCTTCTTTTCCTTTTCTCAAATCCATCAAAGTCTCTGTTACCAACCCTTCTGTCTCACTTATTGTTACTAGTCCTTCTATTTTTCTCGTGGCAGCTACCCAACCACTCTCTTTTTCTGGAGAACTTGGAATATCCATAGATTCTCTTTGAGGAGAAGGTATGTTTGGAGTTGTCGCCTGTTTGGCCATACTTCTAGTGGTCCTGCGTATGGGTGGCGAGGCTTTCTTAGACTTGCTGACAGGGGTAGGAGTTTCTTCAAACAGTTTCCTTTTCTTAGATTTACTGATAGGGGTAGGATTGGACACCTATTCCACCTGTGTTGACTTGACTTTTATCTTGCAGGCTTGAATTGTAAATTCCAGGGTTTGCTTCTGCTAGAAAACCTGTATTCCTATCCTGGAAGATTGAGGCGTGGGATCTAGAACTTGTGCCTCCTCTCCTTCTAGTTTCTTTATATTTTTACTTGTCACCTTAGCGGTCTCCTTCAGTTCACCAACTGATTTTTGGGAAGGCCGAGTAACTTTAAAAATACTTTTCAATTCTTTAGAGGATTTTGGAGGGGGTTTTACAGTTGGCTCTAGTAAAATCTCTTGTTGATCTATCTCCTCCTTCTTTTGTTTCTTATTCTGTGATCGTTGGTCTTTAGGGCGCAGGACCGAGCTAGACGCTTTAGCTGGTGTAGACTTTTTCTTTCTTTGTAAATGGAAGTCAGAGGTATTCTCTATTTGACTGGCTGGTTATGATGACATTTCCACAATTGTTTTAGGAATGCTATCCAATTGACCACCTGGTTCTGAGCCCCTTTTTCGTCTTTTACCCCTTTGAACCGAAGTAGGAATTACTCTCTGGAATTAAGTGGTTGTATTCTTTCTTGATATAATAGGTTCCCCTATGACAGACTTTTATGTCACTGATTTCTCAATGGGATGAGATGAGTTGGGCACAACAGTGTCTTATTTACCTCCTGATGTCATTTTTTTGTCTTTCTTTTCTTTTCTGCTTGAGCCTTCACTGTGTGTCCCTACCTCCTGTGTCTCGACCGACTTGGATTTTTCTCGAGCGAAACTCTCTGGGAGTAACTGCTTCCAACTACCCCCTTGTGTTTTTAAAGCATGAACAACCAGAAGTTTGATTAAATCGTGACGATGAAGGCTAGTCTCAGGTTTCTTGGAAACTGACCTCACCCCTCTTGCCATTTTCTTTAAACTCATCCATAAAAAGTGGGGAAAATTAATCTATGGTCCTCCCTCGAAATGTGATAAAAGATTTAAATGATAAATGAAGGTCACAACATACCTTCCCTCGTAGGTGAGGAATTTCTGCAGACTTATAAGCATCGTCCAATATTCTTCTTTGATGTCGCTTTGAGGGATGCCCTTGGTCCAATCGGGGTTGTGATGTTCTTGCTTGAGGAATTGTTGACAGAGCTTTTTGTCAATGATCACTCTCTTGAAGTATTTTTCTCCAGTCGTTGGGAGACTCGTAGCTTCTGCTATAGTGGCCTTTGTAATTGTTAACTTCACATCCCCAAGCTGCACATTTTCTCCATCATATGTCTGCGCAAAGATGAGAGAAATTACCTCATGATGGCCTTTAAATTTCTCCAAGAATGGCACCCATCCTGCCTGTTCATATTTTTTCTTACAAGCCTGATATTTTTTTGTTTCTCTGTATATTTGAAATATGGGCTCATGCCTGTCGACCCCCATGCTGGCTTAAACAATTCTCTCGGGTTGATAAAGCACATATAGAGGGTCGAGGATTGAGTACCGGATGATAGAGTATAGGTTGGGAGAAACATACAAGGGATACAAAGGCATAGGGTGTCTGTAGACGGTGTGAAAACAATGGTAAATAACACTTATCTGGATGACGAAGCCATCCAAAAGATCATTTATGAATGGAAGTGTATATTACAATGGTCATGTCGATACTCATGATGATATGGTGAGGTAGGTCATATTTACCAATGGTTTCCAGATTCATGGGAAGCTTGGTGTCGGACAATATTCACAGAAGGATGTGTTCGTTATGATTGGGACTCGTGTATATGAGATCGGCTGGGATCATTACTTGATATGCTGTGATTCATGGTTCATTTCGTCTCATATAGTATGACAATGAATCATGGGGTTTATTTATCGAATAGACAGAGGGAGTATGAGTTTGATCCGATAAAAGACATCATGACTTTGCACTCTTGATATTTCGTAGGACACTTACTCCTCACGGAGGTGAGGTCTAAAATTTCTACAGAGATTCATGAAAAAATAGGGGTATGTCATGATCCAAGAGAAATTAGATGTTCTAAATGCATATTTAGTCTAATTCCTTTAAATAATATGAAAAAAAGTGTCGAATATGTATGTCCTAGCACTAATAATTGGACAGTGACTTGGAAACATGATGAAAGTTACCCGTCATATTCTTACCAGTACCGGATCATCTAAGTACTGGATCGCTTGGACGTCGAGTTGAAATTGGTATGGGATCATCTAAGTACCGGATCACTTGTGTGTAGAATTTGTAGTTGGTATAGGATCACCTGAGTACTGGATTACATGAGTGCCAGATCATCTGTGTGTAAAATTGGTAATTAGTATTGGAATAACGCATGGTCCCTTCTTTTATACTGGATAGGATCTGGTACCGGATAGGCACAATGAGATGATTTTGTACAGAGGTGGCCCTTCATACATAGAGGTCATCATCGATGCGAGATAAGCACATAAATGAACATTTTTCTGGAGCTTAAAAATCTTGACACTAATTCTGGTGACAATGATTTATAGGAATAACTGGTGTTCTATGGTCAAATTTGTCTGGAAAACCCTGTAGTTTCCAAAGTTTATAGAGAAATAATGTGTTGAAATTACTAAGACAACTCAGAGGGGGGGGGTGAATCAGTTGTTACTATGCTTAAACAATAATAAATCTATTAAACCATTCTTAAATTTTCTTCAAGTGACAATCAATATTATACAACATATGGACAATAAACGTAATGGGCATCAGTCACACATAAGGTATACACAGAGACAGATTTTCACGAGGAAACCCATAAAGGGAGAAAACCTCTTCTTCTTCGAAATGATAGGTAGTCTTTTAAGTTCTGTACATCATCTATAATTTAGCACCAACTCAATGTGAGGATGCTACCTCTGTTTTACAAGCTACAACTTGTTTGAGAGCACTGAAACGCCAATCGATCAGGAATCATGAATCAATTTTGCTAACTGATTTGTAACTGATGAATTAACTGTGAGAGAGAACAATATCCATCCGATCATATTCACGTTTATCTACACCATTGGATGAACTTTATTAATCTTGCCTTTAAATCAAGTTTTGACATTTCAGCATTCCTGTGGCCAAGTGTCTTGACACTTCATGTCGCGATCTCCGAAACTCTGATGCAGAGCTTTTCTGCGCTAGCTCCTTCCTCTATATGACCATGGCCATGACCAAGCGCTTATACATAAAGTGCTTTTCGAAAATTCACATTTCGTGAATCTGGAGATGAGGCATCTCGACTCTCCAAGTCGCGATCCCCAAAACCCCGAAATGGAGCTTATCTGAACTGAATCCTTCCCTTCTCGTGACCACCGACGATGACCATAGGCTGTCCCAAAAGGCGTTTCATATTTTGCGAGTTTATAAACTTCATCGAGTCTGATCGACGGTTGAGATCTCCATAGATCCGACGGTCCAGATCTTATCGCGACCTCGCATCTCATGAGTTTCCACACCATGCTCCATTGGCTCCAAGTCAGGGACTTGTCCTATGATTCAACGGTCCAGATCTAATATTAATTCAATGGCTCAAATCATATCGCGATTTCGGCGTTCTTGTGGTTATTTTTCTTGCCTCTCCAAGTCGCGATTCGTGAAACTCCGAAAAGGAGTCGGATCAACAGTCTAGATCACATCTTGATCTGACGGCTACAATTAAATCATGATTTCACATATCGCAATTTCGATGGTTATGCTTCTTACCTCTCCAAGTCGCGATTCACGAAACTTCAAAATGGCGTGGGATCAACGGTCCATGATCTCGATGAATCTATGGTCCAGATCTCATTGTGAATTCACATCTCATGATTCCTTTGATGGAGGTTCTTGTCCCTCCAAGTTGCGATAGGCGAAACTTCAAAATTGAGCTTAGATCAACGGTCCACGATCTCGATGAATCTACGGTCCAGATCTTATCGTGAATTCACATCTCGCGATTCCTTCGATGGAGGTTCTTGTCACTCCAAGTCATGATAGGCAAAACTCCGAAATGGAGCTTAGATCAATGGTCCATGTCTTTTGGTGTATTGACGGTCAGGATCTTTTCGTGATTTCGCAATTCTTCATTGTGTCTGCATCGAGATTTCGAGATTTCGCGAACTCGCTTCACCTTGCACTTTTAAAGATCGTGCAGATTCTCCTGGATCCTACAATGGTCGATCCTCGTGCTCGGATCTAACACCCGAGATCTATCCTCCATATCTGCGCGCTCTTCTTGTCTACATTGAGATCTGATAGTCATTGGGAATTCTGAATTGTTGATCCAACGATCATTGTTGCTACTCCTCCACCATTATCACTGCGCTACTGATCATGCTGATCTTTTCCATCGCTATTCTTGCTAACAATCCTCTACACTATTTCTTTTGAGATTATTTGAATCTTCTCTGCAGCGTCTTCTCATAATGCCCATCTATTACACACTTTTTGTACTCATGCCATCTTCATTGTTGTACTTGCCATCAATGACAAGCATTCGTTGTCTATTAAATATTTGCCAACAATATCCCCCTTTGGAATTGATGGAAACACAAGCACCCACATGCATTCAGACTCTCCAAGCACCCACATGCATTTAGACTCTCCTCCTGGACTCTTTTCTCCCCCTTTGACATCAATGTCAAAGAAGAAACATGCTCCCCCCGAGCTGTTGCAAAACATACTCCCCCTGTCAACTATGAGCATCTTGGAAATACACCAGATATTCAATAAGTACTCCCCCTGACCAGGTCAACAGATTAGACACAAGAAATTATAACCCCCAACTTTTGATGAAGATATCCAAAAGGGGTTGTTGCTAATGGTTTTGTAAATATATCTACAATCTGTTCTGTAGAAGGTATATAATTCAGTTGAACAATTCTGTTTGTAACTTGTCCTCTGAGAAAATGGTACTTTATTGGAATATGCTTAGTCTTGGAATGAAGAACAGGATTCTTGGAGACACTAATGGCACTGGTGTTATCACAGTGAATTGGAATGGGATCAGTGTAAGTTACCTTCAAATTTGCAAGAGTTTGT
>ML781212.1:1862501-1876459 GCA_009831015.1 Picea engelmannii | reverse complement strand
TATCCAGTCTCTACTACATCCCAAACATCAGCACCCAAGGCCATTAAGTATGTTCTCATTCTAATCTTCCAGAAGGAAAAATTTGTTCCATCAAACAGAGGGGGCTTAGAGGCTGAAGTCCCTTCATGACTTTTCATGTTTAATCTTACAGATCTACCTTTGAATAAAAGGAAGCCGCTCTGATACCAATTGTTGAAATTACTAAGACAACTGAGAGGGGGGGGTGAATCAGTTGTAACTGTGCTTAAACAATAATAAATCTATTAAACCATTCTTAAATTTTCTTCAAGTGACCATCAATATTATACAACATATGGAAAATAAAAGTAATGGGCATCAGTCACACATAAGGTATACAAAGAGACAGATTTTCACGAGGAAACCCATAAAGGGAGAAAACCTCTTCTTCTTTGAAATGATAGGCAGTCTTTTAAGTTCTGTACATCATCTATAATTGAGCACCAACTCAATGTGAGGCTGCTACCTCTGTTTTACAAGCTGCAACTTGTTTGAGAGCACCAACTCTCTTATTTCTCTAGCACCCACTAGAAGGAAGCACCAACTCCCCTAATGTTCTAGCACCAACTGGATGGAAGCACCAACTTCCAGTTACACAGTCTCCAACATGTATAACAGAGAACACTTGTTCTCCCTTGCACCACCCTACCACCCTAGTTTCTCTGGCTGCAACCAGATAGAAGCTACAAATCCCTGTGTTCAAGCTCCCACTTAAACCTCTAAGGAAAACAATCCTCCCTAGCACCTCCCAACCACCCTGAAATATTAATGAATAATTAAACAACCAACTACACAGATAAATCGATTCTTACCACTTCTTCTTTGTTCTGTAAATCTGGTCTTTTTCTAACTGTTCTGTAATTCTTCTCTTCCTTTGTCTGTTCTGCAATTCTGCTCTGCTTCAACTTGTTCTATCATTCTGCTCTGCTTCAAGTCTATTCCTCATCTGTTACTCTTCTCTGAGTTTTATCTCACACTGTGCATATTTTCAGTCTCACACTACGCATATTTTTAGTCTCACACTGCACATCCTGTGATTTTCCCTTTCTTACAGTTTAATTCATTTTTCGTCTAGAACAACCAACCACGCACAGTTTGTATCTTTTTATTTTATGCACCACACCCACAACAGTTACACTTCGAATCTTCTGAGGCAAAAGAAAAAACCGTCTAAGAACCTGAAACACCAACCGATTAGGAATCATGAATCAGTTTTGCTAACTGATTTGTAACTGATGAATTAACTGTGAGAGAGAACAATAGCCCTCCAATAACATTCATGTTTATCTGCACTGTTGGATGAACTTTACTAATATTGCTTTTAAATCGGGTTTTGGCATTTCGGCATTCCTGTGGCCAAGTGTCTCGACACTTCATGTCTCGATCTCCGAAAATCCAATACAGATCTTTTCTGTGCTAGCTCCTTCCTCTATATGACCATGGCCATGACCAAATGCTCATGCATAAAGTGCTTTTTGCAAATTCGCATTTTGTGAATCTGGAGATGAGGCATATTGGCTCTCCAAGTCGCGATCCCCGAAACCCCGAAATGGAGCTTATCTGAACTGACTCCTTCCCTTCTCGTGACCACCGACGATGACCATAGGCTATGCCAAAAGGTGCTTCATATTTCACGAGTTTATAAACTTCATTGAGTCTAATCGATGGTTGAGATATCCATAGATACGACGGTCCAGATCTTATCACGATATTGCATCTCGCGAGTTTTCACACCATGCTCCGTTGACTCCAAGTCAACGACTTGTCCTATGATTCGACGGTCCAGATCCGATCTTAATTCAATGGCTCAGATCATATCGCAATTTCGCATATCGTGATTTCGACATTCTTGTGGTTATGTTTCTTGCCTCTCCAATTCGCGATTCGCGAAACTCTGAAAAGGAGTCGGATCAATGGTCTAGATCACATCTTGATCTGACGGCTACGATTAAATCACGATTTCACATATCACAATTTCGATGGTTATGTTTCTTGCCTCTCCAAGTCGCGATTCGTGAAACTCCGAAATGGCATGGGATCGGTGGTCCACGATCTTGATGAATCTACAGTCCAGATCTCATCGTGAATTAGCATCTCACGATTCCTTCAATGGAGGTTCTTGTCACTCCAAGTTGCGATAGGCAAAACTCATAAATGGAGCTTAGATCAACGGTCCACGATCTCTATGAATCTACAGTCTAGATCTTATCGTGAATTCGCATTTCGCCATTCCTTCGATGGAGGTTCTTGTCACTCCAAGTTGCGATAGGCAAAACTCCGAAATGGAGCTTAGATCAACCGTCCACGTCTTTTGGTGTATTGACTGTCAAAATATTTTCATGATTTCGCAAGTCTTCATTGTGTCTGCATCGGGATTTTGAGATTTTGTGAACTCACTTCACCTTGCACTTTTAAAGATCGTGCAGATTCTCCTAGATCCTACGATGGTTGATCCTCGCGCTTGGATATAACACCCAAGATCTATCCTCCATATATGTGTGCTCTTCTTGTCTACATTGATATCTGACAGTCATCGATAATTCTAAATTGTTGACCCAACGATCACTATTGCTGCTCCTCCCCCATTATCACTATGCTCCTGATCATGTTGATCTTTGCCATCGCTATTCTTGCCAACAATCCTTTGCACTATCTCTTCTGAGCTTATTCGAATCTTCTCTGCAACATCTTCTCATAATTCCCATCTATTACATACTTTCTGTACTCATGCCATCTTCATTTTTGTACTTGCCATCAATGACAAGCATTCGTTGTTTGTTAAATATTTGCCAACATAATGCAGGAAAGCTTTGTAACAGGAGGGTACTCTGTAATGGCCAGTGACCGAGATGACATAACTCCTTTTCTTCTGGAGCTAAGGTGACCACGCTTTTGCTAGAATTTCCTCTTTTATTACAATACAATAATAATCCTAACTACTACTTTTCTGTGGATTTTTATCGAGCCTAGATTAGTTAATGCTCGCCGGTATTTTCAATTTTAAAGAGTCTGAAAAACTTAAAGAAGACTCTCTCTGGTAGTTGTCCTCCTTATTTGTTTATCTACATGGGAACACCACCAATTTTTTTCTTTTGCCTTTGTTAGTTAAAAATAAAGAAAAACTTCATCTCATGACACACCTATGTACAGAAAATGAATTTATACAATTTGAACTTACTATGGTAGGTCAGCAGGAGGGGAAACCCTCTTGCTTACCAGTTTCATTTCGGAAGTCTGAAGAACATTTTTGACAAAATCCTCCTTTGACAGAGGTTTGTGTAAACCTTCAGTCGATGTCCATTTACAACAAGGGAAGTCTGATTTTCATCAATAGTATTTATCCTTACTGCACCATTGTCACAGACTATATCAACCTCATAGGGCCCCATCCATTTGGTAGCCAGTTTTCCTTTGAAATTTTTGAATCTGTTATCATATAGGAGGGCCCAATCACCTGGCTGGAAGGACTTATTTTTAATGTACTTGTCGTGCCATTTGGTCCTTTTCTCTTGTATCAGGGTGGTTCTTTGTAGAGCATCTTGTCTTATCTCATCAAGCTCGTTAAATTGTAATAGCCTCTATTTTTTAGCTTCATTCAGGTCCATTCCTAATTGCATGGCAGTTCTGAAGGTCTTTACCTAAAACTCTATAGGTAGTAGTACCTGCTTCCCATACACCAAATCATAAGGTGTATGGCATGTTGTATTTCTCTAGGCTATCCTGTAGGCCCACAAGGCCTCAGGCAACCTATCAGCCCAGTCTTTGTGATGCAACTGAACAGTCTTAGTGAGGATGGCCTCTATCACTTTGTTGGTCGATTCCACTTGGCCATTGGCTTGGGGGTGATAGGGCAAAGAATTTCTGTGTCTGATCTTGTATTGTTCGGTAAGAGCCTTGACCAAATTTGAGGTGAATTGTGTCCCTTGGTCAGTGACTATTTCCCAAGGTACCCCAAAACGAGTGAAAATTTCCTCAAAGAGAAAGTCTACAACAAATTGTTCATTAGTTGAATACAAGGCCTTGGCTTCTACCCATTTTGTTACATAGTCTGTGCAAACTAATATGTACCTTTTTCTGCGGGACATGGGATTGATAGGTCCTACAAAATCTAAGGCCCGTTTTTCAAAGGGTTTGAATACTACTTGGGCTTGGAGTGGCATTTCATCGACTGATGTAGGTTTTCCCATTCTTTGGCAATCATCGCAGCTGGCCACGTATTTCTTTGCATATTTAAAAATGGTCGGCCAATAATAGCCAGATTGTAGGATTTTGTAAGTTGTCCTTTTGTCAGCAAAGTGGCCTCCACATGGGCCATCATTGCAGGCTCTGAAGATATCCTACATTTCATCTTCCCAGACACATCTTCTGATTACCAAATCAGGTCCCGTTCGGTATAGGGTATCCTCATGCCATGTATAATTGGCACTTAGATGAATGATTCTTTGTTTTTCTCTAGATGTCATACCTTGAGGGAGCTTTCCGGTTACCAAATAGTTGGCTATGTCTGCATACCAAGGGGTGAAAGTAGAAATGGAAAATAAATTCTCATCCGGAAAATCATCATCTACTGGAGTACTGTCACCTGTATGGATAAGCCTAGATAGGAAATCAGCAACCAATTTATCTCTTCCAGGCCTATCTATGATAGTGATATTAAATTCTTGTAGTAACAACAGCCATCTAGTTACTCTAGCATTTTTAACAGGGTTATTCATTAGAAATCTGATAGCTGAGTGGCCAATGTGCACAAAAACTTTGTATCATGTTATATAGTGTCTAAACTTGTTGATTGCATGTACTACTGATAAAAAATCTTTCTCTATGACAGTATAGTTTTCTTCAGTAGGTGAGAGGTTCTTACTAAAGAAGTATATAGCATAAGGAATCTGCCCTTCCCTTTGTCCTAATACAAATCCCAAAGCGGTATCTGAGGCATCTGTACAGATATGGAAAGGAAGAGACCAGTTTGGACCAGTTTATTTTTAAGATTTCAAAGGAGATTTGGCATTGCTCGTCCCAATAGAATTCAACATCTTTCATTAGTAGTTTGAAAAGGGGGGCAACTAGGTTTGTAAAATTTTGAATAAACCTTCTATAGTAGCCGGCATGCCCTAAGAAACTTTTGATTTCCTTTTGTGAACTAGGGATATTAATTTGGGAAATAATGTCGATTTTGGCAGGGTCCACTCTTATTCTGGTACCAGAGATGTGGTGACCTAGAACGATTCCTTTAGTAAGTAGTATTCTTGACTTTTCGTGACTGAGTGAGAGGTTGGTCTCTTTACATCTAACCGGTACCTTCTTCAAATTATCCAATGCCTATTGGAAATCATCCCCATATACTGTGAAGTCATCCATGTAGACTTCCACACAATCATTGGTTAGATCGGAGAAAATAGCCAAGACAACCCTTTGAAAGGTAGCAGGAACATTACATAAACCAAAGGGGAGAACCCTATAGGCATAGGTTCCCCAAGGACAGGTGAATGTGGTCTTATCCTGGTCTTCTGGTGAAATTTGTATTTGGTTGTAACCACTAAACCCATCCAGGAAAGAAAAGTACCTCTTCCCAGATAAAGTATCCAAGACCTAATCTATGAAAGGTAAAGGGAAGTAGTCCCTAGAGGTGGCCTTGTTTAGTTCTCGAAATTCCACACAAATCCTCCATTTCCCATTTTTATTTGGTACAATAACTAATGGGGAGACCCATTTTCTATCTGATATAGGGTAAATGAAATTGGCTTGTAGGAGTTTTTAGAGTTCTTCCTTTACTATATCTTTCAAAGCTAGGTTCATTCTTCTTTGGGACTATCAGATAGGTCTAATCTGATCATTAGTGTAAATATGATGCATACATGTATCTGGGTGGATCCCTTTCATGTCAGAGTAATCCCATGCAAACGCATCGGATTTCCCTTGAATCATTTGTACCAGCTTTTGTTGCGGATCTGTTTCTAGGCTGGCATTGATATACAGGGACTTCCTAGGACTGATTTCTATAGCTTGGACAACAGATTCCTTCCCTTACCCTACTTGTGAAAGAGTGGCTAATCTAGAAGTGGAAGGGTGCCAAATTTCTTTAAATTCAGGGCTAAGGATGTGTGTGTAGTTAGGGAAAGATTGGGGATAGTCAATGCATGCTGAAGCAGCCAAGAATAGACTTAGGATTTGTTCTTCAGAGTGTTCTTGTACTCCTTTTACTTGTTCAAGTGTCAACAAGGGATGAGTACAGTCCTCCTCCCCATAAGGATTCTCCAACCAGAGAGGAACTTCAATGGTTGGTTGGGCGGGGGGAAAAAGGATAAGTTTCTAACGTTGAGTGCCATTGGAAATTGTCATTTCTCCATATCGACAACTGATGAATGCATCAGCAGTGGCCAACCAAGGTCGGTCGAGTACCACTGGGTGTCATGGTTTGGGGGATTTGGGATGGATTACCAAGAAATCCACAGGGTATTCCCAAGAGGCCAATGTCACTATTATATCATCTAAAATTCCTGCTGGGGTGATGATTGATTTATTTGCAAGCTCTAGCAAAGCTTGTGTAGGTCTTAAGTGATCTAGTTGCATTGTTTTCATAGTGTTTACTGACATCGCATTTATTTCTGCCCCTAGATCAATCAATGTGTTAGGTAAGGAAACACCATTGATTTCTATGGTTACCACTAGGTTCCCTGGATCACTATACTTGGAAGGCATTTCTGTTATAAATTCGGATAACTGCCCTACCACCCATATGACAGGAGGTTCCTTCCTCTTTCTCCCTGTCTTTTTAATGCAAAGGTCCCTTACAATTTTAGCATAGATAGGTATGTCTTTAATGGCCTATAGTAGTGGGATCTTTACACATATATTCCAGAGTTCAGTCTCTAGATTATGTTCTAGAGGTTCCTCAGTTTTCTTTACGAGCAACCTTTCTAGGTAAGGGGGATTCATTTCATGGGGTGTTTCTGCTACAAGGGAGTTGGGAGAAGGGATTTCTTGTGGTACTAGAGTGTTTTTTGTTTCGTTCAATGGATCAATCATATGTTCTTCTCTTTGAACTATTTGGACATCTATTTGTTCTTCTTGGTTTGTGTGATTATGCACTTGTTCCTCTTGAATTTCCATAGTGGGATTTTTTTTGTTTACAATCCTTCCTGATCTTAATTCAATTTGATTAAATGGAGCTATCATTATTACATTTGTAGGAAAGGTTTGTACTTCAACGTTTTATATAGGTTGTGTCGGTCTGTTATTTGGGTTACGGATAGGTTGTGTAGGAATAGGAGTAGGCCGAGGAGGATTTTGGATGGGTGCAGCTTCCATTGGTTGCTACATATTTGGATTCATGGGTAGTGCAAGTGGTTGTTGTGGTTGTGGGGGTGGAAGAAGAGCAGGGGGGTTAAATCCTGGGAGCAACTGTGAAATATTCGAAGGATATTGTGGATAGGTGGGAAAATGCGTTGGTTGAAAGGGGGCATTTCCATATACAGGTCCTCTCCACCCCTGTTGCCAAAGTTGGGTTTGTGTCAACCACTAAGGATAAGACATGGGGGGTACCCATTGTTGTTGGGGGTATTGTGTAATTGGGTCGGCAAATATGCTAGGGTTTTGTTGTCTCCATGGTCTCCTAGGGGGGTAGGATGTCTCAGGTTCTCCTCCTCCCTTGAACATGGCCTTGAGTCCAGGAAGAGAAGGGAATTCATTAGTAGGATAGTCCTTTGTGAAAATACCACAGATTTCAATAACATTGAGGGGGCATTCCTTTTCAGGGTGTTTCCTCCTACACTAATGACAAAAAATTGCTAACGCAACATTTTCTTCCTCTTGTTTTCTTTTAATTTTCATGGTATCTAGTTGGGAACTAATGGTGTGTAGGATATCTGTTTAAAGTTTTCCAATAGATTTCCTAGTTCAATCCTCGTGACACCTTAGGATGTGGGTTTAGCAATTCTGTTGGTAGGGTCCTGTATACTTTTCCTCGTTTTAGCTTCACTGTGAGAGTATCTTTTACAATACTCTGCTATGTCTACAAATGGATTTTTTTATACGTCCCCAGAACTCATGAGGTTTAATACTTCAATGAAATCATCCCTCACACCCTTTAGAAAGACAATCCTAACTGTAGTTGTATCTAAGGAAAACTACTTAGTCTTTTGGTAATTGTATAAGAACCTTTCTAGGTAGTCTTCTAAGCTTTCTTCTTCCGATTGCTGCATTTTGAATATATCATTCCTAGTGTCCCTAGGTTTGTAGTAATATTGGAATTTCTAGAGGAAGGTCTCCTTCATACCATCCCAAGACAAAATTGTATGTTCCCATAAGCTCATGAACCACCGCAGTGCCGAATCTTTTAGTGTGGCTGGGAAAAGTTTTAATTTTTGAGCATTATCTGTGTAGTTATAGCTCCTACACAATATGTCAAATTCAAATAAAAACGATTCAGGGTCTTCTGTCGACATACCTCAGAAATGAGGAAGTGAAGATAATGGAATGTTCTTCATAACAACGTCTTTAGCCATATCAAGTATGGGGAATCCAAATGTCTATGTTTCATTGGCTATGTTTCCCTCTTCTTCTGCCATGTTTCCAAGCAATCTATAGGGAGGTGGTGAATTTTCTCCACTGAGTGATGGTTCCACCATCGGGTTCCATGGTATCTCTGGTTGTTCCAAGGTTTTGTGTGGCCTTTTGACAATAGATGCAACCTCTTCTATTACCACCTCTGCTTCTTTTCAATTTTCTCCTCTGGATGGGGTCGCCAGTGCTTCCTCCCTTTCTTGTTGCCTTATGTCTTTAATCTGAACAGTGGCTTAAGATCTAGTGCCTTTTGTTGTTGTTGCAATTGCTGCCTTTGAGCTCTCTCCTCTAATAATTTTTCCTGCATGAGTTTTTGATCAATTAGTATAAGGGGGGGGAGTTTCTTTGTTGTTTTTTTTTCTAGTTTTTTTGAGATTTTAGGAGCAATAAATCTACCTTTATTATCCTTGTACCTACTCATAAAAAAAATGAAATCAATGAAAACACAGATTCCTAATTAGAGGTTGTTGGACAATTGAGAGGGGGGGGGTTGAATCAGTTGTTTACCGAGCTTGAACAATTATACTTATTTTTAATTCTTTACAAAGAACTCAATGACAATCACAATGATGCAGGGAAATAAGCAATAGCATATTCAACATCAGCCACACATATGAGATACACATAGACATATTTTCTTGAGGAAACCCATACAGGGTAAAAACCTCTTCTTCTTTATATGATAAGTAATATTTACATTCTTTACATTATCATACATACGAGCACCAACTCATAATGAGGCTGCAACCTCTGTTTTTCAAGTTTTTACTTGCTGAGAGCACCAACTCTCTATTTTCTCGACCACCTACTAGAAGGAAACACCAACTCCCTAGTTTCTCTAGCACCAACTAGAAGGAAGCACCAACTCCCTAGTTTCTCTAGCACCAATTAGAAGGAAGATACAACTCCCTGTGTTCAAGCACTCCCTTGAACCTCTGAGGACACCAGTCCTCCCTAGCACCTCCATACCACCCTGGTTTATGAATATGAATTACTGAAACTTATTACAGTGATATAGTGTTCAAAAACAGCTTACCAGTCTCATCACTATTCTGCCAGATTTCGCTGCTCTATCTTCCTCACTATCTTCCTACATGCATCCATTTCACTTTTCTATTCTTATACCTCTTGTGCTTTCTACACCCTTTCCATTCAATGCACATTTTGTATTCTGTCCATTTTAGCTGTTGCACTCCCCTTACTTCTTCACACATGCATTACTCCACCTCGGCGACAACAACAACAATCTCTTATTTCTTCTGCCTTCTTATAGTCTCTGTACACATTATACTGTCCATGTGCAATGCTTCTGCATGCTCTTCATGTCGAGTGCTCTACCTATTTATCATAGAAACTCTTCAACTTCTCTGGCTGTTAAACCCACCCATCCAACATTACTAGGTGTTACACTGAAATTCCTCAGCCTCTTTGGCAGATGAGACTCATCATCTTCTTTGGCACAATAAAAATTAACCTCTCTATTGCAGTCACAGGCTTCAATGCTCTTCCAGCTGTCAATCGTCTCTATTTCCAGTTCTCATTCCACTGGAAGGTTCCTTCAGACTCTTCCACTCCTCTGGCAGTTACACAAAAGTCTTGTTCACACCTCTGGTAGAAACCATCAGTAGTTTACTTGCAGTTACAGTGCGAACCTTGAAATAGAGCCCAGCTATGCTATCTCCTTCCTCTTACATGACCACCGGTGGTGAGCACCAGCTACATAAACCTTCCATCATTTCGGCATTTCGGCATTCGGCAATTCAGCATTCGTGTGACCAAGTGTTTCAACACTCCCAGTCGCGATCCCCGAAACTCCAAAAAGGAGCTTATTTGCACTAGTTCCTTCCCCCATATTCCACCGATGTGACCACAAGCAGCGACCATTAGTTAGTTTGAAACTGCATTTTGCAATTTCGCATTTCGGGGATTCTCCAGTCAGTCCCTTGACTCCTCCAACTCTCGATCCCTGAAATGAGGTTTAGCACAGACTAGCTCCTTCCTTGATATGACCATGGCCAAGACCAAGTGCTTATCCATAAAGTGCTTTTCGTGATTTCGCATTTCGACACTTCGGTGTTCCTGTGGTGAAGTGTTCTTGACACCTCCAAGTTTCGTTATCCAAAATTCCAAAATGGAGTCGGATCAACGGTCTGGTACTCCAGCGTTTCTAATTTCGGCGAATTGCATTTCGTGACTTTGGGTTTTGCGATTTCAAGACTCCTGAGATGAAGAGTCTTCACTCTTGACTCCTCGAACTCCCAGTATCCAAAACTCTGGTATGGAGTTTTTTTCATTTCGCGACTTCGGGTTTCACGATTTCGAGACTCCTGTGATGCAGTGTGCTGAATCTCGACCTCTCAACCTCCCGGTATCTGAAACTCTGGTGTGGAGTCTTTTATCATTTCGCAACTTCAGGTTTCATGACTTCAGGACTCTTTATGATGAGAGTCTTTGTCATTTCCATCTCCCGGTATCCGAAATCCCGGTATCCAATACTTTGAAAAGGAGTCGGATCAATGGTCCACGATCTCCTCGAACCAACGGCTCAGATCATTTTTCCATTTCGCATTTCACGATTTCGGCAATCCTGTTGATGAGAGTCTCTGACATCTCCATCTCTTGGTAACTGAAATCCTAGTATCCAACTCTCTGAGTGATGCACCTTTTTCGGGTTTTCAGGATTTCGCATTTCGGCACTTCGGGACTCCTGATGACGAGAGTTTCTGACATCTCCATCTCACGGTAACCAAAATCCCAGTATTCAATACTTCGAGTGGTGCATCTGTTTCAGGTTTTCGGGATTTTGCATTTCGACACTTCGGGACTCCTAATGATGAGAGTCTCGACTCTTGACTTCTCCATCTCCCGGTAACCGAAACTACGAAATGGAGTCATTGTTGAGGTGCCTAGTTTGGATTTTTTGGGGTTTCACATGTCACATTGCTCGTTAAAGAGAATGTAGGTTCTCTTGGATCTAACACCAGTCAGACCTCTAGCTCAGATCTGGCGTTCATCGGGAATTCTCCTGAATCCAATGCCGCATACTCTGATCTTGTAATCAATGACAATCTCACCTGCCTGAACACTTACCAATAATCTCCCCCTTTGGCATTGATGGCATCCCTGAGCATCTTCGCTAATCCGTTTGGACCTCCAACTGTAGCATATGGCCCAGACCACTCCTTTTCTCCCCCTTTGACATCAATGTCAAAGAAAAACATGCTCCCCCTGAGCTGTTGCAATAATTTTTAGGAGGCATTAGATATTCAAACAATACAAAACTCCCCCTAACAAGATGGACTCTCTTAGGTGTGAGATGAAATGACACCCAACTTCTGTCGGAGATATTCAAAAGGTGTCTTAGCTAGGGGTTTAGTAAAAATGTCTACAATTTGTTCTGTAGTTGGAATGTACTGGACCTGAAAAACCTGATTAGTGACCTGCTCTCTCAGAAAATAGTATTTTATGGGAATATGCTTGGTCTTGGAATGGAATATAGGATTCTTAGACACACTGATGGCACTAGTGTTATCACAATGAATTGGGATCGTTCCATCATATTTTACCTCCAAGTCTGCAAGTGTCTGAATCATCCATAATACCTGAGTGCAATAGGTAGTAGCAGCAATATACTCTGCCTCTGTGGTTGATAAAGAAATGGAACCTTGCTTTTTACTAAGCCATGCTACTAATGAGTCACCCAGGAAGAATGCTCCTCCACTGGTGCTTTTTCTTTCATCAACACAGTTTGCCCAATCTGCATCTGAATAAGCAGTTAACTGAAAATTCTGATTTTTGGGATACCACGGACCATAATTCATTGTTTCTTTCAAATACCTAAATATTCTTTTGACATATTGCAAATGACTCTGTTTAGGTGTAGACTGAAATCTTCCTACGATTCCTACATCATGCAATATGTCTGGGCGAGATGTTGCAATGTACAACAGGCTACCTATCATTGATCTATATGAACTTTGATCAACATCAGGTGACTCATCGTCCTTGCTGAATTTGCATCCAGTAACCATAGGTGTACCCACAGGTTTCGAGTCTTCCATTTGAAATCTTTTAAGCATTTCTCTTAGATATTTTTCTTGAGAAATGAACATCCCTTCAGACCTTTGAGTAATTTGCAGGGAAAGAAAAAATGACAGTTCTACTATCATGAACATTTCAAACTCAGATTCCATAGCAGAAGCAAACCATTGTACCAATGGATCCTTATTACATCCGTAGATGATGTCATCTACATAGACCAATACGATGAGCAAATTATTATCCTCTATTTTAATATACATATTGATGTCAGTTGTTCCTCTCCTGAACACTTTGTCTTTGAGATACGTATCTAGTCTGTGATACCAGGCTCGAGGGGCTTGTTTTAACCCATATAAATCTTTCTTCAGCTTGCATACTAAGTTAGGGTTATCAAACAGTTTGAAACCCTCTGGTTGTTCCATATAGACTTCTTCACTTAAATCTCCATTTAGAAAAGATGACTTGACATCCATTTGATAGACTTTAAACCTTTTATGACAAGCAGAGGCAAGAAACATTCTAATAGCTTCTAATCTTGCTATGGGCACAAATGTTTCATCATAATCCAGTCCTTCTATCTGAGAATATCCTTTACAGACTAACCTTGCTTTGTTCCTGACAACTTGTCCTTGCTCATTCAACTTATTTTTAAAGATCCATCTGGAGCCAATGACATTTTTACCTTCAGGTCTATGAACCATCTCCCACTTATTGTTTTTCTTAATCTGATCAAGTTCATCATTCATTGCTTTAACCCACTGATCATCTTTGTTGGATTCATTGAAATTCTTGGGTTCCAGCATGGATATGAAAGCTATATGAGATTGTTCGGTGGTTTTGATTAGCTTTCTCCTGGTTTGTACACCTTTTCCTTTTTCTCCAATTATCTGACTTGCAGGATGATTCTTTTGAATGATCCTGGAGGAGGAATTTGAAGTTGACTGCTAATTTGAGTCTGTCTGAGTGTCTAAGTCTTCATCTGATTCGGAGTTTTCATTTTCTGATTCTTGGACCTGTTCATCTTCAGCTTTAGCTATGTCTTCTGTAGAAGACTCATTCCTGTACGTCTCTCTTGCTGGGATTCCTTCATCAACTTTTACATCAATACAGTCAACCATTTTATGCAGCCTCTTATTATAGCATCTGTATCCTTTACTATTTGTAGAATACCCCAAGAAGATACCTTCATCATCTCTGTCATCATATTTTCCAAGGTTCTCATCATTATTCTTTATGTAGCATTTACTCCCAAAGACTTTGAAGTGTTTAATTGAAGCAGGTCTCCCAAACCACAGTTCATAAGGTGTCTTGTCACTTTGTGGTCTGAGGTGGGCTTT
>ML781212.1:1827795-1845583 GCA_009831015.1 Picea engelmannii | reverse complement strand
AGTTTCACCTCTTTCTGGGTTCTGGGCTGCTAGTTACAACCTACTGAAGTTCTAGGCCAATTAGTGTTTTTGGCCTTGAATTCTATAGGTACCTTTAGTGCCATCTTAAACATTTTTCACATGCCCAAAATTGTAATTCAAATCTATGACTATGTTCTATGGTTCAATAGCTTTCCTAGTCTCAGTCAAAGCTCTATGATGCAAACCACCATCCCTCCCAGGGGCTCGCGCGACCTCCCGGTAATAGGATATTCTTCTGGAACCGAATTAGCTCTCAGATTCATGCTAGATCCTCTCTTAATGTACACAGGCCCTTTTTATTTCTTTATGCAGGTCTAAGAAAACCCATGGACGCTTTACTCTAAGCCCATTTCACCCAGAATCAAAACCATAGGTGCTAGCCCCTTTTCTTCGGCGAAAATATCACGTGACTGTGAGCTAGAACCAAGCACTCAACTAAAAGGCATTATTTGGAGCTTCGAGACTTCGGGGCTTCATGAACATAAAGTGACTTTGACCGGCGGGTGTAGGTCTTCTCCGTATCCTTCCTCTCTCCAAAATCTTACGGCCAGATCTAATGGATGGCGGGGATTCTCTTCCCTCCTCCATGATCTATGGTGGAGATTCACTTCGGAACTCAGGGCTTCGGGAGTTTCCATGACTCCAACACGTAAATCTCCTGAACTACCGAACTGGAGAACTCCCAAAGAGTTCAGGGGTAAATGATCCACACTTTTCTCCTTAATCTACAACTGAGATCAAATCTGGGACTCTAGGACTCTGGGCTTCGAAGTTTCCCAAATCCAACACACGCTACCACCTGGATAACCAAATGCAAAACCAAAATCGATGAATCACACTCCTCCTAGCCAACAAATGTGATTAATTTTGGGCTTTGGGGTTTTTCTCTCCATACGAACACCACACTCCTGAACTATCGAATGCTGAATTGGCGAACGGTGGAGATTTTTGGTTGAGACTCTCCTTTGATAAATGACTAGGATTAAATATGGTACTTTGCAGCTTCGAGACTTCTCGCTCCAAAATAAATTTCACCCATAATCCTCCGGATAGTCTAATTTTTGAATACTTGGAAATTTATGGACACATGTACCTAACAATCGACGGTTAGGATTTACTCCAGAATTTGGGACTTCAGGGAATTCTCCCCTCTGTGCAACTACAACCAATTTCTCTTGTAGTGTTGAATCATCGAACCACTTGGATATCCAAGGAATCGCACTCTCCCAGTGATCTATGGTGTAGATTCACTCCGGGACATCGTATCTTCAGGGATTTCTCCTCCTGGCGACATAATGGTCAATTTTTCCCAAAGTGTTGAATCTTCGAATTGTGAGATATACAGCTCATGTTCCATGATGGGATCTATGTCTGAGATCCACTCCTCTTTGGAGAATACTTACAACATGAGACCTCTGATCGACGGTTCTCATTCTCCTACGCTAGGATCCAAAGGATGAGATTTGATCTCCTCTATCGTGCACTATCCTTTCATCTGGGTTTGATATAAGGACCCATATCTAATATTGTAGCCCAAATCAATGGTTCTTGTGCTTTCTTTCATCTGCATCTCTGATTCCCTCCAATGTAGGATTTCTCAATCTTTCAAAGGCTCGACCTTTGATCTCTCCACTGCAAGGTCGACTCCTTGGCCTTTTCTTGCTTTCTCGAACCGCTACACCTCCTGATCTTTCGAATACAATCAAAGTGTTCTCTCAACGCCCTCCTGGCACCCTCTAACTTCAAATTCGACTAATTTCAGGTCTAAATTTGCTAGAACAAGTATTAAATTAAGAATATCTCATCACTCGGATAAATTTCTCAAATTTCCCATGAATTTAACAATAGAAATTGGGAATTTTTCCCAATTCCACACAATTACTTCTGATTTTTACCATGGACGCACTGTAACTTGAAATTTGGCTACTTCAAAATCAATTCTCTATGAAATTTCACTTTAATTCAACTTGCTCGGCCCATCCAGACTCAGTGTTGAAAACTAGATATCTAATACCATATTGTAGCATCCCCAACATCCAACTGTTAGACTATGCCACACGATTTGTTTTTGAACTGTATACCAAATTTAAAACTTACAAATATTCTGTAAACACACATATTCATACAGAATAATAAGAGAAATACACATGTAGCATACACATGAAAAACCCATAAAAAAGTGCATAAATAATGATGCAACACACAATTGACACTTATCTTTGATAAAAATATCACCAACTGCGTGCAGACCTTCGACGTTCCTCCCATCCATAGACCACACTACTCATAATCTCAGCAGTGGGTCACCCTCGAGCTGGGGCTAAACTCTACCAGGAAAAAGGGAATACTAAACCATTCTAAGTTCTGACAAGCAACATAATTGCTCGGTCCAAGGTGCCCAACTGCTGCAACTAGCCTACAGTCTCTCATTCCCACATTCCTGTCACACCCCAGGAAGTGTGCCCCTTCTCTACTCAATAGTCCCTCGATTGCCTCACTTCCCTTCTGGGGCTTCAACAACAAGCTAAAAAGGAATTCTCAGAGCGTGGTAGTTATTTCCGAGTGCATTAGGGAACAATTCTAAGTAGTTTCTCTCCTATAGAAACTACTCGCGGGCCCGACAACCCGCTTCTTCGACATAGAAAATATCTCACCTAGAGAGAAATTCCTATGGGCCTAACAACCCACTTCTTCTACCATGGGTCTGACAACCTGCCTCATCAGCCTGCTGTCAAACCAGATTTCTCATTGTCCATAACGCTAAGCTTTCCAAGTGTATGTATGGTGATGGAAACAACAAAGTTCAGATGGTAGGAGAGAATAATGGTAACAATGATGGAAAATGAACTAATTTCCCCCAAATATATGTGCATGTTCCCAACTTGACACTTGTCATGTTGGGAACTACATGGCCCCCTACATGGACCCCCCCACATGGTGATACGTTCCCCTTTAGGGACTTAGGATAAAATGAATATCCCATAGTTTAGACTTTAGACTTTAGGAATATTAATAAAATATTCCTTTGGGCTTAAGCCCCCTTAGCTTAGCCCCTTTCCTAAACTCTCATCCCCCCTTTCCCTTTCTAGTGGAGTTTAGCCCCCCATATCTTTTGTTTGGTCGGTCTGCATGCAGTGATATACTTAATTAATAATATGAGTATGATTTACAATTACAATATAGGCATGAAGGCATGACGACCTTTAGCATTCCAGGATCCCTAGCCTAATAATCATATAATAATTCTAGCCTATAATAACCTAGCTCACTAGCCTATAAAAAACAACATATATACAAAGGATCCTTGGCCTTAAGATCACACACTCATCTTAAGGCTCCAGTGGTTGTGCTTCACCAAATTCAACATCATTGTTATTGTTATTATTGTTTGAATTTTTTTATTGTTATTATTAGTACTGCTCCCCTTAGTGTGTAGAGTTGCTTCTCCAAAGAATAATAATAATAGGGGAATTTCCATCCTTTATCCCCTTTGGATTTTTTAGTGTGGTATCTGATACTATGTAGGAGATTATTAATTTCTCGAAACCGACTCGGAGGAATTATGTCTAAATGCTTGCTTCTCACCAAATATTGTAGCCTTTTCTTGGGCTTACTTTTTTCTTGGGCTTACTTTGATCTTCTTCAACTTTGCCTGGTAGGCTTTGAATTTTAAGTAGGACTAGCAAGGGAGATAAGTGAGAGTTCAAATGCGATGGAGATAAGTATGACATAATACTTGCTATAAGTTTTGGGAAGATTTTTAGATATGGGTTCGGTTGGGTGTTCAACAATATGCTTCCTTCTGGATTTCTAAATATTCTTACTTCTTATCTGTATCTTAGCTATACATATCCTTAGCAAGTCAAATCAATACATACATGCAATTGTAACCCTCCACTTCGATAAGAGGGGGAATTCTCCGCTACGGGAAAGGATTTTTCTCAAACGCATAGACGTTATACGAAGAAAGAACAAGCATCATTGTACAAAGAGAAAATGAGCATCAACTCTTTCCAATGTACACACAGAAACTCTTCCTTAATGCTAAGGAAGAGAGTCAACTCTTTACAATACACATCTACATAAGGAAAATAATTCCTTAATATGCAGAGACTAAGTTGCTTTACGTGTTGGAGTTCGCCAGTTTGGCAATCCGGGAGATTTACATGTTGGAGTCCATTATGACATATTCCTTTTTATCCTCTTCTTGAGTTTTGACATTATTTCCATCTTCATCCTCTTCCTAGATTTTGACATCTTCATATTTTCCTGTTGATTCATCGAGATCTTGCATTGCTTTAAATCTTTTGAGTGCGATCTCTGGGACCTTGTCCTCATTCACCTGCTCTTCTTGTTTTTCATTTCTTCTCCAAACCTTCCTGTATCTAACATCATTGCTTTCCTTCATGGGATACTCTATCATGCTTCTATAATTTTGAGCTATGTGACCCTAATTGTGGCATTTGTAACATTCGATATTGGAGAGAGCCACAAAACCATTTCTTCTTTGAAAATTTCTTCCTTAAGCTCTGCAATCTACAACTTTATGTCCAAAGTTAGTACAAGTAAAAAAATGACCATAAAAGAAACTTTCATATATGGGAGTGAATAATATTATTTGTGATGTAGTCCTTCTGAACTCATGCCTTGGTTGATCATGATATTATGTTCTGTTGTTTCCTTCACAATGGTTGAAGTTTCCTTGTTGCTATTCTTGTTTTTCATTTCTTCTCCAAACCTTCATGTATCTTACATTAGTGTTTTCCTTCGCGGGAGGCTCTATCATGATTCTACAATTTCGAGTTATGTGACCCTAATTGTAGCATTGGTAACATTTGATATTGGAGAGAGACACAAAACCATTTCTTGTTTGAAAGTTTCTTCCATAAGCTTTGCAATATACAACTTTATGTCTAAAGTTACTACAAGTAAAACAATGACCATAAAAGAAACTTTCATACCTCAGAGTGAATAATATTCTTTGTGACGTAGTCCTTCTGAACTCATTTCTTGGTTGATCATGATCTTCTCTTTTGTTTTTTCCTTTACATTGGTTGAATTTTCCTTGCTTCCTGTAAGTAGAAGGTCTTTTGTATTCATTCCTCTCTGATTCTTGTTGACCATAATTCCTTCCTTTGAGAACTTTTGCATAACTCTTTTGTTACGTTTCTTTCATCATGGAGCTTGGAAATTTCTCAAAATGAGCATTCTTGTCTCCTAGTCCAGATTTATCACTTTATGGCCTTTGACTTATTGAGAATGTTTTTTAACACTTGAGAACTTTTCAAGTTCTTTTTGAGCTTGTTGACTTAAACTCTCAATCTCATGATTTCCTTTTCAATCTTCTCACACTCTTTTTTTATCATCTGGATCTGCATTACTTCTTCCTTTCTCTTTCCTTATTCAAGTTGGGTTTTTAAGGAGATGATCTCTTCTTTGAATGGTTTGTTTTTGTTCCTTCCTTTCTTCATCTCAGCTAAAGCACTAATTAATTTTGTCTCAAGATCCAATTCACCTTCTTCTTCATCACTTTCAAGAGTTATTTTCTTAGTTTACGTAGTCATAAAGAGTACTCTTTTATAGTCACTATCACTTTCATCATCTTCATCAAACGATGAACTTTCTTCTCTTGAGTAAAGATTTTTCTTGAATACTTTCCTTTTATCAACTTTCTTGTTTCCGTTTTGATATTTATTTTATTTCTTTGGATCTTCTTATTCATCACTATCTCACTTCATAGCATAAGGACACTTATTTACAAAATGACCAATTTTACCACAATTAAAATATTTTAAAGGAAGCATACCTCTATATTTTTCAGTTCCTCTCTTCATCTTCCTTACGAAGTTGGCTATTTCTTCATCCTCATCTGAATCATCACTACAACTGCAATTTCACTTTGACTTGGGATTTTTCTTCTTCTTTTTCTTCTTGGATTCTTTGAAAGTTGCTTATTTCTTGGATGAATTTTCCTATTCCATTCTCATTTCATAAGCCTTAAATATTCGATGTAGCTCATCCATGCTTATCATACCCATATCTTATATTTATTCTAGTGATGAAATATTAGGATCAAATCTCATTGGAAGAGATCTTTGTACCTTTTAAACAATCATAGATCTGCCAACTTCTTCTCCCAATCCTTTAATTACATTCACTATTCCATCAACTCATAAAAAGTAAGATGTTATGTATTCATCTTCTTTCATTTTCAATTGTTCAAATTGACCTCTGTAAATTTGAAGCTTGGTCTCCTTGACTTTGGCATCTCCTTCATAAAAATTATGAAGTTTGTCCCAAATCTCGTTTGCAGAATCACAATGCGCAGCCTTGACATATACTAAATCAACTAGACCATTCAAGATAAAAAATTTATCCCTTGAATTCTTTTGACTAATTTTCTTTCCATCATTATCTGTTGGTGGAGTGGCAGGTTGTTTGTATCCGTCTACTACTAATTGTCAAAAATCAAATCAATGTGCTTGTACATAAGTTTTCATTCTTTTGCTCCAAAAGGCATAGTTTTGTTGTTAGGGACCTAACCCCCCTAATGCCTCATGTAGGTAGAATAATATAATTTCCATGTAATAAAGGTAAACATTAATAAGGACTAGTAATAAAGAAGAATAAGTCAAATGTAAGAAGACCTAATAGAAGTTTCCACTTTTAGAAGATCTTCCTCTAGATTTTTCTTTTGGTAGATATATTAAGTATAAATAGGAGTCGAGGGCATTCAAGAAGTATTTGTCTTAAGAATTATTGTAATAGAGCACTGCTCTGTTGGAGGTTTCCCCATTGAAGAGGCAATTGAACATTATTTCCTATCAATAAATGTATTATTTTGGTGTTGTGGTTTCATATATTGTGTTGTTTCTTTATTATTCTCTGCAATATTTATGTGTTCTACTGTTATAATAGATTTGGTACCTTACAAGTGGGATGGAGATCTGGATCGTAGGATATCTACAAGTGGATATGTGTTTAACCTATTTGGAGGAGCAATAAGTTGGATGAGGAATAGGTTGTAGTGGCACTTTCAACTAAAGAAGTTGAATACATGGAAACCACTCATGCAAGTAAGGAAGCAATATGGTTACAAAGATTGTGTTGAGGTATTGGGTTGGTAAAACAAGTTGTAAGGACAGATTGTGACAATGAGAGTGCAATTTTTCTAGCGAAGAACTTGACTTATCATTCAAAGAAAAAACATATTGATATTCAATATCACTTTGTGAGAGACATGATTGAAGAAAATAAAGTATTGTTAATGAAGGTGGACACTTTGAAGAATGTTGCAGATTCTTTAACAAAATCTGTGAACACTGAGAAGTTCTCTTGGTGTATATGATCCATGGGCATTGTTGCCTTGGATTGTTGAGAAGTAGTGTTTGTGCATTGCACCAGGCACGCAGGAGTTCGGGGGCAACGTCCCCAAGAAATTTTTTTTTACCTCGGGAAACGTGTCACATATTTAGGTGGTTTTTCAGCACATGGTTTCTTTGTCAATGGTTTTCTATTTCTGGTTAAGGAATTAAGGTTGTTGACTAATCTAGGTCATTGGGTTAGGGTTTTATATGTTGTTGGCTCCTATATGTATATTCTATTGTAAACAATGTATCACTATGAATGAATATAGAATATGTTGGTTTTCCGGTTTGGGTTTCCAGGGGAAAAATCTATGTGTAATGTTTGTATTTTCCATTGTATCTTTTCTGTTCTTTTACTGAAAATATGTTTGCAGTAAATATTGTACAAGGTTAAAATCTACACTAGGAAGACTTCATAACACTTTCTCCATACTTCTAGTCCCAAGAAGTAGTGTATGAGACCAAGATCCTTCATATCAAATTATGAGGCTGGCTCCTTCTTACAATAAATAATGAAAGGCTTTGCACCTATTAGGAACAAATAATCAACATATAACAGTAGAATCACAATCTTTTGGAGAAAACGAAGGACTTTCCTTAGTTGGATCATGTGTTTCACTCATCTTAGTTTCATTGTCAATTTCTTGGACATGAGCCTCCAACACGTAAATCTCTCGGACTGCCGAACTGGCGACCTCCCAAAGAGTTTAGGGGTAAATGGTCCACACTTTGGTCCTTAATCTACAACTGAGATCAAATATGGTACTCCGGGACTCTAAGCTTCAAAGTTTCCTGACTCCAACACACGCTACCTCCTAGATAGCCGGACGTTGAACTGAAATCGACAACTCACACTCCTCCCACAACCAACGACTATGATTAATTTTGGGCTTTGGGGCTTCTCTCTCTAGAAGACCACCACACTCCTTAACTACTAAATGTTGAATTGGTGAAGGGTGGAGATTTATGGCTGAGACTCTCCTTTGATCAACAACTAGGATTAAATCTAGTACTTTGGATCTTTGAGACTTCTAGCTCCAAAATAAATTTCACCCATAATCCTCCGGATAGCCTAATTTATGAATACTTGGAAATCTATGGACACATGTACCTAACAACCGACGGTCAGGATTTAATCCGAAATTTGGGACTTCAGAGAATTATCCACTCCACGCAACTACAACCAATTTCTCTCGTAGTGTCGAATCATCGAACCACTCGGGGATCCAACAACTCACACTCTCCCAATGATCTATGGTGTAGATTCACTCCGGGACATCGTATCTTCGGGGATTTCTCCTCCTGGCGACACAATGATCAATTTTTCCTGAAGTGTTGAATCTTCGAACTGTGAGATCTATGATTCACGTTCCATGATGGGATCTATGGCTGAGATCTACTCCTCTTTGGAGAAGAATTATGACATGAGAACTCTGATCGATGGTTCTCATTCTCTTGTGCTAGGATCCAATGGCTTAGATTTGATCTCCTCTATCGTGCACTCTCCTTTCGTCTGGGTTTGATCTAAGGAACCATATCTAATTTTACAGCCCAAATCAACAGTTATTGTGGTTTCTCTCCTCTGCGGCTCTGCTTCCCTCCAATGAAGGATTTATCAATCTTTCAAAGGCTCAAACTTTCATCTCTCCACTACAAGGTTGACTCCTTGGCCTTTGCTTGCTTTCTCGAACCACTACACCTCCTAATCTTTCAAAAACATTGAAAGTGTTCTCTCAGCGCCCTCCTGGCACCCTCTAACTTCAAATTCGACTAATTTCAGGTCTAAATTTGCTAGAACAGATATTAAATTAAGAATATCTCACCACTCGGATAAATTTCTCAAACTTCCCATGAATTTAACAATAGAAATTGGAGATTTTTCCCAATTTCACACAATTGCTTCTGATTTTTACCATGAACGCATTGTAACTTGAAAATTGGCTACCTCAAAATCAATTCTCTTTGAAATTTCACTTTAATTCAACTTGCTCATCCCATCCAGGCTCAGTGTTGAAAACTAGAGATATAATACCATATTGTAGCATCCCCAACATCCAACTATTAGGCTATGCCACACAATTTGTTTTTGAATTGTATACCAAATTTAAAACTTACAAATATTCTATAAATACACATATTCATACAGAATAATAAGAGAAATACACATGTAGAATACAAATGAAAAACCCATAAAAACAAGGGCATAAATAATGATGCAACACACAATTTAACACACAATTGACACTTATCTTTGATAAAAATATCACCAACTGCATGCAGAACTTAGATGTTCATCCCAGCCATAAACCACACTACTCATAATCTCAGCAGTGGGTCACCCCTAAGCTGGGGATAAACCTTACCAGGGAAAAGGGAATACTAAGCCATTCTAGGTTCTAATAAGCAACATAATTGCTCGGTCCAAGGTGCCCAACTACTGCAACTAGCCTATAGTCTCTCATTCCCACATGTTTGTCCCACCCTAGGAAGTTTTCCCCTTCTCTACTCTATAGTCCCTCAACTGCCTCACTTCCCTTCCGGGGCTTCAACAACAAGCCGGACAGGAATTCTTAGAGCGTGGTAGTTATTTCCCAGTGCACTAGGGAACAATTCTAAGTAGTTTCTCTCCTGGAGAAACTACTCACGGACATGAAAACTTGCTTCTTCGACATAGAAAATCTCTCACCTAGAGAGAAATTCCTATGGGCCTAACAACCCGCTTCTTCGACCATGGGCCTGACAACCCGCCTCATCAGCCTACAGTCAAACCATATTTCTCGTTGTCCACAATGCCAAGCTTTCCAAATACATGTATGGTGATGGAAACAACAAAGTTCGAATGGTAGGAGAGAATAATGGTAACACTGATGGAAAATGAACTAATTTCCCCCAAATATATGTGCATGTTCCCAACTTGACACTTGTCATGTTGGGAACTACATGGTCCCCCACATGGTGATACGTTCCCCTTTAGGGACTTAGGATAAAATGAATATCCCATAGTTTAGACTTTAGACTTTAGGAATATTAATAAAATATTCCTTTGGGCTTAAGCCCCCTTATCTTAGCCCCTTTCCTAAACTCTTAGCCCCCCCTTTCCCTTTCTAGTGGAGCTTAGCCCCCCATCTCTTTTGTTTGGTCGGTCTGCAATCAATGATATACTTAATTAATAATATGAGTATGATTTACAATTACAATATAGGCACGTAGGCACGACGACCTTTAGCATTCCAAGATCCCTGGTCTAATAATCATATAATCATTCTAGCTTATAATAACCTAGCTCACCATCCTATAAAACATAACATATATACAAAGGCTCCTTGGCCTTAATATCGCACACTCATCTTAAGGCTCCAATGGTTGTGCTTCACCAGCTTCAACATCATTGTTTGCATTGTTATTGTTATTATTGTTTGAATTTTTTTATTGTTATTATTATTACTGCTCCCCTTAGTCTGTAGAGCTGCTTCTCCAAAGACTAATAATAATAGGGGAATTTCCATCCTTTATCCCCTTTAGATTGTTTAGTGTGGTATCTGATACTATGTAGGAGATTATTAATTTCTCGAAACCGACTCAGAGGCATTATGTCTAAATGCTTCCTTCTCACCAAATATTGTAGCCTTTTCTTGGGATTACTTTTTTCTTGGGCTTACTTTGATCTTCTTCAACTCTGTCTGGTAGGCTTCGAATTTTAAGTAGGACTAGCAAGGGAGATAAGTGCGATTTCAAATGCGATGGAGATAAGTATGACATAATACTTTCTATAAGTTTTGGGAATATTTTTAGATATGGGTTCGGTTGGGTGTTCAACAATATGCTTCCTTCTGGATTTCTAAATATTCTTACTTCTTATATGTATCTTAGCTATACATATCCTTTACTGCGAGTCAAATCAATCTATCCATGCAATTGTAACTCTCCAATTCGATAAGAGGGGGAATTCTCTGCTACGGGAAAGGATTTTTCTCAAACGCATAGACGTTATACGAAGAAAGAACAAGCGTCAATGTACAAAGAGAAACTAAGCATTAAATCTTTCCAATGTACACACATAAAATCTTCCTTAATGCTAAGGAAGAGCGTCAACTCTTTCCAATATACATCTACATAGGGAAAATAATTCCTTAATATGCAGAGACTAAGTTGCTTTGCAACATATTCTTGTTTGACTTGCAACAGATTACAATATCTTCCTTGGCCCAGAGATAGAAAAAAGACAATGAATTTTAATGTGAAGTTCTATTTCCCAACTTTAGGGTATGCAAGTTATTATTATTTTGATCGAATATCGATTTATGCACAAATTGCTTGGCATAGTATGCTATTTGGTTCCTTTGAGAAAAGTCAATGGCATCCATCAATTATGGTGATGAGGTCATTACATGCGTTTTGCAAGGGATTTGAATGCTTCTTGCTTTTTATTTTTTAGACATAATTATTCATCTCTAGATCTTTTGAAAAATAAATAATTGTCAAACTTGAAAATGATATACGAAAAATACATGTATATGAATAAATTTTAATTAATTTTGAATTAAATTACTTACCATTTAAAAATAAAAATAGAAACTTTTTACCACATTCTTGCCTTCGGCAGTAATAAAAATTGAAATAGCATTTAATATACTATTGTAATTAAATGAAAATATAATTCAAGAATATTTTTTGACAACGATATAATTGGTCTGCACTAATCCCTCCACTTCTTACAAGTAATGCCACTCGGCCCTCACTCCAGTCAAAACAACATTCAACATGAAAATAGAAGAGTACATATACATTACATGACTACTTCACCAAGCAAAAGAGTATTTATCATAAGCTGGTGAATATTGCCCTTCATAATCTGGCGAATATTGACCAAGAAGATAACTTCCAATTGACCACTTCACCCAAACAAGGTCATGGAAAACACTATATATCCATCTCTCAAATACTTTTATACCCAAAAATCTTAATATTGTGTTGCCTGATACAATGCAGACTATTTCAAAAAATATCATTGCACAAATTAGAAGAGTCTTTGTGCCAGAACGAGAAAATTTTATAATTTGCAAATGCAAATACAAATCTATGCAGTCCATACCCAAAGCAATGGTAACAACTGCCATTATGACGACAAATCTAAGTTCATAGGGTGGCATGGAATGCGTATAATATCATTTGTTAATGCTTCCTTCCAATGCAACCAACACTACCCAACTAATAGCGCAACCCAAATTCATAAAACCTATCATGAAAGACCATATTCTGTGGCTTAGATGATTACCTCTAAATGAAAACAACTAGCATACAAGGTTGTTATTGGTGTTATTGGTATTAGATCTAACCTCATCTTTGGTTATAAACACATGGGCAACAAATCCTCTTCCTCTTTTGTCCACAACATAATCTTTAATCGCCTTTCTAGCTACCAGAGCGCTAGAGAAACCATCCACTTTGAACCAGAAAGTTAAAAGAATGTTGATGAATATTTTTGTCAACCTCAGAAATATTAGGGAGGTAGTGTCGTATTCTTCTTTTGTAGAGATTTCCTCTCTCCTAGCCATAGAGTTTTCAAGGTCATACGAAATGATGCCTATGGCACGTGTGATTATGGCTCCTCTAGCTTCGTTCTCTTTAGAATTGAATGATTTGATCAACAACTTTGTCCAACGATCATCTTCAACTGAAGGCAGTGGAATGTAGATGCAAGCAGTTGGAAAGGATTCATCATAAATATCACTTAGTGTTGTACACACTGTAGCAGGGGGGTCAACCATGGTTCCCTCTGTCATTCTCCACTCCACACTACCAGTCTCTGCATGCAACAGGCCCTGCTTGCACCCATGGTACCCATTTATCAGATAATTGATACATGAGAGTTGGCACAGGGAGGTATCGGTCAGTTGTTTTATTGTTCCAAGCATCCATTTAACAAGCATGATTGTAATGACCTCATTTTTTCCTGTCCAAAATGCAATGCATCTGCAAATGTTGGAGGGACAAGTGCAGATCTCTAGAGTGAGTACTAGAAAGTCCAAAGTGAAGCATTGTAGAATGACAGATCACACCTGATGAGCATTGTAGATATACTGCATAAATTGCCTCACGGACGAATTGGGCATCCCATTGAATTCCCCCTCACCATTACCTCTAAGAAAACATGATCAACCAAGCTTTGAATTCAATTCCAACCAGCGACTGTAATTTCAAATTCTTGAATTCCCCCTCACCGTTACCTCTGAGAAATATTTTCTTATGAGGAATTCAACCATTGATACAATACAGGGACGATTTCCATGGAGTTGGAGACACGTTGGAAATGACAAGCAAGTGTTTGGGTTTTGCAATTATGTTCTTCATTATGTTACAGAAAGTTGGTGTGGAAAATGACACAGGTAGCATTGAATCTCTCTCTCTTTTCATTTGCATGGATTTGTTGCACATTGTGACATGTCATCTTCAATTCTTGATAACCATGCAAGGCTATGAAAAATAATGAATTGTGGGAAGGGTACCTATAACAAGTCATCAGTTTAATTGCTTAATATCATTCTCATGTGTGAATGAATTCTAGGACGGAAGAAATCATCTATTGGGTTTTCTCTCTCATTTCATCCCTACGTTATACCCAACTATAAGGATATTAGTTAAATCAATTATGACCATTGGGGATTTATTGAGTAAGTGTTTTTTTCTTTCTTTTGCAGGTACATTGATAGCCAACTATGGCAGGAAGTCCCCCTCCTCGGTTCCTTCACCTTTTCATCATCCTACAATTAAGTCTTGAATCAAACTTCTAAACTGTAAATTTCATTGCAAATTCCTCTTCACGCCATTTAATCAATCCACACAGTTAGATAAAATCACTTTGCAACATGTAAATTTGGGTCTCTCATGTATAGAGAGGGATCATGTGTTGTTGAATCTGAGTTTCACTATAGGTGTAACTGTAGTGAAGGCTATGAAAAAATTCTTAATATGATAGCAGGCCCCTATCTCAAACCATGTATGTGTTGGAATATTGAGAGGGGAGGGTTGGGGTGAATCAGTATCGGAATTTTTTACCATTTTCAATAATAGTATTTATAAACTTTAACTTTAGCAGAAGTCTATCATTTATGATTGCATTCAATATATCATGAGCATATAACCATAAACAATATCATCACATCAAATAACCAAATGCACAATACACCAGAGTTTACATGGAAACCCAAATGGGAGAAAACCATGGAATCTTAATTCTTATATATATCAAGAATACATTCATAGGAAACACCAACTTCCAAATTCTCCAACACCAACTGGAAGGAGCCACAAACTCCTTGATTTCTTTGGCACCAACTGGAAGGAGGCTACGACCCCCTGATTTACAAGCACCAACTTGAAGGAAGCACTAAAGCCCTGAGTTCTTTGGCACCAACCAAAAGGAGTCTTCGACCCCTTGATTTATAGGCACCAAACTAAAGGAAGCTCCAACTCCCTGAGTTATTCGGCACTAACCGAGAGGCTACAACCCCCTTTCCTTGCCCCATTTTGTTGCCCTGAAATATAAGTGTAGATTCATTGTCACTACCACTGATCAAACTGTAACTTCCACTTTCACTGATACATCAACCAACCTGTCACTGTCACATCAACCAATCTACCATTGTCATTGTCACATCAACCAATCTTTCATTGATTATCAACCAATAATCCAACCTCTCACTGTCCCTGCCATCGTCACTATCATTGTCTCTATCACTCACATACCATCATCAACTAACTATAACTAGATCCACTAACTTCCAAGTGGCTTCTGATAAAGACTCCCTGGATTTGACTCTTAATATCCTATAAAATTGAAATTGCTTGAAGTAAAGGACTAGGCCATCCACATGGCAAGGTCACATCTTGATTTCATAAGCGTGCCTCTTGGTCACTGAATTTGAAATATATCTAAAAATTTATACAGAAAACAAGTAAATCGGTACGTGACATATATGTCATGGCTAAATAATATGTATATGTATGTAGTTAAATAGTATAAGTTTTGTTTTGAGTGTATGGGGCGGACCGCTAAATTGTTTTCAAGTATTTTGTGGCTTTTTGAGTGTATTTAGCTTGTTGATTTTTGCATGGCCCCTTTAGGGGCAACCACCTGTAGATTAGTGAATGAAAAATTATACAATGAAAAAATGACAAAATTAACTAATTACAAGTAAACGATTACACCATTCAACCCAAAGGAATGGGTTGAGGCTCTTTGCAAGCAAAAAGTCCGCCATGTGCATGAAAGCCCCAACTGATCCCTTGTATGGGGATTGAAATTTCACTGTTTGAAATTTAGAAATAGTGATGATTATCTACTCAAGTATAGATCAGATTTTATGAACATAAATTCACAAGTAAACTACTCAAACTATTTACACAAACAAAGTGTATGAACATGGGTATGTGTGCTAAAATTTTTGAAATGAGTGCAACTGGAAATAATGTGAATATGAGAGTGATTGGGTAGATTTATCGATCAAATTGGATGTTTTTTCTTTGTTGTCCTGCTGGCCCCTTTGCCTCAAACATGTCTTTATGTGGTCCCCAACTGCTTAGGAGAAGCAAAGTAGGTGACCGATTATGTCCTTGCAAGAAAACAAATAAATTTGAGTATTTATATAAGAAAAAACTGAATTAAATGTAACATAAATTTGCACATAAAAGACATATAACAACCAACTAATATGGATGTCCTGTGGGGGGAAATTGACCAAAATGGCCAATTTTCCTATTTGGGAGAGAAAGGTTAGTGGTAAGAAAACATAACAGAAATGTACATGAACGAAAAGAGGAAGCAAACAAGTATGAACAGCCAACTAAGGGGCTTATTTGAGGGTTGTCCTAAGGGCCCTAGGACTCTCGGCCACTAGCTAAGGCTGAAAACAACTAAGTGCTTCAGAAAATCTGCACTAAAACACATCAAACAAGTTAAACCAAGCTGTTAGAAAATGAAAGAAGGCAATTTAAACCCAAGGAAGCAACAACTAACAACTAGCTAACCAATCCCTCCTAGAGATAGCTAAAATTACAAGCATTTACTTCTACCCCTCAACCCTTAACCAACAAGTGACACATCCAACAACTAAAATATAACAAGTATCACACACAATAAGAGTCTTGGAAAATTTCAGCAGAGCTTTGTTACTAGATTCATCCTCATTTTTACAATGTTAGCCCTCTTATTTATAAAGAAGAGGTGAAGGCTTAGGGTTAGGTCACAAGACACTTGTCACTTTTGGAAAAGTGACAAGTGGACCAACCCTAAAGTATTTTTGTCTTTTTACCATAAATTAACCTTGTCCTAAAAGAGAATATTATCCAAAAGGGATCAAATCAAATCTGATTTGACCACTTAATTACAATGTATACATATCAAAAAAAAAATCACGCGATACTACATATTACAAAAAGTCATTTTTCATAAAATGACAAAATCAATATGACACATCACCATTTGACTTGGGATTTGTGCCATTGCAAAGGATATTTTACTGATACCATTCTTTGTAGCTGTAGGTGAGGTGATTTAGGACTGTTCCAGGCCATCCATGGCTATTGGATTCACGGGGATGAAGCCCCAAGGTGTGGGGAAATTGACCAAAATGCTTAGGAGGGCAAGGGGCCTTTGAGATTTGGTCGTTGTATGTAAGGAAATGTTTTTTGTCCAGGCACTTTTAAGACCTGATTATACCCCCCCTTTTCTTCCTATAAGTTTCCCTACGATTCGATCGAAGCATGGCTTTGATTTGGGCTTGTTTTGGTGAGGGGACCCCCTGGGCCTGAGCCTTGAGAGGCCTTTCCCCTATACCAAACAGACACAAAAATGATTTTTATTGTGCCCATGCTATATCTATATCCTCTACCTTTCTTTTTCCTTTCGTTTGGCACAAATCCGACTCCGTATGAGTACGATATGGCCTTAGGAAGGTACGTAGGAAGGAGTCAGTCGCGAGTCTGATCAGGTAAAAGTTTGAAATTGAGGTAAAATTCTAGGTTGGAAACTAGAATTAAAAGGATACTACAGGCCTCCATACCTGTAGCTTAAATGGGTTTTCCTCATCCGACCCAATTTGGCCTCGGAGACCCCCAATTAGGCCTCCTTATGGCTCATGCTTATCGGGCCAATAATGAGTTCATGTTGCTCTGGGACATGCCACTAAAATTTTGGGCTCAATTTATAGAGGTGAATGCCATGGATACATTCTGGACTTTGCCCTGGTCATTTTGACTATCCACGGGTGAAAATTGGCCTCTATATGGCGAAGTTATGCAATTAAAATGTCCAGTGACCCTTAGGGGGGGGGAATTAAAATTTTAATATATAGTTTTAAATATATATAATAAAATTCATTAAAAAGAATTTTAAATTTTAT
>ML781212.1:1765678-1827582 GCA_009831015.1 Picea engelmannii | reverse complement strand
AATAAATTAAAAAATAAATAAAAATGAAACCCCAAACTAGACCCTCTACCAGATGCCCCTGGTCGCCCATACGACCAGGGAGGAACCCGAAAACAGGGATCACGGGGAGGGAGAAGTGAGGAGGTGCGATGGAGCGGAGAGAGGAGTTGGGGGTTGGGGTTTTGGGAGGAGTGGTTGGAGAGGCGGTGGTGGAAGTGAGGTCATGCGGAGGAGGGAGAAGAGGCAGGAGAGTCGGAGGGAAATGATGGAAGGGGTCGTGTTTTAAGGGTCCGCGCACAGTGGAAAAGAGGGTGGAGGTTTGGGAGAGGGTTGAGCCGAGGGTATGGAGGAGAGGATGGAGGAGTCTGGTAGGAGTTGGTGGAGGACTACGTGTGCGGAGAGGGACAACATGGGAGATGGGAGGAGGTAGTGGTTGTGGTGGAGGGCGTGCACACAGAGCTAGGAAGAGGGGTGGAGGAGAGTAGAGGGAGGCAAGCTAGTGTGCGCACAGTGGTTGGGAGATGGCCGAGGTGTTGTTGGGCGCAAAGGAGGTGGTGGGGGATGAGGGAGCGTGTTGGCTGGTGGGAGGTACTACTGGGAAAAGTACATGTGGATGGAGGTGGTGAGGGGTGGTGGTGGTGCCTGGGTGGTGGGTAGGTGGCCAACCACCCCCAAAATTATTTTTGAATTTTTTTTACATTTTTGGGTTTTTTCCAATAGTTAAGAGAGGAAGGTTTTGGGTTCAAACTCCCTCCCCTCCCTTTTGATTTCTGGGAGTTTATGGGAATTTATGAGCAAAGGAAAAGGGAGGGGGATGGGGTTCAAAGCCTAGGGCCTGTAAATGGCCATGCACATGCCTTCATACCCAACCACATTAAAAAATTTAATCCTCTAAAGGAGCCTTGGAGGGTTGGGCCTCGTTCCCAAGAGGGGTTCAAATCCCCTTCCCTTTGAATTTTTTGCACACATAAAAACAGCTGAAATTCACCAACTAGAAAACATGAACCAACAAACATGAAATATGAACCAACAATCAACTTGACATATGAACCAGGACTGAGACAATCATCTTGAAGGTAGAAATAAAACCTTTCAATGAAAAAATTTCACCACAACCAGCAAGTTTTTTCCTTTTGAATTGGGGACTGACGAGGTTTACTTGGATTTGTGCCTAAAGATTGTTGTATGGTCATGGATAGATTCTGAATGCAAACCTACACTTGCTTCCAGGATGCCTCCTTCTATCATTGAATCCTGTTGCAGAGCTCCCTCTCCCCTTGGCCAAAATGTCAAAAGGACTTGAGAGAGGGGAGGGGGGGTTTGTATTTTCTAATTTTCAAAAAAAAAAATTCCCCAATATTACATTAGGGAGGCTCTGTGTCCTCCCCTTGATTTCCCAAAAATTTTGAATTTTTTATAATTTTTTCCATTATTTTTTTTAATATTCCTCGAAAATTGTGCAAGTCAAAGTTTGACTTTGACTTTGACTTTGACCTTGTTGTTGTTGACTTAGCCCCAAAAGGGTTTCCAGGTGAGACATAGTCGAAATTGGATGTAGGGCACGTCATTGGAAAGGTCTTGACGAGCCCGTCGAGAATATGTCATCACCAATCTGAAATAATGTCAGTGCAGCCCTCAATTTTAGCCTAGAACAGTGGCCGCTTAAAACCCCTAACTTGTTGGTGGGTCCACATGGAACCCAATCTTGCGAAAGGTGCCAAATCGCCATATGATATCCAATCGAGGCCAATGAGGTACCGTTGGAAAGGTATCAATGATTCATTCAATGAGGTGGCCATATATTTGTGTGTTGGAGACATTAATGGTTGTTTTCGCTATCATGAAACCCTGTGATGCAAGTTGGTTTCCCCCCTTTTGCCTGAAATAATTGACCAACTTGTGACAGCTCTAACCAGACCATCCGAGGTTGGAATGAGGCAAATGAGGAGTCGTTGAAAATTTATTTGAGTCAATTACAGCATGAAATCACTGAATATATGAGTTAAAACAATTTACCAACAATTTTTAAACCCCTAAGCACTGCAACCAATCTAGTGTTTGAAATTAGTCATGAACTTGCGAAAGCTCGTTCTTACCAACCGGGGGTCGAAACCAAGCACGGGATATACCATTGGAAATCTATCACACTTCCCTACAAAATTTATTGGTTTTAATTTCCTTTTGAAACAGGAATCTGAACAGAATCATACTGGGAATTCATTGCTATTGGTTTTGGCCATTCGAGTGGCGCTAACTTTGTGTCCTTTGTATGGGGTCATATAGACTCAGAATCGGGCTCATGATAGCTCGTTGAAAATCTTGTCCTGATCCCTACAATATGGAAGAATTATATTTCCCAAATTGTGACCAGAATTCATCTTATCCTTTGCGAAAGGACCTCGTCCGCAAGGGACCCACCTAGTGATAGGTGAAGGGGGCTAACGTTGAAATTTTTGCAAACTGTGTGCTTAGCTCATAAATCTAAACTCGACATTTTTGACACGAGGAATTATGATGTGGGATAGGGTTCACAACCCTCTGAAGGTGTCCAACCAATACTCTTTCAAGGGTAGAGGCCATAGTAACTATGACCCCAACAACTGTCTTTGACTGGAACCATAGCACCAAGGGACATTTGTGGAGCAATGACAATGTAAAATACCATGTTGAGCCCAGATCATATTCTTGGTTCAACATTCCCCAAAAATATCTGCACTAAAGAGGTTGGTTTCGGAAAACCAACCGTATTTTTTTCTTTTACTAGAAACTCTAGCAGATGAAGACATGACTACCAAACTTCTTTTCGCCCTCTTCCTAGTCTAGTCTTTTATGGGTCTGGATGCCAAAGGTAGGTCGAGGGGCTTAGTCATTAGATGGAGAGATCAAAGAATCAAAATTTTAAACTCATGGGCATTTGACTCAGGCTTAGGGGGGGAATTTTCTAGTGGAAGGGATTGGAAAGGAGCTCAGAATAATAAATGTTTACAACCCTCATACAGACCAAAGCACGTTTTGGGTAAACCTGCTTGGTAAAGATATTTTGAAGAACGACCTCCTAATTCTTAGGGGAGATCTAAATTTTTCCTTGGGGGAAGCTAAAAGTTGGGGCCCCTCAACCCACCCAGACAACCAAACAGGTTTCTTCACTCATCTCCTGGCCTCCAATGGACTTATTGATATAGCCCCCCTAAAAATGTTACCCACTTGGAGGAATATGAGGGTAGGAGAGGCTCATATTGCAAAAAGGTTGGATCATTTTTTGATATCTAAACCTTTAGAGATGCTTCCTTTCCAATTTCGTCAATGGATTGATAATGTTGGCGAATCAGATCATTCCCCAGTTTGGTTTGAAATGGAAGGAGGCCCCCAAAAGCCAACAACCCCTTTTAAATTAAACTCCTTGGTTTAAAGATGAAATATTTCAGCAGTTGGTCAAGTCAAACTGGACTAACATAAGGGATACCGAAGGCACTCCGACAACTATCCAATTTGCGTCAAACCTTAAAAGAATAAAAAAACGGGTTATCCCTTGGGCAAAAACAAACAGAAAGCAGAGGAACAGGAGCTCCAAATCATTGAGGATCGGCTAAGACTTATAAAAAAAGATTTGGAGGCAGGGTTCATGACATATTTGGCTCGCGACAATATGAAAAGGCTGGAAGCCAAGCGTAGACTATTGGTGGCATAACAAGAGGAAACGTGGAGACTAAAAAACAGAGCTATATGGCTAGAAAATGAAGATGAAAATACAAATTTTTTTTAAGCCTATGCAAAAGGGAGGAGAGATGATAACACCATATGGAGTTTAAAGGACCAGGAGGCCAGATCCATTACTTCCTTTGAAGGTCTAGCAAATATGGGAAAAAAACACTTTCAGTCTCTATTCAAAGTGAACAAGAATGTAAATATTGCAGAAATCATAAAGGTGGATTTATATCTCCCAAGTTTTGTGAATGAACAAGGGAATCAAGAGTTATTTGTCAAAGTCATAGAAGCGGAGGTTAAAGAAACTCTACAAATATTCTAGAAGGATAAAATCCCTGGTCCAGATGGATGGACAATAGAATTCTTCAGGGGGTTTCTAGATCTAATTGAAACAGATCTATTAAAAGTTATCGAGGAATCCCGTATCAATGGTAGAATCCATGGACCCTTCAATACTAATTTTATTGCCCTCATTCCTAAGGTAAATGATCCTCATACTTTTGATGAATTCAAGCGAATATCTTTGTGTAATTGTATTGACAAAATTATTTCCAAAATCATAGCTCAACGACTAAAGCCTTTTCTATCGGAGGCCATTTCCAAGGAGCAGTTTGAGTTTTTAGAAGGCAGACATATACATGAGGCAATAGGGGTAGCTCAAGAGGGTTTGCATAGTCTAAAGACTGCAATATCAAAGGGATCAATCCTAAAAATTGATCTCTCAAAATCCTATGATAAAGTGAACTGGGCTTATATCCAACTTCTTCTTACACACCTCGGTTTTCAGGTACCATTTATAAAATGGTTGATGGCATGAATTTCTTCAGTCTCCTTTGAAGTCCTCATCAATGGGGCAGTCTCCCCCTTTTTCATCTCAGAAAGGGGTCTGCATCAAGGCTATCCCTTGTCCCCTTTACTTTTCCTTCTAGTGGCCAAAGTACTGAGTAAATCTATAGACTCAACAACTAGGGCAGGGAATTTTCGAGGAATACTGGATGCAACAGGGATGAGGATCACTCATATCTTATTTGTGGATGATGTCCTCATTTTTTGTAATGGGCGATTTGAAGATGAAGAAATTCTAAATGGAAATCTATCATTGTTCCGACTGGCCACAAGGATGATAATAAATTACCAAAAATCAACCATCACTACCTATGAAATGGATGGAGAGGAAATGAAAGTATATCAGATATTTTTTCCCTTCACTTTTCAGGATATTTCAGGACTAAAATACCTGGGTTTTCAGTTAAAACTGAACAGTTATAGGAAATAAGATTGGAAATGGTTGATAACTAAATTAGAGAAAAGATTAAATGGATGGAGCTTTAGATGGTTATCTAGAGAAAGTAGATTCAAACTGACCAAATCCGTTTTGGAAGCCATACTAGTTTATTGGATGTTGCTAGCATGGATACCCAAGGGGGTGCTTGAAAAAATCAGAAGGATTTGTACTCGTTCAATTTTTTCTAGGACTGGAGATAAGTATACTCAGCCATGGGCAAAGTGGGGAAATATAGCAATGCTAAAATCTTTGGGAGGTTGGGGGCTCAATTTTTATTTTTTTTACAAGACCCTTGTAGCAAAGGCTTGCCGAAGGCTCATTTCAGTATCTAGTCTGTGGTCTCTAGTAGTCTCACAAAAATACATCTCCCTGGCTTCAATTGAACATTGGATCAGAAACCCAAACAAATCTGCAAACAATGGATCGATTATTTAGAAAGTGATGATCTCCTCGTTCTCGATAGTCAAGGACAGTCTTGCATGGAGGGTAGGTAAAGGAAATCATCTTCGTATTGTATTTGATCCTTGGCTAGGGTGTGGGAATTATCATATTCTTCTGGAGGACCTGATTGAATAGCTTCACAGGTAAGGTGTCTTCTACCTCTCTCATCTAGTTGATCCTCTTACAACAAATTTATGGAATCAAGGATGGAAAAAAGCTACTTTGCTAGGATTAAACATGAATTATGCATATCTAATGAGAAGCTATATTGTATCACTCAGAAGAGGACATATTAGACTCAGAGATAGGGAATATGAATTAGTGTGGCAAAAAGACCCCATAGGTTTCTATACTCCATAAGTGGGATACATAGCTCTGAATATAGACCCCCTACAACAAAATCCCAAATGGTGGTGGAAGGGCCTTTGGAAGATGAAATGCCCTCAAAAAGACAAAATCTTTATGTGGGAAGCCTTGAACAATCAAATCCCAACCTAGGAAATCATGAATAAGCGTCAGATAGAAGGTCTAGGGAGATGCGCTCTTTGTAAAAATGCAAATGAGTCCACCTTCCATATCCTCATCACATGTCCTTTCACCATGAAAGTATGGACATAAACGTCTAGTAGACTCAAGAAGAGCTTCATATGGAATGGAGATTCTTTGGAGATGGGTTGGAAGAATTGGACATGTGACCCAAGAAATAATGAGATAAAATCTCTCCCACTCAATAAGTTGGGGAATCTGGCTAGAAAGGAATGCAATATTTTTTAAAGAAAAGATTCAATTCCAGAAGTAATCGTAGAACAATTCCTATGAATCCTATCCCATTTTCCCTAGTCCAAAGATGCACTAGCATTACAGGTAAGAAAACAAGAGGCTATAGACTCATCAAAACCTTGGGCGTTTTTCAATGGAGCCTCTCAGAACACCATTTGTGGAGGAGGAGATGTTCTATATTCTTCAAATAACCATTGTTTTAATTTTAAAATGGGTTTGGGCAGGGGGACAAAAAACTATGTTGAACTCATGGCATTGAAGCTTTTACTTCTTTTCACCAGAGAAAAAGGAATACAACAAATTCAAATTTTTGGGGACTCTATGAATGTCATTAATTGGAAAAGAAAACATCAAACTTGTCACAATATTTTTCTTTTTCCTATTCTAGAGGAAATATTTAGTCTGTTGGACACTTTTGATACTGTGGTAATCTCTCATGTAGACAGGGAGAAAAACTTGGTAGTGGATTCATTGTCCAAAGAGGGATTGCTGCTCTCTCAGGGACAATGGTACATTACTAAATCAAAAGAGGAAGACACAAATGCCTTTTATCATAGGCCCCTTATAGAAGATCAAGGGCACTTGCAGTATTGAAGGCAGTTTGACAGTAAAAACTCCTCTTGCAAGAAGTTTTGATCAACACTATTTTTCTCCTTTTCGGCCTCTTCATGGATACTTTTCTCTTTTTTCTGCATAGCATTTTGATCATAAATATTATTATAAATTAGCACTACTTTGGATGGACATTATGAACATATATAGGATACCAACATAGGGTATCTAGGAACCACAAAGGTTGTGCTATTTTTCTATATATAAAGGACTCATATTATGTATAGAGTATATGTCCACCTTATTTTGGGTGTGATTTTGTAATCTGCAATGGTAGACAAGGCAATGCGGGCTTTCAACAACCAAATACTCTGTTGATCCTTATACACACTTTTGGTGTGTTGTTCTCCGAAAGCACCTACAAAATGTAATTTTGTCTCCTATAAGGAATAGAAATATGTTTTTTTAAAGAAAAATAAATAAATAAATAAAAACCATTGCCACTATGAATAATGCAATATCAGTATCTTGTAACAATGGTATATTTATGATAGTTGTGATAACTTTATCGTCACCACAATCATATACATGAAAACACGACGTAATAATACCATCCCAAGGGGTCAATCCTATGAGTACACGCTAGTGATTGTCCAAACAAGCCAACGAAATTCATAGTTAAAATTTGTGATGAAGAATTCATAAATAATACAAATAGAAGCATTGACTATTTTGTTGTAATTCAAAAACCAGATAAATAGAGGATGAGGTATGGAGATGATGTTTTCATTGTCCATCTAAATGATTTGTGGAAGGTTAATTGGGTGATTGTGTCATGGAAATTGTTTTTTAAGACGGGAAGAGATGAGTTATGTTAGCAATTGTATTGTCATGTGTATTGTTTTTTGGATTAAATGTGTTATGGTTTAAATTTTAATAAATCTAAATGCATAAATAAATATAACAATTTGCAATTATTGACTTATAAAAACAAAGAAAATTTAATTATTAATTACATAATTCATATAAAAAGTGAATGGTGAGAATTTTACCTGAAGAAATAAATCACTTGCAATGTTTGAATGCACTAACTGAACATAGAACCATTGCGCTCCAATATTTTGTCCAATAGACCGCAACTGAGTGTGGAGGACAAGTAGCTCCTCCAATATTTTGTCCAATAGACCCCAATCTAGTGTGGGGGATGACTCTCCCCCAACCAACATCTCAATCAAGACATAGAAGAGCCCCAATATGTCAACCAACTACCTATTATAACTTCTCAGTGTTTCCATCAAATTGACCAAGAAAAAGATCTAATATTTCCCTCTCCACCCTCATTAAATAGAATTCATTTATCCATCTGTTCAAAGCAAAGATATAGGCTCCACTTGTAGTCATGTAGTTTTAATGCTTTCTTAATTTAATTTTTCTTACATTTTCTTTCTTTATTTATTTATTTTTATTAATAAATTAATTTCTTTATTAACATTACTTTAATTATTATTATTTATTATTACGCTGAAGGCGTTCTTTAAGGGAGAGGTTTTTTGCCAGTTTCTTCATTTGTCGAGAGTGTATGGAGGGAAGCCACGTGTCAAGCGGATATGTTTTAGAACGTTCACCCAAACCTTTTACGTGGCAACGTCGATGTGGTTCAAAACGTTCTAGATGGCAGAAGAACCTCTTGGATGGATAACCATGCTTGCATCACCGACACTAGTGCTATTCCGCATCTGGTGCCCCTGCTCTCATCTAAATACCCTAAGACGCAGGAAAACAACGCAACTAGGGTCGTGGAAGCTGACGCGATGCCTCTGCTAGTGAAACTTCTGACAGAAGAGGACCATGAACGACCGAGCCTGGCCGACGATGCTCTGGTCATGCTCACCATGGTGGTATCTGCCCTGGAAGCCTCTACGATCCCCACCCTCGTCATGGCCCAATGTCAGAGGATCAAGTCTGTCCCGGAGTTATCGCTCATTCTCAACGATGGCGTTGAAGGGGTTGAGAAACCTCGGTTGCTCTGAAGGTTTTGAGGAAGGTTGGGGATTTTGATGATGTGGAAAAGGCAAAGAAAAGTCACATTATTCGAGCTGGTAAAGGTAAGATGAGGAACATATGCTATTTTTCACGCAAGGTTCCTCTGATTGTTTATGCCACTGAAGGGGCTAAACTTGTTATATAAATGAGAATTCAACCACTTACAAGGATGGACATTATATCAACAACATTTTACTTTTGTCTGCATATAGAAGTTGTAGGTGACACAATATTTTGTTGTCTAATTATCTCAAAGCAAGTATTTAAATCAATGAAAATAATTGTTGTTGGGGTATTTAACATGGATTCAGATGTTCTGCTATCTATATAGCTAACATTGTTGTGCAATCTATAATGAATTGATTAATTGCAATTGAATTTTTTTTCCTTCTTGTTGAGATTTCCTTGTACTTATTTCAGGGATGGGTATGCATTTGACATCATCGCATATTATCTCAACTAATGAAGTAGTCTAAGAAACAAATTTCACTTGAATTGATGAGATTTTCGAGTTTAAAGTTTATCGGGCAGAGAAATTCGATAGAACAGAGGTCTGGAAAAGTCCACCGAACAAATTTGTGTCTGAATTTGTATCTAGGCTATTCTAGAAACACGTTGCAGGCCTTGGACATTAGAGGAACTCACAAATTTTTTTCTACAAGATATTTTGCATTGAATATCTGGTCGGAAAATGCTTCAGTTTGAAGAATTTTACTGTATTTTACTGAATGTTGTTGCCATCGTGGACTTGTGGAATGAACCAATCCATATCATTTTAAGGGTTTAAATGATGGCCTCTACTAGAAATTTGTTCAGGAAACGGTTTCATGGTCAAGAAGTGGAAGGAAGTACAAATTTTTTAGCCGAAAAGCTGAGGCAATTTGTTGAAAATTTGAGGCGATCCAGTGAAACATATCACCTATAAAAGCTTTGATCTGTCTCGTAATTTGTTGGTATTTTTGTTTCTTTGCTCTCTTTAGTGAGATTTTGTTATTTTACTAAAGGGGAAATTAGTCATTTGATTTTGTCATCTATTTCAAGTGCAAATCATTGACCTTGTATCAATCCCGATCTTCACACAGTGTTGGCCTGTCATCCATCTAAATTGTTGAATATACTTTGAAACTGTGGTGTTTAGGGAAGTTTACCCACATTGAAAATAAATTCACATATCCTTATATTTTTTTGGCTGTTGAGCTTGATATTATTGTATATAGGAGTCTTTAGACATTGGCCTTTAGGTCATTGTTGGATTCCCATGGTTGTTGGGGATAAACTTGTTAAGGATTTCATGAATATTCCAAGTGTGGAGATTGCTTTTGTTGATAGATTGAATTTGCTAAAGGTCGCTCCCAGTGGGCATTTGGGTCGTTTTATTATATGGACGAAGTATGCTTTTGAGAAGCTTGATAGTACTTTTGGGGGTTTTGAGAAGGAATCTTTGCAGAAGAAGGGATATTTTCTGCCTTGTGTGAAGATGGTCAATTCCGACCTAGCAAGGATTGTGAATTTTGATGAAATACAGTCTGTTGTGAAACCCATCAACGGGGAAATCAAGCGAAAGTCGCTCAAGAAGAACCCGCTTAAGAACTTGGGTGCTCTTCTGAAGCTCAACCCACATGCGAAAACTACGAGGTGAATGGCTCTTTTGGCTGAGGAGCAGCGTGCCAAGGCTAAGCAAGAGAAGTTGGATAGGAAGAAGAAGGAACCAAAGCTATGTAGATTAATTCATTATTACTTTGGGTTTTTGGTTTTTTTTTTGCCTGAAATTTTCCTCACTAAAATTTACGGTTGAACATTGTGTGGAAATGGTCTATTTAGTTAGTATTGATTAGGTCGAATCATCTCGAGTCTATTTTTGTGTTTCTTAATTAATGTAAATAAGAAAGAGAAGATTCAATTTAACACATACGACCAGGAAATATTTTTGTTAGTTCCATTTTTGGTGATGAAATGCATGGTTTGGTTAGCTTTTGAGAGTTTGAGTTTCCTTTTTATTTTCTCTATTCTCTTGACTAGAGAAGGTTCAGAACTCTTTACAATATCATATTTCCAGGAGAGTTTGTATCTATTTCATAGAAATCACCCAGACTTAGCCCCATCGATGAAATGGCCCAGACTTAACCCCACCAGAAAAGACTAGATCAACAGAAGAACTACTTTTACTACCCCAATCATAAAGACCACATTAGCATAAGAACCACTTTTAATGGCATCTCTTCATTATTAGAAAATCAATGGTACTTTTTTACTTACAAAAACTTCATAATGTCATTTACGAAAACTTCATAATGTCGTTAGTGTAGATTAGTTCGCCATTCTTTTGTGTATCTTTGCCATTGCTACTTCGATTATCTTTAGGTTTAATTAGGAGATGTTGGAATTAAGTCTATCGAGTCACTATTAAGTCTAAGAAAACAATTAAAAATTAAGAATGTGCTTTGGATCAATATAATTATAATTAGTGAGGTCACAAATCCTTATGATCTTGAGGTATGCATCATTTCCTTGAAAATATGTGTTTTTTTTCTAAATAATTGTTTTTATTATTAAAGTAAAAAGCTATTAGTCTGTGGTGTAATTCATTTTCCTTATGATCTTGAGCTATGCATCATTTCCTTGAAAATATGTGTGTTGTTTCTAAATAATTGTTTTTATTATTAAAGTAAAAAGTTATTAGTGTGAGTTGTAATTCATTTGTAAACTAATCTTCTTCTATTTTTTTTTTAACTTTTCATAAGAAGCAAGTAATAATAATAATAATAATAATTTTTAAGGTCACGACCAAGCCAGATATCAAATTGGTGTATGAGACTTGTCCCCCTCTGGCCAACGATTTGAATGGTATACATACCCTACCCCCTACCTCCCTCTAGATTTGAACTTATGACCTCTTAGGAGGAAACACACATTCTTAACCATTAGGCCCATTATTAGTAAATCTGTGTTCCTCATTCCACTTGTGTTATAATTAGTTCAAATCTTATTATCCAAACTCTTTGGATCGAACATAAACTTTTATAAGTCCCTTTTTTAAATTCTTTTGAGAATAAAATGAAAGGATCGTAATAACTATGGATCCCCTGCATCTAATTCATAATATTTTAATTTACAAAATATAATTTAATTAAAAAATAAGAGAGAAAAAATAAAATATTTAATAATGAAAAATGAAAAAAAAATCCAAAAAATGCAAAAAGGACATAATTAAAAAATTAAAATAATGATAATGGAAAAAAAAGAAAAACATAAATAACAAATTATTGGAAAAATTAAAATAACAATAATAAAGAAGAAGAATATTTAAAAAAACTATAAAGAACAAATAATTAAGAAAAATGAAAATGCTTTAATGGATAATAAATGTTAGGAAAAATAGAGAAATAGAAATAATAAATTGCATAAAATAAATTAAATGAAAAAATATACACCATTTTATTTTAAAAGAAGAAAAAAAGGAAAAGTAAAATAAGAATGGAAATTGAATTGAAATAAAATAAAATGTATTAATAATAACAAAGAAGTAGACTTCCTTATATATTGGAAAGTAAAATGAAAGACCAGGGAAGCAATAGGGAACTAACAAGTAAGAAAAGAGATAAACGTATTTTTGATTGAATTGATAGATATCAAAATATATATAAGGAACTCAATGAGAGGGAGAGGATTCACAAAGACCATAAATTGAGAAGGGAAATAATACCATGGAGTTGGGGGAACAAATTAAGGGAGATATTTGTGATGAAAAGTCAATTAATAATAGGATAACAAGATTACTTTGATGTTAACCATCTTCCAAAGTAATATTCTTGGCGTAGATTTTAATTTCTATTATTAGGAAATGGGGAGTTTCAATGGGGAATTTTATTCTGGAATAATAAATTGTGGACCAAACGTTTTATTTTTAGAAGAGATCTTAATTTTGGCATTGTTTACATATCTTTCGCTTATATACTTCAAATTTTAGTGTTAAATGATGGATTTGGCATTCACTTAGTTATGTTGAATGTGTATTTTAAGGGACACATCACCCTCATTTTTTGTCACTTAAAACAGATCAACATTTACCATAAATGTTTGGAAATCCCCTATCACCTATCCTCCTATCTCTACCCATGAGTTCCTCTCCATGAGAAGACTTCCTTGCTTTTGTCGACCAACTTGTTATACTATAAATGGAACTCCATTCTTGAGAGATTATAAAACATTAATATAATATGTAATGTTAATCATAACCAAGGTTCAATTCTTAACCATTATTCAAACATCTCATACATGTACCTCTACCCACAACATTACCATTTAAAGTATATATGTAAAATAAGAACGTTGTCAAAGTCATAGGAGTCAATTGCACACTTTGAAATTTATTTGTTATTATAAATAAAGGATTAGCATTAACAACTACGGACCCCGAGGCAATTGCATTAAATAGACTATTCCACAACATGCAATTTCTTCTTGTTTGAGTTTCTCCAACAAAATCAATGAAAAACATTGTCTCCAACATTAAACGTTGATTATGCACTCGTGATTATATCAATTATTAACCCAATTCCTTTGAGATTTTCCCCATGTTTTTTTCTTCCTTTCACATTTTTTTTAATATTTACTACATTGAACATCATATGTTAAAAGTGGGTGATATTAAACATAACTCCAAAATTTGCAACTAATTTTTAATCAATTCATCTGAAGTGTGTGGAGTTTCTTCAACAATCTAAACTACATGGAAATATCTCTTTGGTACATTTATATTCTATAAACTCAACCTTATTAAAATAGAGTGGGATTGAACCATGAGAAAATGTCTTCACAAAAGTATGCTAAATACTAATCTAAATTGTACATTTCTTAAATGACAATATTTTTTGATAACTTGAATAGGGATACATAGATGTAGGTTTGTTTTTTTTAGGGTTAGGATTAGTCGGAGTTGCTTGGATTCTATCTTCCACGAAATATTGGAGGATAATCATCTAACAATCACATGGGTATTAGATTAATTTTACTTTAAGGGGAATTTAATGTCAACAACAACATCTTTGATTTTTATGCACTCTTGCCCATTGATCCCATCTCACCTAATTTTTTTTTCACATTATGATTAAGTTGTACCAGTTACCCACAAAAATGTCCCAATACATAACAATCACCTTCATTTCTCTCTTAATCCAATATTCCTCCCACCATATGTCCATTTATGATTAATTGGTTGGAATCTTATTTTTGACAACACTATACATGACTACCATCTGCATACGAATGAATAAAAATAGTTGAATAGATCCTCTATTGATTCTTCATCTATCATCCAAAAGAAACACCCGAGTATAATAATCACCAGAACAATTCATCGTTTTATTTCCCCTAAAGCAGGGGAAAGGAAACACTGAAGTGGATGACATCTATCCAATACATGCAATGACATATAGCCAATACATGCTCAATCCCCATGTATACCCAAAAAACATCGAGTCCTGATGTATCCCAAAAAACTCAAAGTTTCAAATGAAACATTTACATCAGATCAAATTTTTAACTTCACGTAGAGCACATGAAGCAATCTCAACACAACAATCTCATGTAGAGAATACTATCTCACTTTGTCGACGCTCTATCCAAACATTTATCTAAAGGCATTGAACCAAAAACCTAGTTCCAATCTGGAGATGAATCCTATAATAAGGACACATAGGAAACATAAGTTCTAACTTAGTGTTTCTGGACAAGGTGCTATCCTTTTCAAGCTTGAAACACAAAATTGCATCCTTTCTTTACTCACTTATGTTGTTATCTTAATCTTAAATCATAAGTGATTATAATCCTTCTAATATTGGCATAGCATTGCATCAAGTAGACATATATGTCAACTGTATCAGTGCCCTTTGATATGGTTTCCTTCATTTGAAATATTAGTTTTACTACATATTGGAACCTTGAGTGGAAGCCCATTGTTGGAAAGAAATTGAATATAATGCATGTTTACCCAGCCAAGGGAGAGGGACAAAGCACTCATATTGTGATTTTGATTTTGATTGGTCCTATTGGTTGCATGAGGACATCTTTTTATGCTTATCTTTTATCCTTTTTTGACATCTATTCCTACCATTTCCAAGTCTACCATTGTTATGTTATGTTCAAAGAAAAATAAGAAGAAGTAAAGGCCAATTTTTGAGATGTTAGGTAGGTTTTGCAGTGTCAATGATAACCAATGATTTGGTTATCATTCCCTTTCCCATTTGGTAATCTTCTTTCTACAGTTAACCATTGTCACCCTTAGATATACTATTTAGGAATATAAAAACAAAAACTAAAGATCTCGTCTATTGTTTTATCGATATAGAAAATCCCCTCACATTATGACGAGAACCAATCTACATAAATTATTGGATGAAATAAATATTTGTTGTGAGCAATGTTACCCCACGGATAGGCTAAGCTCCCTTTTGGACCAAGACCCCTATCTTTAGTTCAAATACAGAAGGGAACAAGTGGTTACTACTTTCCCTATAGATCTAACTAGATCATAACTAGATCAATCAAGCAAGAGAGAAGACAAATGATGTGTCCCTTCATCATAGGTGCATTCAAATTTACCCAGCTATAAGACTTTATGAAGTATTTATTTTCATCAAAAAAACAAATCCCTTGATATTTGAACAACGTAACCACCTTGATTCACTTCAATGTTCCCTTTCCCACTTCAAGGATATGCTAAAAAATGTCTTCTGTTTTATTTCATTTTCATATCAAAATATGATTTGACATTTCATTAGTAAATAGCTTTAGATGATATCTAGAATAAAAAAAAATACACATGTAACATCTTTTGTTTTTGCTATATATTTGGAAAAAATTATTCCCCCATTCACTTCTCTATATTATTTTTGTTTCATAGTGTGTTCTTTCACTAAATATGATTGTCATAAAAAAAATATGTTAATTTTTTTCATCTTTCCCTTTCCCCCTCATCTCATTTATTTATTATAGTCTACTTTTTACAATCTACATAAGGAAACAATTACTTAATATGCCTGTTTGACTTTGCAACATATGCCTGTTTGACTTGCAATGGATTACAATATATGCCTTGGTGCACATATAACATATAAAAATAGACATACGATTTTTCAGCAATGGTTAAGCCTCTGAATTTAATGTGAGGTTCTCTTTCCCAGCTTTAGGGTATGCCAGCTATTATTAGTTCATCGAATATCGATTTAATTAATTATGTTTGGTTCCTTCGACCAAAGTCAACGACATCCATCATTTATGATGGTTAGGTCATTACATGTGATTTGAACGCTTTATGATTTTTGTTTGTTAGACATGATTATTCATTTCTTGATCTTTTGAAAAATAATTAATTATCAAACTTGAAAATGATATACGAAAAATCTACAAATTTTAATTGATTGTGAATTAAATAACACATTGTTTAAAAATATAAATAAAAATTGATTACCACATTCCTGCCTTGGCTAGGAATAAAAGTTTAAATATCATTTAATATACTACATGTAATGAAATGCTATTAAATATAATTCAATGATATTGTTTGACAATAATACAATTGGTCGGAACTAATCCATCCACCCAGGCCCGCACTCCAGTCAAAACATCATTCAACATGAAAGTAGAAGAGTACATATACATTGCACGACTACTCCACAAACCAACAGATTTATCATACGCTGGTGAATATTTCCCTTCATAATATGGTGAATACTGACCCAGAAGATAACTTCTAATTGACCACTTCACCCAAACAAGGTCGTGGACAAAACTATATATCCATCTCCCAAATACTTTTATACCCAAAACTCTTAATACTGTGTTGCCTGATACGATACAGACTATGTCAAAAAATACCATCAAACTTTTAAACTCATGGGAATTTGACTCAAGATTAGGGGGAGATTTTCTAGTGGAAGGGATTGGAAAGGAGCTCAGAATAATAAATGTTTACGACCCTCATACAGACCGGAGCACGTTTTGGGTAAACCTACTTGGTAAATATCTTTTGAAGAACAACCTCCTAATTCTTGGGGGAGATCTAAATTTTTCCTTGGGGGAAGCTGAAAGTTGGGGCCCCTCATCCCACCCATACAACCAATCAGGTTTCTTTAGTCATCTCTTGGCCTCCAATGGACTTATTGATATATCCCCCCTAAACTGTTACCCACTTGGAGGAATATGAGGGTAGAGGAGGCTCGTATTGCAAAAAGTTTGGATCATTTTTTGATCTATGAACCTTTAGCAATGCTTCCTTTCCAATTTAGTCAATGGATTGGTAGTGGAGGCGAATCAGATCATTCCCCAGTTTGGTTTGAAATGGAAGGAGGCCCCAAAAAGCCAGCAACCCCTTTTAAATTCAACTCCTCTTGGTTGAAAGATGAAATATTTCAGCAGTTGGTCAAGTCAAATTGGACTAACATAATGGATACAGAAGGCTCTCAGGCAGGTATCCAATTTGCGTCAAACCTTAAAAGAATAAAAAAATTGGTTATCCCTTGGGAAAAATCAAAACAAAAAGAAGAGGAACAGGAGGTCCAAATCATTGAGGATCAGTTGAGACTTATACAAGAAGATTTGTAGGCAAGGTTCATGACAGATTTGGCTCATGAAAATATGAAAAGGCTGGAAGCCAGGCATAGACTACAGGTGGTAGAACAAGAGGAAACATGGAGACTAAAAAACAAAGCTATATGGCTAGAAAAAGGAGATGAAAATACAAAAAAAATTCAAGCCTATGCAAAAGGGAGGAAAGTTGATAACACCATATGGAGTTTAAAGGACCAGAAATGTATATCCATTACTTCCTTTGAAGGTCTAACAAATATGGGAAAAAACCACTTTTAGTCTCTATTCAAAGAGGACAAGAATGTAAATATTGCATAAATCATAAAGGTGGCTTTATATCTCCCAAGTTTTGTGAATGAACAAGGGAATCAAGATTTATTTGTCGAAGTCACAGAAGAAAAGGTTAAAGAAACTCTACAAAGCTTCTAGAAGGATAAAATCCCTGGTCCAAACAGATGGAAAATATAATTCTTGAAGGGGTTTCTAGATCTAATTGGAACATATATATTAAAAGTTATTGAGGAATCACATATCAATGGTAGAATCCATGGACCCTTCAATACTACTTGTATTTCCCTCATTCCTAAGGCAAGTGATCCTCAAACTTTTGATGACTTCAGGCCAATATCATTGTGTAATTGTATTTACAAAATTATTACCAAAATCATAGCTTGACAACTCAAACCTTTTCTATCGAAGGCCATTTCCAAGGAATAGTTTGGGGTTTTAGAAGGGATACATATACATGAGGCAATAGGGGTAGCTCAAGAGGGTATACATAGTATAAATATTGCAAGATCAAAGGGAGAAATCCTAAAAATTAATCTCTCAAAAGCCTATGATAGAGTGAACTGGACTTATATCCGACTTCTTCTTACTCACTTGGGTTTTCAAGTACCATTTATAAAATGGGTGATGGCATGCATGTCGTCAGTCTCCTTTGTTGTCCTCATCAATGGGGCAGCCTCCCCCTTTTTCATCTCATAAAGGGGCGTGCATCAAGGTTTTCCCTTGTCCCCTTTACTTTTCCTTCTAGTGGCTGAAGGACTGAGTAAAGCTATAGAATCAACAGCCAGGGCAGGGAATTTTCAAGGAATATTAGCTGCACCAGGGATGAGGATCACTCATCTCTTATTTGTGGATGATGTCCTTTTTTTTTGTAATGGATGAGTTGAAGATGAAGAAATTATGGATGACATTCTATCGTTGTTCCGACTGGACAGAAGGATGATAATAAATGACCAAAAATAAACTATCACTACCTATGAAATGGATGGAGAGGAAATGGCATTATATCATATATTTTTTCCCTTCACTTTCAGTATATTTCAGGACTAAAATACTTGGGTTTTCAGTTAAAACCGAACAGTTATAGGAAAGAAGATTGGAAATGGTTGATATGGTTATCTAGAGCAAGTAAACTCACTTTGACCAAATCTGTTTTGGAAGCCATACCAGTTTATTGGATGTTGATAGCATGGATACCCAAGGGGATGCTTGAAAAAATTAGAAGGATTTGTACTCGTTTCATTTGGTCTGGGACTGGAGATAAGTATACCCAGCCACGGGAAAAGTGGGAAATTATAGAAATGCATCCCCCCATCTTCAATTGAATATTGGATCAAAAACCCAAACAAATATGCAACAAATGGCTCAATTATTTGGAAAGCGATGATCTCCTCATTCTCGATGGTCAAGGACAGTATTGCATGGAGTGTGGGTAAATTAAATCATCTTCGTATTGGAGTTGATCCCTAGCCAGGGTGTAGAAATTCTCATATTCTTTCGAAGGACCTAATTAACCAACTTCACAAGCAAGGTATCTTCTACCTCTCTCAGCTAGATGATCCTCTTACAACAAATTTATGGAATCAAGGATGAAAAAATGCTACTTTTCTAGGATTAAATGAGAATTATGCATATCTGATGAGAATCTATATTGTAGCACTCATAAGAGGACATATTAGACTCACAGATAGGGAAGATGAATTAGTGTGGCAGAAAGACCCCATAGGCTTCTATACTCCAAAAGCGAGATACATAGCTCTGAATATAGACCCCCTACAACAAAATCCCAAATGGTGGTGGAAGGGCCTTTGGAAGATGAAATTCCCTCAAAAAGACAAAATATTTATGTGGGAAGCCTTGAACAATCGAATCCCAACTTGGGAAATCATGAATAAGCATCAAATAGAAGGTCCAAGGAGATGCGCTCTTTGTAAAAATGCAAATGAATCCACCTTCCATATCCTCATCACATGTCCTTTCACCATGAAAGTATGGACATAAACGTCCAATAGCCTCATGAAGAACTGCATATGGAATGGAGATTCTTTGGATATGGGTTGGAAGAACTGGACATGTGACCCAAGAAATAAGGAGATAAAAGCTCTCCCACTCTTAATAAGCTGGGGAATCTGGCTATCAAGGAACACAATAATTTTTAAAGAAAAATATTCAATTCCAGAAGTAATTGTAGCACAATGCCTATCAATCCTATCCCATTTTCCCCAGTCCAAAGATGCACCAACGTTACGAGTAAGGCAACAAGAGGCTATAGACTCTGTTATCACATGCAATTGCCTTGGGTCTTTTATCCCTTAGGTTTAGTTTTTTATCCTTTAGACTTTATGTTTTCTTTATTTTTCTTTGTGTGATTTGATTAGGTTAGTTTGAACAGATAAAGAATTGTGGTTTTGGCTCATTTTTGGCCCACACATAGATTTTAAACCTAGGTTCATTCTATGGTTTATGGTTTCGAATCACCTCTTGACTTGATATCAAGAATAACCCACCCCATGATCGTAATGACTTGACACATCACTCCATCCACTCATACTCTTTATCCTTTCCATGTTGTCCTCATGTCTGTTAAAGGGGGTCAAATCAAATTTTGAAAAAGGCGTTGTCAACTCACTAGGAGTTTCCATAGCGCACCTTTGTCCTATGATCTTTTTCATATGTCATTATAACTAGTTGAGGTCAGGATTTACCTTGTTTTCAATTCCCTTGTCGTTAAAAGAAATATTAAGATCTGGTCATTTATGAGCTTGCTAATGGTTTAAGAATTTGAATTTTCTCTCAAGCTCGGCATTGCTGAAATCACTAGTTCAGACCAGCTGTAGACTGTGCTACAAGATCAACTGTCAAAGATAAATTGAAGGTTAAGGTGGATGTAGAAGTTTCCTAACTTGTTGCAGATCCTCCATTATCAGTCACAATCTCCAGGTATTCTGTGAATCCTCTCAATTGCATAGAAAAGTCTTGAGATACCCCTACCTCATCTTTTGGTAGCACCCACCATTGTAGACTACTTCCTCTCTCATCCATTAAATTGCATCTGTATATTTTCTCCCACAAAATTTATAGCCATTTTCCACCTAAATTTCACCTATTCTAGAGGTCAAGCCATTTTGCTTCTCAAGCTTGAATACTTGTTCATTCAATTGGCCCTTGTGTGCACACCATGCTATAGAAATCCGCTGCTAAAACTATGCAACATGTCCCTTGTTTCATGCATTATGTTTTTACTTGGATTGGTCAGTGCTATCCTTTGTATTCAAAGTCCCATGCATTAGCCTCTTTTATTCACTCTATCATCATTCATTAATCTTAAAATCTGCTGGCAGTAAGGGGAATTGTAGTCCCTACCTTTCCAAAACTTTGATGACCATGGTGTGGTGACATAAAACTGAGAAGTGCATCCCTGCCTTCCTTAACTCAGAATTTCTTTCTCTCAATTTTAAAGAAAGGCCATCAAATCAGTCTATTGTTAATTCAAGTTGAGTTGGAGGAAAATCCTTGAGAGAGAGCAACCATTAGGCACTGTCATTTCTATTTTGATCTGCATCTGTTTGTTTCCTTACCCCTCACTACACCACAACCTTTGATCCCCTGTCTTTATCCATGGATACACCTCAAAAGAAGAAATCTCAGAAGGGAGGGAGTGTGGTCAGGACTGAACCTTTTGACATGCACTTGTTTGATGTTGAGCCAATGGTCAGGGAGGTTTTTCAAAGAGTTGGTTGCCTATCTTTTTTCCAAAACATGCAGAGGGGACACCCTGAAGTAGCAAGGCAGTTTGCATTACATTTTGATGGAATTAAGACTAAAGTGGGAAACCTTGAGTTTGAGGTATATGAAGCCTCTATTGCAGCAACCACTGGGATTCCTAATACTAGTCAGAGGTGGTTTAAATCCATGATCCTAAATGTTGCCTTCTCCAAGGACTTCCTAAAACTAGACTATCAGATAGACAATTTGTCCAAGGGAGTGCCTAGAAGCCACCTAGTTGAAGGTTTTGATAAAATGTTGAAGATCATCCAGAGATACTTCACATGTGAGGGAAGGTTTAGCACGTTATACCAGTACCATATAAGGCTCTTGATACATTTTATTGGTAAAGATGCAATGAATATCCCTTTCTACCTTTTGAGGAGCATGGGGAAGATTTTTGATAGAGTCCAAGCCAAGTCCAAGACTGTGTACACTAGTGTCTTTCACTCTGGATTGATCAGGATGTTGGTGATGGAAGAGTTGAAGAAGAGGAACATTCCTTGGGAACAGTTCATTGTCTCTGCCCACATGCAGTTGGATATAGCCTCTACTCCTCAGTCTAGGGTGAAAATACTTTTCCCATCTACTAGTATTGCTCCAGCAAGAACAAGCAGGAAGAGAAAAGGAAAACCCACTACTCAAAGAAAATAAGTCATCAGGGAAATTGAAGAAGAAGAGAGGGAGTTTCATCACTCTTCACAGAGATATTTTTCACCTCCTCCTACACCTGAATTGGAAGAAGTCCCTTCATCCACCAAAGCCACGACTAAGAGGGGAAGGAAGTTGCATTTCTCTTCACCTGCTCCAGCAACTAAGATCAAAATCAAGAATCCTTTTACTAGATCATCATCCCTCAAGGAGGCTGTTGAAGCAGAAGTCCTACCCAAGGTTTCAGTTCCAAGGAAAGAGAAATATAAAGGTAAATCCATTGAGAAAACTATTGAGGTTATCAACATCAACACTCCACCCAGTAATCACACTTTCAAAAGATTGATCAGGCAGCTTCGGGAGGCTAGGAAGGAGGTTGCTCGTTTGAAAGCAGAAAGTTTGACTGAGAGAGTTAAGATGAAGGAGCTCATGGATATGTACAGTAACACCCTTGATCTGGCAAAATTTTCAGCAAGAAGAGCCCTGCCTCTCCATAAGAAACTTAACAACCTCTACAGGCAAAACAAAGTCTTTCAGTCTCAAAATAGAAATCTCAAGGAAGAATTGCAACATTTCAAGGATGAATTCGCCCATAGGAACTTAAATGTTCTGGTACAAGCTGCAATTGAAAGAGATGAGCCAGTAGTCAAGAAGAGTATCCCTGCAAAGGAAAAACATGTTGCCATAATAGAGGGAAGCTATTATGCAACAAGGAGGAGTGTTAGGTTGATGAAGTAGTTGGGGGATATAAGATCCATTTTTGTGGGTGGTCTCTTTTTTCAAGTGCAAGGTGATCAAGGACAATATAATTTTTCCACCTATACAGGCATCTACAGGCTCCTAGTCCATCAGGTAAGTTTTTGTGTTTTTTGAAGGATTGGTCTCATCACACAAAAAACACAGACATTATGTAGCACCATGACGCTACAGAATCGTCTATATAGTATGTTTTGCAAAACTGCGCTACCTAGAATCCTAAGAAATCTCCTAGCTGAACTACATAGTGGTGTTACTGATTCTCCAGAATACTACGAAATCTCCTAGCTAAACTTAACAGTGGCACTACCAATTCTTCAGGACTGTGTCAACAATGGCACTACTGAATTTGCAGGAACATTTGATAGATGGCGCTACCAAATCCGCAGAGCTATTTTGATGGATTGGCGCTACCAATTCTGCAGGACCATTTGAGGTGTGGTGCTACCGAATCTGCAGAAGCTATGTCGGGAGGGGTGCTACGAAATTGCACACAGTCATTACACAAGATTGGCGCTACGGAAACTGCAGACCTGTTTTGGAAGAGGTGCTATGGAAACTGCAAACCTATTTTGGAAGAGGCGCTACGAAATTTGCATAGTTGTTTTGCAAAGGGCGCTACAAAACTGGATACCCAATGCGCTATTTAATGGCGCTACAAACTGGAACCTGCAGTCAAGGGATTCAAATTCATGACTACTTTGGATGGTTGATGATGTGGAGAGAAGCGAGGATCACAGGTGGAAGCATGGAGGCAATATACAACCCCTGGAGGACACTTGGAAATGAAAAGGAATGCACCTAAAGGGAGACATGTCATTTAATTCTTGTTGAAGTGTTTGCCAACATGGTTCCTATTTTGTAGCAGTTTGTTAAGAGTTATTAGCACAGGTGTTAGAATGGTAACTGTTTTAAGGAATCCTAGGGGAGGGAGGCCAGCTCGCACCTCTAGCTGTGGCATTTCCTTTTTGGTTATAAATACATATTCTAAATGATTAGAGAGGTTCAAATGGTTGAGTTGGGCTCCCTGATTGTAATATTTTTGACTAAGTAGATTGTTCTCTGGTTATGTATTGGACTTGAGAATTTTTTATTAATAGAAGTTTGTTTCTCTTTATATCATCTTGTTGCCTCTTATGTTGAAGTACTCATAATTGTATGATCCATATGAGATTTTTATGGTTGTGTTATGATGAATGTTTGATTATAATACTGCTATGATGTTCTTCAATGTTCTTTAACATTGAATTCAAGAAGTTCTTGTGTTTGAATTTTTCCTCCTTGGGTTGCTTAAAGACCTGATGTCAATAGCAGAACTTTACACTTCCCTCACTAAGTCTTCCTCATATTCACTTTTACTCCCATTCGCTAACTGAAGCTAATCAAGAACTCATTTGCTTATGCATGCTAGCCCAGATTTCTGAGTTAAAACATTATTATTCCGAGTCTTCTCCATTTGACATTTAATCACTTATTTACATTTACACATACTTTGATGGGTACTGGGCTTATCCTCTTTGCAATATGAGGGTGATTCTCATTGCTAAAAGACTCATCAAAACCTTGGGCGTTTTTCAATGGAGCCTCTCAGAACACCATTTGTGGAGGAGGAGATGTTCTATATTTTTCAGATAACCATTGTTTTCATTTAAAAATGGGTTTGGGAAGGGGGACAAACAACTATGTTGAACTCATGGCATTGAATCTTTTACTTCTTTTCACCAGAGAAAAAGGAATACACCAAATTCAATTTTTTGGGGACTCTATGAATGTCATTAATTGGACAAGAAAACATCAAACTTTTCACAATATTTTTCTTTGTCCTATTCTGGAGGAAATCTTTAGTCTATTGGACACTTTTGATACTATGGTTATCTCTCATGTATACAGGGACATGAACTTGGTAGTGGATTCATTGTCCAAAGAGGGATTGCTTCTCTCTCAGGGACAATGGAACATTACTGAAACAAAAGGGGAAGACACAAATGCCTTTTATCATAGGCCCCTTATAGAAGATCAAGGGCACTTGCAGTATTGAAGACAGTTTGACAAACAAAAGTCCTCTTGCAAGAAGTTTTGATCAACGTTATTTTTCTCTTTTTCGACATCTTCATGGATACTTTTCTCTTTTTTCTGCATAGCATTTTGATCATAAATATTATTATACATCAGCACTACTGTGGTTGGACATTATGAACATATATGGGATACCAACATCGGGTAGCCAGGAACCACAAAGGTTGTGTTATTTTTTTGTATATAAATGACTCATATTATGTAGATAGTATATGTCCACCTTGTTCAGGGTGTGATTTTGTAATCTACAATGATGAACAAGGCAATGCGGACTTTCAACAACCAAATACTGTATTGAACCTTACACACACTTTTGGTATGTTGTGCTCCGAAAACACCTACAAAATATAATTTTGTCTCTTATAAAGAATAAATTACACTTTTTTTTAAGAAAAATAAAAAATAAAAATAAAAACCATTGCCACTAAACATTCAAGTCACATGTACCTAACACTTCAAAAATAAAAGCACCTAGCTTCTACGATGCCATGACATACTAAGTAATTCCCACACGAAATGGATACAATGTAATCCCCTTGAATAATGCAATATCATAGCTCGTAACAATGGTATATTTACGATAGTTATGATAACTTTATCGTCACCACAATCATACACATGAAAACACCACGTAATAATACCATCCCAAGGGGTCAATCCTATGAGTACACGCTAGTGATTGTCCAAACAAGCCAACGGAATTCACAATTAAAATTTGTGATGAAGAATTCATAAATAATACAAATAGAAGCATTGACTATTTTGTTGTAATTCAAAAACTAGATAAATAGAGGATGAGGTATGGAGATGATGTTTTCACTGTCCATCTAAATGATTTGTGGAAGGTCAATTGGGTGATTGTGTCATCGAAATTGTTTTTAAGACGAGAAGAGATGAGTTATGTTAGCAATTGTATTGTTACCTGTATGGTTTTTGGATTAAATGTGTTATGGTTTAAATTTTAATAAATCTAAATGCATAAATAAATATAACAATTTGTCATTATTTAATAAAAACAAATAAAATAAAATTAATAATTACATGCACTAAAGTGAATGGTAAAAATTTTAACTAATTGCATCTCCAATCTTTTGTCCAGTAAATTGCAAGAGTGTGAGGACAATTAGCTCCTCCAATATTTTGTCCAATAAACCCCTGTGGGGGATGACTCTCCCCTAACCAACATCTCAATCAAGATATAGAAGAGCCCAGATATATGTCAACCAACTACCTATTATAAATTCTCAGCGTTTCCATCAAATTAACAAGCAAAAGATCTAATATTTCTCTCTCCACCTTCATTAAATAGAATTCATTTATCCATCCATGCAATGCAAAGACATAAGATCCACTTATGGTCGTGTAATTTTAATGTTTTCTTAATTTAATTTTTCTTAATTTTTTTTATTATAATTATTTATTTATTTTTATTAATAAATTAATTTATTTATTAACATTACTTTAATTATTATTATTTTTTATTATTTTAATCTCATTTATTTATTATAGTCTACTTTTTACAATCTACACAGGGAAACAATTACTTAATAAGCAAGGACTTAGTTGCTTTGCAACATATGCTTGTTTGACTTGCAATGGATTATACTATGTGCCTTGTGCACATATAACATATAAAAACACACCTACGATTTTTCAGCAATGGTTAAGCCTTTGAATTTAATGTGAGGTTCTCTTTTCGAGCTTTAGGGTATGCCAGCTATTAGTATTATTTGTTCATCGAATATCGATTTAATTAATTATGTTTGGTTACTTCGACCAAAGTCAACAACATCCATCATTTATGATGGCCAGGTCATTACATGCGATTTGAACGCTTTATGTTTTTTGTTTGTTAAACATGATTATTCATTTCTTGATCTTTTGAAAATTATTTAACTATCAAACTTGAAAATGATATAGGAAAAATCTACAAATTTTAATTGATTGTGAATTAAATAAATAACACATTGTTTAAAAATAAAAATAAACACTGATTATCACATTCCTACTGTTGTCATTCATAACTTCATAACTGAATTGGGCGGCAACAAATCAATCCCGAGGCAACCTCGAACCACTTTGGATTGGGAGCTGCCCCTTCCAACCCGAGAGGGATCTCTCGAACAATGTCACAATAGGAATTTGAGTAGCGTGAAAAAGGTGGGCAGATTTATGGGTAAAAGATGGCCTTGGATTTGTGGGGTTTGAGGGTTAAACCAGGGAAAAGTTCCATTGGGCATGGAGTCAAATGAAACTGCAGAAAAGTAGTGGTCGTACTAAAGTGTAACTAAGCCCATCAGTTAGAGGAAAACAAAATGTAATGCAGTCATAAAGGATTAAGGAAGACATAAGGCTATGGTAAAACATTTCAGCTGCGAGTAAGGAACACATAAATGAAATCCAAACAATTTTAACACCTCTGAAAGAGAAGAAAACATGCCGAAAGAAATCGACTGTGATGAATCTCACAGTCGCAAGCAAAAATCATCTTTATTACTCCAGTCCGGTTTACAAACACTCAGTCATTACAATGAAACTCTCTTCCAAAAGTTTTTACCGTCTTGCGCTCATGCGCCCCCTCCCTGAATGTTACATACATCAGTCTTTTAAAAAAAAAAAAAAAATGAAACTCTTTGTATTCCGGAGAATATAAAACGATTTGTCTTCTCCGGGCTGTGCGACCGCTGGATGCGCTGCTGTTACAAATCTCTTAGGCGTTTGTTACTTGCTTCGACACCTCCTCCTTGACACTCGAAGGTTGCGGTTTCGCTTTTTATGATTTTTTGGAGATTCAACCAGACTATAGCTCTTGCAAACATATAAATAACCATCAATATACACTGGGTGCAATAGTCCAACTGCAAATATATCTTCAACAGTTCCTAACAGTGTAGAAGGAGAATCGGAGCTTTACTTCTGTTACCCTCTACCAAGCTGGCAAAAATTTGCTTTCTAAGTATCTTGTCCGGTTCTGTATAAACCACCTCCTGGGTACGTTAACTCCTCCATTTTATCATATACAGTGAGATGATTAGCAATCTGAGTGAGCGATTTCATCATTTTCTTACCTTCAGCAGCCCTCTCTCGTGAGTTGTTACTTCTCAGCTATTGTTGGCTGGCAGCAGGATTATCAGGCGAACCTAGCTTGTGAAAGACCTTGATAAGTTGAAGTCATTTTCCGATGGTTCTGTTACTAGGATTTCAACTTCAGATGACAGTATGGAAGAAGCAACGGACATGTGTGAACTCTTTGATCTTATACAGCATACACCAGGGAAAACAAAAGAAGAACCCTTAGTGATCAAGATATTATTGTTGCTCGAATTACTATCAGCAATAGCTCGTGATCCATCCGAGGCATGTGACATGTACAATGGCCATTTTCAATCTCCAAGGTTGGTGTTGACGCAATCCTGAACAAGATTTGTTGCGCAATCTTTGTAGTCGGAAGAACCTAAATCTCTTCTGCACTGGTCAAGAGTGACGAGAAGCTCGCGAGGTTGGAACTCATCCACGAGCTGCTTGACAGGCTTCTTTACAAGGCCGGAGGCTTCTACAGCCCAGTCGATGAGGACTACACCAACCACGCAAACCTCCTGCTCATTTTTACCACCCTCAGCAAACATACGAAGGTCGAGCATAACGCGAGATCCATTGTCATATTCCACGATTACATATGCATTGTCAAGGATATCTGGTATCTTCCCATCATATTCTTCATCCTTGTGATTGACGTCGTGTGAACCAGAAGCTATCACCCGAACAGGATTCGCTCCAATTATTAGGTTCATGAGATCCGAGAAGTGGCAACACTCCTCAACTAAGGTGTCATCGCTCACGGCTGGCTTCATTATCCCCCGCACTCTCATATTCTGAATCGCTACTCGAGTACCTGTTTGGGCGCGACCGATCTGGCAAAGCTTCAGAGTTTCATGGATTCGGCTTTGATGAATGCGTATCCGTTTTACTTCGCGTTGCCCGTGCTCTGACAGCTTGCTAATCCTTCGGCCATTTGTTAATCGCTTAGTGGCGTATGGATGATAATAATATCAGGAGCGTTCGCATAATGATGTAGTCCGTTTTATGGCTTCTCCGTTTCAGAACGGGTTTTCGTACGTCCGGCGTAACCGCTCTTTAAGCCCAGACAGAATTTCAGATGCTTCAGTTCCAAAAGGGTTTGCCAAAAAACACTCCTTTGCACACTCGACAACAGCCAGCCTTACTTCAACAGTCTTGTCAGATAATCTTTTCAAGAACTCAGCGAATAGTTGATGATATTCATGTGCAACATGCTGCCCAGGTAAAGAAAACAACCTGCCTTCAACCGAACATCCACCTGGTCTGACATCTGGGAGGAGTATCTAGGTCTATATTTAAATATTCATTTGTGATTTCGGTTACGCCTCCATCAATCTGCTCTTCCAAAAATTTCTTATCTTCGGATACGACAGAGACTTTGCAGGTGCATGTTTTCCTTAATGATGAATAACGGACGTCTTCTTCTTAGGAAACAACGTTGGCGATTCATAGGCTTGAAAACATTAGGAGAGACATATAGCCGAGCATCAAACACAAACAAATTTCCCAGATCAATAGAACCATGTAATCTATGTACAACAGTTGATGTAGTACGATCAGTTGGCATGAAACCCTTTGCTTCTTGAAACTCGGAGCCAAGGTAACCATTGGAAATACGGCACCGGTTATCCAGCATCAAATAATATGCAACTGTAGCCTCATTCTGTATTCTGCTTCTAAGGGATTCTACCAACTGGTTCCTGTCAAAAATCGCCTCCTAAAAAAGAATTTCTTCATCAATAGAGTGTTCCCATGCCTTTTTTGCTTGTTGAATTGTATCAGGTGAGGGAACCGCCAAATAGCGTGGAAGTTTCTCTTGAAACCAGGGATGCTGACGAATCTCTGGAATGGTCATCCTTTTCACGGGATCGACAACAAGCATCCTTGGGATCAAATCCCTTGCTCCAGATGACAAATGACTCGGAAGTGTGTATATTCCACCCTTTATTTTCTTGAAGAGATTTAGAATGTTTTCATCATCAAATGGCAAACTTCCACAAAGAGGTGCATACAACATAATTCCACAACTCCAAACATCTACCTCCAACCCTGCATATAATTTACCTGAGATTACCTCAGGGGCAGCATAATTTGGGCTGCCACAGCTTGTTTTAAGAAAATGTCCATCACGCATAACATTACTAAGGCCAAAGTCTGCAATCTTAACATTCCATTTGGAATCTAGCAATAAGTTTTCTGGCTTAAGATCACGATGAACAACCATGTTTCTGTGGCAATACTCGACGCCTGATATAATCTTCTGTATCTCAGCAGTCATGGCCTCCTTGACATTCTTTCAAATCTTGGGCAGCAGAGTCGATTTCAAAATCTGTTACAACACCTATCTTGGCCAATACTACTTATAATTAAATGATATTAAATATAATTCAAAATAAAAACAAAAACTGATTATCACATTCCTGCCTTGGTCAATACTACTTATAATTAAATGATATTAAATATAATTCAATTATATTGTTTGACAACAACTGATTATCACATTCCTGCCTTGGTCAATACTACTTATAATTAAATGATATTAAATATAATTCAATTATATTGTTTGACAACAATATAATTGCTCGGCACTAATCCCTCCACTTGGGCTCGCACTCCAGTTAAAACAACATTGCACGACTACTCCACCAACCAACAGATTTATCATACGTTGGTGAATATTGCCCTTCATAATCTGGCGAATACTGACCAAGAAGATAACTTCCAATTGACCACTTCACCCAAACAAGGCCGTGGAAAGCACTATATATCCATCTCCCAAATACTTTTATACCCAAAACTCTTAATACTGTGCTTCCCAATACAATACAGACTATTTCCAAAAATATCATTGCACAAATTATAAGAGTCTTTGTCCCATAACAGGAAATGTTTTTAATTTGAAAATGCAAATACAAATCTGTGCAGTCCATGCCCAAAGCAATGGTAATAGTTGCCATTATGATGACAACTCTAAGTTCAGAGGGTGGAATGCGTATGATACCATTTGTTAATGCTTCCTTCCAATGCAACCAGCACTACCCAACTAATAGCGCAACCTAAGTTCGTAAAACCTAACATGAAAGACCAGATTCTGGGGCTTAGATGATTACCTCTGAACCACAACAACTAGAAGACATGGTTTTGATTGGTGTTATTGGCATTAGATCTGACCTCAGCTTTGGTTATAAACATATGGGCAACAAATCCTCTTCCTCTGTTGTCCACAATATAATCTTTAATCGCCCTTCTAGCTACCAGAGCGCTAGAGAAACCATCCATTTTGAACCAGAAAGTTAAAAGAACGTTGATGAATATTTCTGTCAACCTTGGCACTATTAGGGAAGTAGTGCTATATTCCTCTTTTGATAAGATTTCTTCTCTCCCAGCCATAGATTTTTCAAGGTCATACGAAACACTGCTTGTGACACGTCTGATTATGGCTCCTCTAGCTTCATTTTCTTTAGAATTGAATGATCTGATCAGCATCTTTGTCCAGCGATCATCTTCGGCTGAAGGCAGTGGAATGCAGATGCAGGCATTTGCCCAGGATTCATGAGAAATATCACTTAGTGTTGTACACACTGCAGTAGGGGGGTCAACCATGGAGGTTCCCTCTGTCATTCTCCACTTTGCACTACCAGTCTCTGCATGCAACAGGCCCTTCTTGCACCCATGGCACCCATTTATCAGAAATTTGATACGTGGGACTAGGAACAAGGAGGTATTAACGAATTGTTTTATTGTTCCAGGCATCCGTTGAACAAGCATGATTGTGATGTCCTCATTTTTTCCTGTCCAAAATGCAATGCATCTACAAATGCTGGAGGGACAAGAGCGGATCTCTACAGTGAGTACTAGACAATTCAAAGTGAAGCATTGAAGAATGATGGATCACACCTGATGAACATTGTAGATATACCCCCATTGGGCATCCCATTGAATTCCCCCTCACCCTTACCGCTAAGAAAACATGATCAAATAAGATTTGAATTCAATTCCAACCAGTGATTGTAATTTCAAATTCTTGAATTCCCCCCTCACCCTTACCTCTGAGCAAGCTCTGTTTATGAGGAATTCAACCATGGATACAATACAAGGACAATTACCATGGAGTTGGAGACACGTTAGAAATGACAAGAAAGTGTTTGGGTTTTGCAATTATGTTCTTCATTATGTTACAAAAAGTTGTTGTGGAAAATGACACTGGTAGCATTGACTCTCTCTCTTCATTTGCATGGATTTGTTGCACAATGTGACATGTCATGTTCAATTCTTGATAACCATGCAATGTTGTGCAAAATAATGAATTGTGGGAAGGGTACCTACAACAAGTCCTCAATTCAATTTCTTATGTCATTCTCATGTGTGAATGAAATCTAGGATGGAAGCAATCCTCTATTGGGTTTTCTCTCTCGCTTCAGCCCTAAGTTATACCCAACTATAAGGATATTAGTTAAATTGATTATAAATGATAGGCGTTGTGATGGCCATTAGGGGTTTATTGAGTAAGTGTTTTTTTTGTTTATTTGCAAGTACATTGATAGCCAATTGTGGTGGGAAGTCCCCCTCCTCGGTTCCTTCACCTTTTCATCATCATCCTCCAATTAAGTCTTGAATAGATCTTCTAAACTATAAGTTCCATCGCAAATTCCTCTTCACGCCATTTAATCAATCCACACAGTTAAATAAAATCACTTTGCAGCATGTAAATTTGGGTCTCCCGTCTATAGAGAGGGATCCTATGTTGTTGAATCTGATTTTAGGATCCTGTGTTGTTGAATCTGAGTTTAGTTATAGGTGTAACTGTAGTGAAGGCTATGAAAATCTTCTCAATATGATAGCAGGCCCCTATCTCAAACCATGTATGTGTTGGAATACTGAGATGAGATGAGGTGAATCACTATGAACAATTTTTACCACTTTCAATTACAGTATATATAAACTTCAACTTTATCAGAAGTATATCATTTATGATTGCATTCAATATATCATGAGCATATAACCATAATCAATGTCATCACATCAAATAACAACACTCACAGTACACTAGAGTTTACGTGGAAACCCAAATAGGAGAAACTCATGGAATGTTAATTCTTATATATATCAAGAATACATTCATAGGAAGCACCAACTTCCAAATTATCCAACACCAACTGGAAGGAGGCACCAACCTGAAGGAAGCACCAACTCTCTGAGTTCTCTGGCACCAACTGGAAGGAAGCTACGACCCCCTGATTTACAGGCACCAAATTGAAGGAAGCACCAAATCCCTGAGTTCTTTGGCACCAACTAGAAGGAGGCTTCGACCCACTGATTTACAAGCACCAACCTAAAGGAAGCTCCAAATCCCCGAGTTCTCCGACACCAACCGAAAGGAGGCTACAACCCCCTTTCCTTGCCCCGTCCTCTCACCCTGAAATATAAGGGTAGACTCACTGACACTACTACTGATCAACCTGTAACTGCCACTATCGTTGATACATCAACCAACATATCATTGTCACATCAACCAACCTATCACTATCATGGTCACATCAACCAACCTGTCATTGTCACTGTCACATCAACCAACCTGTCACTGATAATCAACCAATCATCCAACCTCTCATTGTTCCTTTCACCATCACTGTCATTGTCTCTATCACTGGCATACCATCATCAACTAACTATAACTAGATCCACTCACATGGATACCAAAACCATAACCATACCATGTACAGAACCTGTACCATACCATGTACATACCATATCACGTACATTAACCATGTATCAAATATGTACCATACCATATGCATCAACCATGTACCAAAATTGTACCCTAACTTTCAACAAGCATAACTCCATACCTATAGTGAATGAAGGTCTCAAATTTTAACCACAGATACTCGGAGATATTTCTTCCATCTGCTCAAAATTTCAGGGTTAGAAACTTCTCATAACATAATTTATCGTGAAAATGGAAAACCTTCCTGAATTTTACTCTATTATGGAGAGTGAACTTGTATATCATGTCGCGTGCTCAATATTGGATATCTGATTCTAAAACTCAAACAAAAAATACTACATACTATTATCTTTCCATTGAAATTGGTCTCACATAATATGGATCCTCTATGAAGAAATTATGATGGCTTTACCCAAAACACTTGTTTCACACTAGTTTCAGGACTAGTCAAAAACCCTATCTCAGAACAGAGGTTATAGTGAAAATGACAAACTTTCCTGAATTTTACCCTATTATGAAGAGAGAACTTGTATAGCATACCACGTGCTCAATATTTAATATCTGATTCTAAAACTCATACACAAAATACTACAGATTGTTATCTTTCCATTGCAATTGGTATCACATAATTTGGATCATCTATGAAGAAGTTTTGATGGATTTACATGGAACACCTATTTGAGACTAGTTTCAAGACTAGTAAAAAACCCTATCTTCCACAAAGTGTATCTCCAAAAGTAAAGGACCCGGAATTTGAAATTGTTACCACTGGTACCTTACTATGACTTCTCAACATTCTCCAATTTTCGCTATCTGGATCATTATAGAAAAAATGTTATAGCAAAAATGGTGAGATGGCCTTTAAATAACATATCTTAGAACACATCACACAAGACTTCATTCTCCCTTGGAATTTCACCCTTCTTCACTTCATATTCCCTCTAAAATTCACCTCAAATCTCCTTGGTTACCTGAGATTAAAATCACTTGAGTTGATGTAATAAATGAACTCCTAGGTCCCTTATTTATACTTTTAAAGTGACTTCTTTTGGGGCTAACTTGTAATTGTTTTACCTTTTTTCCTAATTTTAGGAGGAACTCATTATTTCTTGTTACAACCATTTTACCCTTTAATTAATGATTGTTTTACCTTTCTTCCTAACTTCAGGGTCAACTCATTATTTCTTGTTACAACTTCTTTACCCTTTAATTAATGACTTGTAACTGTTTAGGGGCTTCTTAACCATTCTTCGGGGATGCCAACTTCATGACCTCATAACTCCTCAACCGTGAGGAACTACGTGGCATTCCACCTATAGTTGGAAATGGTATGATGAGTACTATCCACATATGGGTGTGTTACCTGAATTTTGCATTTTCCTTCATATCCTTATTCATCAAACAACTTCAGGCTTCATGACCACACCTATGAATTTCTTGTAGACTTCTTCAAAGCATCTTCCCATGAGGTCCATGATTAGAGCTATGCCATAAGGGGACCACTTTGGAGACTTCTCCAAATACACCCATCATAAATGAAAACCAGTGCTTGTTGACATCAATGACAATCAATTGTCCAACAAAATAAATGACAACCAACTGTCCAACAATATCCCCCTCTGGCATTGTTGGCAACACTCATACTCCACCTATGAACAATGCTCCTCCTATGTTTCTCTTCTCATGTTCCCCCCCCTTTGACATGAAAGGCAAAGGGTATCTCCCCTTGGGGTTTCTCCTCATGTCTTCATGCTTCTAATCTTTCTCTTCTGATATTTCTCTTTCTCATCCTTTGACATCATGGGTAAAAGGATAACTCTCCCTATCGGTATACCTTCTATGAACGATCTCTTTTCTAACTTTTTGTGCTCCCTCTATCTTCATGTTTCTGATCTTTTATTTGTTGATCTCTTTCTATGAAAATTTCTCTCGACTTCTCTGCATGATGTGGTGTATATCAATATGGGATTTTTATACATACTCTTCCTTTCCTATCTTTCAGTGCTTCTTGTCCATTGGTACTTCCTCTTGTAATTCACTAACATATATATAAAACATTCAATGTTACTTGAATTCAAATCTCCATGGCTTGTCAAGTTCACATCGATAACCATACTTTCCTCTGACGATATAACTTATGTTGATGGTTTCTCTTCCCTATTATGTTGTGTCTTTCATTGCTTTCCTTCATGTGACTAACCGATTCCATTTATCCACTAAGTCAATGGATTTCAATGATTCCACTAATATTCTCCACAATGTTCAGTTGATACCTGCATGGAATTGTATTATGAAAACTGCTCCTTAAATAATCAAATTGTCGTTCTACACTTCTGTCATAAAACCACTTTGAATTTGCTTTCCCAAAATCTGTAAACACTTCAGAATTCTCAAAAGACAATTCTATGATATGTAGAGCTACTACTTAGACTCCCCCTGTTTAATATTCATATTTAATGAGAGTCTCCAAGATGAATGGCTCATAAAAATATTCGTTATGATGCAGAGTAATCTTCCTCTTCATCCGTGGATTCATTGTTTTCCCGAATTCTAACTTCCATTCTAACATATTCCTTTTTATCCTCTTCTTAAGTTCTGACATTCTTTTCATCTTCATCCTCTTCCCGGATTTTGACATCTTCATCTTTTCATGTTGATTCATCATGATCTTCCGTTGCTGTAAATATTTTGAGTACGATCTCTGGGACCTCGTCCTTATTCACCTGCTCTTCTTATTTTTCATTTCTTCTCCAAACCTTCCTGTATATTACACCGTTGTGTTTTCCTTCATGGGAGGCTATATCATGCTTCTACAATTTCAAGCTATGTGACCCTAATTGTGGAATTTGTAACATTCAATATTGGAGAGAGCCACAAAACCATTTCTTGTTTGAAAATGGTTGGGAGGAACATCTGACATATGTACTTGGTTGGGAGGAACATATGACATATGTAGTTGGTTGTGTAAAAAAAGAATTGAAAGATAAGAGTTTTGACCACTGTGTCATTTATAGTTATAATGTTATGATTGAATGTTGCATTTACTCTGTATATTGTATGTATGAATCTTGTTATGTGTGTTTAATCATTTTCATTCATGAGTTTAGTTATTATTGACAGTTGTATGCCCTTATATATCATATTGTGTATATTTCCACATTTTAATTAATAAGTTAGTCGATTTAATAGTAATGTGTCCCATTAAGAGAGTTGTGTATTTTTACAGTAATTGTATGCCTTTGTTATATACATTTTCAAAACTATTATATTCCACTATTTAAGCATAGCAAACAAACCATGTCTCCAAGTTGGGAGAGCATGGTATACTATTCTATAGGATATTACACATACATGAAATTAGAATAATCACCAACAACTATGGTTTGAACAACTTCTAACTTAACTATGAATGGTGATAAATTATAGAAGTTATGATACCTTCTAGTCGCATTAAGAATAGGTCTTAAGTTACCTTTGATTTCATCAATGATGTAACTATAATATGTATGTAAACTCCTCAAATAAAATATGAATCGATGTGATCTTTTATATATTCTTTGTCATATCCATTATCATCATACTTTGTGATTTAAACAAGAAATATGATTCTATTTCTCCCAAAAATATAATATTGGTAAGAGCACTAATGGTTTGATTTTAGAATATGTAATGTGTGGAAGGATAAATAACATGTTGATATTGGTGTTAATGGCTGGGAGGGTAGGGAGGAAGGCATTAATGGAAGAATCTACACCAGGCATTAATGGTGATTGCGACGTGAATGACGATGCGATGAGGTGTGGGAAACTCAAAACTTGACGTTAATGGTGAGCAAGTGACGTTAACTGGGGATTAACACATTTGGTAGATGTAGAAATTATGATGTATTAATGGTTGTTTACCTGGGAGGCTGGTGAATGTACTGAAAACATACCACGTGGTAAAGAGCCATCGGATCCCGAGAAAGAATTACAAGCACAGTTAGACGAGCTTACCAGCTAAGGACTGAAGGGATGGTTAAGGAGTTAGGTGGCATTATGTAAAGAAGCTTCCAAATGGAAGTTGAAGTCAACAAACTTATGGGCACTGAGGATGAGGAACTTTGGAATCAAGTGGGGTTCTTTGTCTTGGATGAAGAGATAAGCAATAGAACTGGAGGAGACAAAGGTAAGGTTACTAGTCTGGGATTCTTGAAGGTTCCAAGTGAAGTTGCTAGTATAGGGCATGGTACCTAGAAGAAAAAATCTCCCCTTATCTGCACTAGTGCGACATAGACGAGCCTGGGTGAACATTTTCATAAGGAAAAATACCTTTAGGCTTCGATTGGGAGAAACCCTCTACCCAAAAGACAAGGAGTGCAATGTAGGCTAGACGAAGGGAAGTGGAAAGGGTAGAAACCATGGAAACCTAATAAATCCAAGCAAATAATGGTTCTAGGGGGGGACGTTGGGCTGGAAGAGACCTGTAATTTATCTCTTTGTGTGTTGGTAGGAAGGCTCTTGTTGTGCTCGTTTCGTCACTTGGGTGAGAAAAACAATGGCACTTGCATGCCTAGTTGGGCCTGCTAGACAAGACATCAGTTAGTAAGTGGATCAAACAAGCCAAACACATGTAATAAACAAATAAACAAACTAAAACAACTAAGGAAATAAAAATTAGAATGCATAAGAAACTTAGAACCATAAACAATCAACCAATGACCAAGATTATGCCACCAATGGATAGCTATATTAGTTGGCAAAACACCGTAGAGAAAAATGAGGAATTATGGGTCCCCTCTTCCTCCTTGGGAGGGCTCTTGAGTTCCCTAATGGAAAGATCTTATTATAATGGAATAAAAAATGGAAAATGATGAAGACAATCAATGCCTATTCCCTCAAGAGGTGCGTGGAATGGCCTATTGCAATGATGCTTTAATACTCCAAGGAGAAAAGAGGATTCTCAAGGACAGATTGAGGCAACATAATAATACTATGAATATCTTGATTTTTTGGTGCATCCATGGCTTCCATTTATAGCATTTATTCAAGGCAAAACTCAACTGGTTCTTGGTGTGAACAAGGGGCCTTTTAGGGCACCCTTTGGTCCTTGACCATCCCCCCATTCAAATTTCACTCAGATCTGGAGGTAAAATCAAGTTGGGAGTTGGTCCATAAGTGGTTGGGGGGCAACAAGAACCATAAATGCATCGTTCATGGGAGTGTGCGGATTTTCTCGTACATAGTCGCGCATTTGGCACACTGTGCACTCTACGGACTTTGTTGGCCCGCGTGCTTCCTTTAGTGAGTTTGCGCATGTCAATTGTTTCCTAATTGTATAGTTTTGGCCTTTTGAAATGCATTTTTGTGTTGCAGGTAAACTAATTGTTGTTGGAATTGTTGTATTTATGTAATCATATGTGTGCAATGTTGCAGAAGAAATTTCAGTGATAACAGATGCCCCCTGATGTGTGAGGTTAGGATCATAAGTATAGCCGAAATACATCAATGTTTCTTCTACTAAGAGTGCCATTGTAATAAAGAGTGTTGAGAGGAACTCCAAGAGTGATCCATCGGAGGGAGAGGGGAAATTGTGGAACCCAAACCTTTATCTAGGGAGAAAAAATAAAATATGTATACAAACGAGGCGGGCATGCCCCATGCTCGTGTCATGTAACTCAAAATGTAATACAACAACTGAATTTGTATGTTGATGTAGATAACTGCAGCACCCTCTAGGGCGGCTTGATGACAACAAATGGAAATTCTGAATGGTGAACATACTTTGAAAAGAGGCAAGGATTCCTGTAATAAGTGTCGATGACTCGTAGGCATTGATGGCCTAACAAATTCAGAGGTCTTCAGCTGGTATAAAAAAACTACAATAGTCGCATAGTAAGACCCACCGTAACATGAGATGTTGTTGAAGTTGAATGTTATGGGGGTCAACGGAAGAAAAGAGAAATGATGTTTCTCTCTGTGTCGTCTGAGACTCCTCATTGTAAAGGTAATGAGAGTCAAGATATTGTCGCCCTTTTGGAAATTTTGTTGATGTCGACAGAAAGGCAGACGCGACTCCAAGAAGCAAAGGGATTCGTGAAATCCACGAAAATAAGATCAGGGACTGATAGGGAACATGAACAGATTCAAGATGTAGTGAGACTCAATACTTCCCTTGGTTGGGGGTATGTTTGAAGGATGATTGGTAGCAACCGTAAAACTGTATCTAGTTTTAGGGGGACGACTAGATATGGGGTTAAATTGTGCCAGAGGCTTGGCAAAGTGGACAAACTCAGAGATCATGGGTACATGGACTTTGGGATAATCGGGGTTCATGAATGATGTCGAAATGAGAAAAGGAGAGTGGATGCCCCAACCAAGGGTGACATGGGTTGTGTTACCAGGAAAAGAAGGTCACCAAGGGTGACAACAAAATGCTAAGTAAATGTTGGAAACAAAGGCTTTTTACAATTACCATATAAAATAAAGAATAATTTGGGATGAGTGTACAGATACAAAAACGGGTGCCCTGGTGTGAGATGGCTTGGCCTGTGAGGGCGCAAGTTGCGAAGATAACTGGTGGAGGGTGGGGGCCCCCTGGGTGGGTTTCTGTTTGAGGTAAATGAATGGCGGGAAATTTGTAGATGGGAAAAATTGATGGTGTATTAGATGGAGGGCTAATGATACTACGGAGGTGCAATCAAATAGAACTGAGATGAGCTAACCTGGGACTCCATTGGGAAAGCTAGCGATGTAATGAGAAGAAGTATGTGGTTGATTTTCAAAAGTGCATAAGACTATCAGGATTCCCATCCCTAGGGGGTGAAAGCATCATGAGTGTCGAATTCCCAAGGGGAACTATGAATGGGACAAATCATGTGGGGGAGAGTGCTACTGGGTAACAGTACTAAAATGCAACAGAAGTGACGATACTATAGAGCTGGATGTAGGGACCCTAAAGGTGAACGTCGGAGGGTGTGACTAGGAGATGCAATTGATTTTTAGAGGGAATGAATACATGTTAGTGTCAAACATATACCTGAAGGAGATGCATAGTTTGTGATGACCAAGTACCTACCCACATTAAAAACCAAATACCCAACGTGAACAATATCTGATGATAAAGAACATATAACAACGATTTGATAATTTTGAACATGAGCATGCGTACCTAGACGTGACGTGAGAAAAATTCTCCCCCGGGGCCAAGTTCGGTTGGTGACTCGGGGAACTTGATTATGTAGATGGAGGGACCATGATCTCGTAGTTGAAGATAGATCAGGAAATAGAGGCTTTGGGCTCCTGTAACTGAGTGTGGAAGTTTGGAAAAAGGGACTATATGTGGGTGGTGGGCCCACAATGCCACCTCATTCATACCCATCGCTATAGTGATTTGACGAGAGAATTTGGAGGAGTTTCGGAGATTACAGGAGCTCGAGACGACCGATTCGAGAGTTCCGAGAGTTAGGTTAGTGGTCCCATCCTCCTGCATAGCATGAATTTCCTAGTTTGGAGTTAGGGGTCGTACGGATGGTCGTACAAGGGTAGGTTTAGGGGTGTGTCCACTAATGCACAGGAGAAGGAAGAATAGCCTCACTCAGATGCACAGGTATAATTCCATCTCCCGCACATAATGTGTGGTTGTGCTTGACACAATCGCGCATAGGGGCGCGGGGGAGGGAAAAGAAGGCGCACATTAGATGCGCTCTTGTTAAGATGACAGCTCTGCATTGTGCGCAACTGTTTCTCAGACAGTTGTGCATCGGTGTGTAGTTGTTTCTCAGACAACTGTGCATTAGTGCGCAGTTGTTTCTCAGACAATTGTGCATTAGTGCACAGCTGTTTCTCAGACAGTTGTGCATCAGTGCGCAGCTGTTTCTCAGACAGTTGTGCATCAGTGCGCATGTGTGTGCAGCTGTTGGGGTGACAGTTGTGCATTGATGCGCAGTTGTTTCGCAGAAAGTTGTGCATTAGTGTGCAGTTGTGCAACAAACAGGTGCGCACCTATGTGGGTGAAATCTGTGCACTGGAGGCGAAGCTAAGGGTATTTGAAATTTTGAAGTTTTTGGTGAAATTATGAGGGTTAACCAAGTGTTTTGGTGTGGATGTAGGTGATTGTCTTATGATGGGAGAGCATTATGCCATTCCAATGGAGAGAGCGATACTGGGAGCACCTCTGAGAGGCAGTGAGAGAGCAGTCAGTTGTTCGAAGACACTTGGCAACCTGCAGGTTGCTCAAGTTATTCGATTTCCCTTTGATACAGTCGCAGGAGTTCCTGCTCTAGTATCTGATATTCATGTGGAGCATTGATTTGCATTTTTTCATTGTTAGGGGATAGTAGATGACACTCTCAGTTGTGGAGGATGTGTATTTCCTAACAGGGCTCCCCTTCCAGGGAATGGCCCTACCTGCTGACCCCCAACTACCAAGGAATGTGAGATTGGTGGACATGACACAATACTACTGCCATAGTGTGATTATCCTCATGTGGAAAAGACGTAGAGGAGATATCGAAAAAGTGGGTGCGATGGCTTGCTTGACATAAGCCAAATGTCCAGATATTGTGGGTGATAAACTGTGGTAGGGGGTAAGATTTCCTGTGGGAAATGAGCCGGAGAATTGGGAGGATTTTGGGGAATATCCTCAGACAGTCTATCTATGAACCATGGAGGGGTGGGGAGTGACTCAAGTTCAAGGGAGGTGATGTTGATAGTATCTAGATAGGGAAGGACTAGTGGTGAGGTGGTCAGATGTGGTTGAATAAGGGTTGAATGACGACGTCGATATGCTATAATCAAAGGACACCGGTATGTGAAGTGAGCAAGGGAGTCACAGAGACTGCAAGGGCATCTCATCCATTTGGAGACTAAGTTAGACACATAATTAATTTCATGGACGTGAGTACTAGAAAGTGGTGGTGGAGAGGAATATTGCTGAAAGGTTTGGCGTAATGTCGTTAGCATCTAGCGAAACTAAGGTAGAGCTGGGAAATGATGAGTGTAGTGGATATATTTTGAACAGATGGCACAAGAGAATTTGGTTCGAAGCCCTTTACTGCTTGTAGTGGAGGATGTTGTATTAGTACTAGATGTGCTTAGTGAAGCGGCGAGTGATGTGATCGCTCGAGGGAGTTGGATTAGATTGTGTAACTCAGGAAGAGAAGGACATCTATTAGTGGGGTGTCCCTCTCTTTCGCATAGTGCGCAAGGAGGTTGAACTCGAGGAGGAAGTGGAGCTGTGGGATCTTTCTTATTCCATCTTCCCCTAGCCATGGCAGTGGTGTTGGGAATTGGGGGTGAGGGTGGTGTGGTCAGAGCCTGTACTAGAATATGCACCGAGATTCCCTCTAATTGAGGAGGGAGAGATAGTTCATGAACCATTGCAGGTGGGTGTAGATACCATACAAGGATGGAAAGCACCATGTTGAGAAGGGTAAGCATTGTGGTTACCCGAAATGCTTGAACTCCAGGTGGGGGGTAGAAGAAGGCGATTTGAGTAAGGACTTGAGGGATTGTCTCCCAAACCAGGATTTTCCCCTAGGGGAGGGGGAAATTAGGGATAAGTGGTGCAATAGGGTTCTCAAAGAATTCCTGAGGTAATATTTCTTTAACTGGTGGAACTTTGAGGTGTGGATAGGCCTCAGTGGGAGGAATGGTTTTTATAGTGTTAGTTCCATTGAAAGATACGACACACACTTGTTCTGAAGGGTGTATGAGAGGTGGTGCTCCATGGTATGCCCCAAAAAAGGATGGGTCCATGAAAATTCTGGGGGCCATCTCAATGAGTGAATAAGCATCTCAGCTAGTATGGACAAGAGGAAAGATGTTATTGATGTTGACGGAGTGGTTAGGCTCATAATGTGTAATTAGGTCGATGGTGACAATTTTCCCGTTGTGGGGGAACATCATCGTTAGAAACACAGAAGAGGATACTTCTTTCATAGAGTACATGTAGCTACGTCCAAACAATATATTGTAATCAAGCAGGGCATCAATAACCTCGATGTTGATAAGGATGGTTTTCCCCCCGAGTTTGATGGGGACATTTTGGAAGATCCCTTCAGGGGAGGATGGTCGACCATCATAAGCTTTCAAGGTGATGGCAGATGGTACTAGCTCAGGGGAGCCAAGTTTCTTCTATACAGTTTTGTACATGATGCATGTGGATTCACCTTCATCGATGATACATCGATGAACCATGATGTTCTAAATATTGATTGGTATTTGGAAAGCTACCAGATCGGGGAGGCATGGTTCTCCGCTATCTAGATCAAATGTGATGAGTCTAGTATCAGTTGGGTCGAATGCCCCCAAGGCAGAGAGTAAGGATTTCCGTTGAGTTGGATAGGTTTGGAGCACCTCCAATACAGACATGGTTACAGGAGACTGTGCCAAGTAATCAATCAAAGTGTAATTGTGTGCTTCCCTAGACTGAGGGTTATTGACATTTCGTCATAATGGGATGTGAGGGATATGAATGGTAGGTTCAATATTAGGGCGTGGAATCATCAAGGGTTGTCCGATTGTAGCTGGAGCCACTTCTGAGGTGGTTGGAGTAGATTCAGGGGGTGTGTTGTATTGATGAACGCACGTTTGCAGAAGAATTTATTCTTTGCTAGTGAGGAGGATTTTGTGATCTCTCGAGTTTCCAGGGTGGATGTGCTCTGGGTTTTGATACTGCCCCATTGGTGGTGGGGTGGGATGTACCTCATGTTAGGTATTCATAACACCTTGGTGTGGAATAGGGTTTTGCAATATGGTTGGGTGTGGTTGTTGCAAATACTATTGTGGAGCTTGCTGAGGGGCAAGAAACGCTGGGGGACATGGTGCATTCATGGATTCTTTCATCCATTTGAAGTCAAAAATTTTGGGGAAATGGTGAGCATAATGTCCATACTCACCACAAAGAGCGAAAGGGAATTTTGTCTTGAAATTGTTGTTGTTTTTATTCCCTTAGCATTTTTTGTTATTGTCCCCTTGGGGGTTCTAGTTACCTTGATTTTGGTTGCCCCCAGCAGATTGGTTTTGTTGGGGGTTATTTCCACCTAGTCTCGAGTTATCATTGTTTAGGTTTTTTCCTTTATTCTTGGCATTATTCGACTGATGGGATGTATTGTTTGTATTCAACTGTTCAAAAGTGTGAATATGTTGAATGGGAGAGGGTTGAACAAAGTTAACACTGGCATGTGGTTGTCCATGTGGAGGAGAAACTACCTGTGGAGGACCAGGAAGCGGAAAATACGGATTGTTTTGTGGAAACGATCCATAGGGAACATAGGAAGGTGAAGCACACTCACTAGTGCCTAGGTTATATGCTGAGGTAGAAGGGGAACCTTAACTTGGTTGAGAGGTCGGGCACATCATGGGTGCCAATGAGGATCCACTCATGGGTGGGGGGGGAGCAATAGGATATGGTTGTTGGTAATGGGGAAAAGGGTAATAAGATGGCCTTCCATATGGTTGCGGATATTGAGGTGCACCATACATAGGTGGTGGTTGGATGTAAGGGTTGTGGTGTGTCGTGGTACCAATCAACCCATCTGCAGAGTGAGACATTCCAGGTTTGTCCTGACCAAATGGTACGGGTCTGGGTGCATCAGGTAATATTGTGTATAATTAAACCAATTGAGCATAAATGAGGTCGAATTGTTGAGCCTTACTGATGGCTTCTTGTTCAAATTGGGGGAATGTGGATGCTACATCTTTGGCAAGTATAGAGATGAGTGATTTTAGAAACCAATCGAGACGTTGTTCTTTGGTGGTTTTTGCTTTACATAAACTACGTCGCCGATGTCATTCATGGATGTGGTTGGGAATATGCATAGTTGAGTTTTGTTTGCACTCAGAGAGAATTTCTAAACCAGTGTCATGACAAACTGGTAGTTTGAAAAAGGCCAAAAAGGCTTTGGCCAAGGATTCAAAAGTCACATGGGACCTTGATTTTTCGTCCACGTACCATTTGGCTGATGGACCAGTGAGTGTTATTTGAAATAACCTTAAGCGGATGGAGTCATCCATGATGTTGTTTGAAGAGCACCATAAGTGGAAGGTCATAACATGGTTGGTGGGATCCTCCCCCATTTTTCCTTCAAATTTTGGTATATCTGAAGGTAGTTTGGTAGTCATATTGGGCCATGTGGGGTCATGTAAAATGGGATCATTCATGAGTTTAGTCAAATCAAGAATGTTGAGAGATTCCAAGTATAGCATAGGGTGATTTGGTGAAGGATTAGTTCTATCCATCGTGTGAGCAGGTAGTGGACCTGACCCTTGGGGGAGATTTGGTGGGGTTGCACTTATTCCTTGAGAAGAAGTTTGCCCACCGCCTCCTTGTGAAGGAGAGCTAGTGGATGGATGACCTTGGGAATTGGACCCAAGAAAAGTGGAACCAAGTAAGGCTGATCCCAAAATAGCAGCACTCATGGGGGTGTGAGATGGTTGAGCCGGTGAGTTGGCAAGACTAGGAACTCCTCCTAGAATAGGAGGGAGATTTTGCAAGCATCTGGAACAACGAGGATTCTGTGGGTCCCCTATGATGTCTGACTAGCAAAGTGAATGTGTGAAAATGGTGATGAGAGAAATAAATGAACAAGAGACTTATATAATTTGTACCTTCACAATATAACTCAAAATTGCATGTAATCAAATTAGCATCATACATAAATCAACTGTAAATAAGCATACATGTGGGTAGGTATATTTTGTCCATGTGGGGGAAAAAATAAAACAAATTCTCGTGTCCTAAAAGATGTATCGTCCTTCCTCTCAAATAGCACTGGACCTTCCAAGAGCACTCAACAGTGGGGTCTGAATCCACCGGAAGAGGAACTAGTGAAGGATGAAACAATCAATTATAATGAGGGGTAGAGGGTGCATATCTCGAAAGAGTTGGCAATATTTTCTAATAGCCACACAAAATATGATCAAGGTGCAATTGTAGTCCACAATTTCCACCTGGGTAGATGTCCTAAATTTGGTCACTAGGGACCTCGGTCAAAGCGCGGAATTTAGATTTTTGGCCTCAGAAATGGGTCATGGGATGGATCCCTTCCAATATTTGGGTGACTCAAGGGGGGGCGCACACAACAACCAAACATTGGCCTTCAACCCTTCACAGGTATCTCACTGCCTTATGGTGTAGGAACACTTGACTTGGAGGTTTTGAAAGTTCACTATTTGTCAACTTCTAATGTTTGAAAATGTGAGAACCAGATAACAGGGGGTTATTTGGATTCATACCCCCAAGATCCTACCTAGACTAAAAAAATTATTTTGGCACCTCCTGTGGAGGAAAACTTAGTGAGTTTTTAGAAAACATTTAGGTGTGGTGGGCTGAGATATTGGGGGTGTGAACCAATCTCATTTGAATTAAATGTTTGTGGATAATTCCTCAAGAAATAGTGGGATGTTTCGGAATTCCTTTGGAGAAAACCTACTTCAACCTCCACAATTCAAGATGGAAATTATGTGAGGAGTGACTTTGTGTGTGAGCAAGTGAAAGAGTGTGCCAAATTTTAATAAGTTAGGTGTGAATTCACAACATGTGGACTTCTTGTGGTCGTTACAAATATTTGTTACCTAGCTTACTAAGTGTCATTGGTACGACCTTGTGGAATTTTAAAAGTCCTAAAGAACTAGCATGTGGACATATGGGTCCTTACCAATCCTTTAAACACCCTAATATTGGGTACAACATTATCTTCAGTGAGGTTGAAATCATAACATGTACCTTTAAAATTAATCAAGTGTTTCTCTACATCTTCTGAAGCATCCCCAAAAAATGTAGAAAAAATTTCAATAGGAATATTGGGCATTTGAAAGTCTACTTCTAGTAGATTTAAAGGGGTATTATGAAATTGCCTCCTTCTTTGAGTATTTCTCCCTTTTGTTGAGTCTTGCAAAGCCATTGATGGGATTGATGAAGAATATAAATAAGCATTATGACATGAATGAAACCCTTCGTTTTGAATTTTTTCAATGGATTTTCCAGGGATTTTATTCTCCCGGATCTTTGGTGCTTCTCATTTCTTTTTGAAATCACAAAAAGGGTGAGCCATGCTTAAAATAAGAAAAAATTTGCTTGAATATTCTTCTTGAAACTTTGAGCCATGGAGACCTTTGGTTCCTCAAATATCTTGAAAATAAATCATCCCCATTATGGTCACCAAAACATTTGATGCTTGAATCCGTCAGGACCGAAATGACAACCTCACAAGGACATTAGCCCCCCTTCGTTATTAGAGAGGTGGTTCACCTCTTGGAATAAAAGATATATCTGTGATATCTTGGATTAGGAGAGTGATATGCATCAAACCCTAAATATTTATTGCTTAAGATGATGAAATAGAATGGTTCTTCAATAACCTGAGTACAATATTATATGCAACAAAAGAAAAGATTGAAGGAGAGCTTCAACATCAAAATTAAATTGTGATCAACAACACACACAATCTTCTTAACAATATATAAATGCATCAATATCTTCTTCATAGGAGAGAATGATTTAATCATCTCAAATAATTTTAACAGAGTACTGCAATCAAGATCAAAAGAGAATATGATAGGTCAACCTCAAATACTTTATATTCTGAAAATAAGGTTACAAAGCACAGTCGAGATCAACCCCGAAGAAATTCTTTGTGGAGTTTTATTTATGAAATATGTTATTCATTACAAAATATTTGATAGCCATATAGGTGGCTACAAATACTCCATGGCCATATAAGAAAATATCTTAGAAGAAAATAATAAGAACACTCAACAACTCAGCCTTGTGCCCAACTCTGAGACTCAAGCATAAAACGATAAGAAGTGGTGTAGAAGAATATATGAAACAAAATAAATTGGAGAAGATGGAGATTTATTTCTTTTGATCAGAATCTTGATTCTGTATCCATGGTTTTACCTTGTTCTTCCTCTGATATTTTTCCATGCCCCTCTGACAATATTGATTATTGGACCTTTGATGGAGACTCTCTTCTCTTTTTAAGGAGAGATTTTCTAACTACTTGAGTAGTTAGGGTTTTCTTCCTTTCTTGAAATTCCCATACAAGTTTCTTATTGAAATATAAATTTAATTAGTGCCTCATTGAAATTATATCATCAATATATACATATCTAAAATGGGTCCCCTTCCCTTTTAATAATTTTTTTTTTTTTAAATAAACTTTTATTTGCACAATTTAATTAATTTCCCATTAAAAAAGGATGACTGTAATTTAATTTTATGGAAGTGAATACCAACTCTTTAACCTTGTAAAACACTTCTTATGTTCTCATCATCATCTCATCTTTCCAACGATATAAATTTTTCCAAATCCGTCGCCCGGATTTCAAGATATGAGCCTGTGAAGTTGAGTTGTCATGCAGGCCCATTAAAAATGCAGTTGACTGATGTTTTCATTTCTTAGAAAATTGTATAAACTTTCAAAATTTGAAACCTATAGCAACATATTCTACGTTGAAATACCTTTCCAATGGTATAAATTTTGCGCGATTCTAACACCCATGGCTCAAGTTATGGCCTCCGCAAGATCAATGCTCAACCACCGTCGATCAAAATTGATGGGAAAATCTCAGCCCTTGGATTGATTTTCGTGCTTCCCTTCATAAAATTCAATTTTTTTTTTTAAAATTCTATCCCACGTGCATTGGGATATTAGATTCTTCATAATATATAATACTAAGTGCTTGATACACTTAGCAAGAAACACGAGAAGAGAAGAAATTATGGAGTTTGGAGGATTCAACCCTTCGAAAATTATCAAATAAAATAATAATTTTTGGAATCCTATCGTCATCCATATCATGCCATGTCATCAATGATTCAAGCCCACGTGTCATCATGGGAATGGTCCACCTCATCGCCATGTTTCATCGCACAATTTTCTGCCATATGTCATGATCCTCAACTTACCATGTGTCATATTCTCATTCGTTGGTTTTCATGCATTGGAATAGCTTTGATAATTTGGCTAAGTATGGGAGATGGGACAAGAGGGGATGAGATAGAATTGTGGGCACTGGAAATCAAGGGGATATTTTGTAGGCTGTGGGGATGGACAAGATATTATTTGAATATAAAACATTTCATGACACCGCCAACCTGCGGTTATGGATGATCAAACATATGTTAAGTGTAGAAAGGAGATCGGTCGAACTTTCATGTAGAAGGAATAAAACGATTAAGGGCTTGGAACCCGTGACAAATCTGATGGTCAAAATGTAGATCATGAAACTTTGAGGTGCAAAATGTATATCACAAAACATGGGATATGAAAGATTGAACCTGCGAACTCGGGAACCCGCGACTGTCGAAACATATAAGTATAGAATAATGTTGTGATTGGTCGGACTAAAGATATGAGAGCATGGATGGAGATGAGGATCCACGAGTCCGCCAACCTAGGAACCCTTGGTTTTCGAAAAATGACTAAGTATAGTAACTAGAAAGGGAGAGAAGAGAGGATAAAAGAAAGAAGGAAACAAGTGGAAAAAAGGTTAAGTGTTAATATGAATAGAGGTGAAAGGTGAGAGAATACTTAGCCAAAATTCAAAAATGGAGAGGAGAACATGATACTTAGAAAAATTCTTAAAAATATCTCCTTCAGAACTTCATACCAGATCTTGAATAACTTAGGCATACAAAAACAGATTTCTAATCCGAAAGGTGCATGACAAATATGAGACTAAGGGTTGCAGAGTGAACTTATAAAAGTTCAAAAAAATTCTTCTTTTGATATCAAGATTTTTATGAACCCAAGTGCATGAAAATATAGATGACCAAATTTTGGTCAATGGGCAACAATGCCCATAGATCCTCTACACCAAGAGAAATTCTCAGTGCTCACAGAGTTTTTTAATGAATCAACAACATTCTTCAAAGTGTCCACCTTCATCAACAACACTTTATTTTATTCAACCATGTCTCTCACAAAGTGATATTGAACATCAATATGCTTTGTCTTTGAATGATAAGTCAGGTTCTTTGCTAGAAAAATTGCACTCTGACTATCACAATCTATCCTTACATCTTGTTGTACCAACCCAATACCTAAACACAATCTTTGTAACCATATTGCTTCATTGCTTGCATGAGTTGCTACCATGTATTCATTTTCTGTAGTTGAAAGTGCCACTACAGATTGTCTTTTTCTCATCCAACTGATTGCTCCTCCAAATAGGTTAAACACATACCTTCTTGTAGATATCCTACGATCTAGATTTCCAGCCTAGTCTACATCCACAAAGCCATGTATATCCAACACTATGTCCAATCCTGTTCTTCCTTGGTAGCAAAATCCATATCTAGCACTCCCACACAAATACCTAAAAACCCTCTTTATTGTTGTCCAATACTCCTTCCCTGGTTTTGAAACATACCTGCTCAAAACTCCCACTGCATGTCGAATGTCCGGTCTAGTACAGACCATTGCATACATAAAAATACCAACCACACTCACATAAGGAACACAAGACATGTCCTCCTCCTCTTCTTTTGCCTTGGGACACTGATCCACAAATAACTTTACACCTACATGAATAGGGACCCTCACCGGTTTACATTCCTGCATATTAAACCTCTACAATATTGTGTCCACATATTTTCTTTGATTTATTCAGAGTTTCATGTTTTTTCGATCTCTTTTAATTTCCATGCCCAAAATGAAATTTGTAGCACCAAGATCCTTCATGTCAAATTTAGAGGAGAACTAATTTTTCACATCCTAGATAATCTCCTTGTTGTTTCTTATCAACAACATGCATCCACAGACAAGACCAAATAAATCAAATGATCACTAATTAATTTAAAATGCACATAGTGATCCTCTTTGCTTCTTGTGAAGCCGAGTCCCAACATATAAGTATCAATTTTTTTATTCCACATCCCTGGTGATTTTTTTAAACCATACAGGGACTTTTCCAACTTGCATACCATCTCCTTCTTTCCCTTCACAACAAAACCTTATGGTTGCTTCATATAGATTTTTTCTTCCAAATACCCATGTAGGAATGTTGTCTTCACATCCATCTGTTCTACTTCAAAATCAAACGCAACAACAACATATAAAAAAAATCTAATAGAAGTTAACTTGGCAACAAAAGAAAAAAATCTCACCAAAATCAATTCCTTCAACCTGGGAATAACTCTTTGCTACTAACTGAGCTTTGCATTTCTCGACTTTTCCTTCTACATTCAACTTTTTTTTAAATACCCATTTTCTTCCAATGGGATTTCTTCCAGTCGGAAAATACACTAGATCCCAAGCCTCATTCTTATCCAAGGATGTCATTTCTTCATCCATGGCCTTTTTTCCAGAGTTTTCCATCCTCTGAATCCACTGCCTCCCTAATAGTTCTAGGATCATCATCAGTAATAGACAAAGAAAAATTTGAATGGAAATTAGATGGAGTATACCTTTCTAGTTGCCTTCTTTCCTGAACCAATCTACGCAATACTGGAGTATGAGGATCTTCTTCTTTTGATTCATGTTCTTATTGTTGTGGGTGGGAAATCCCTCCTATGGACTAGCACTAAGGGTTTTATCATGCATGTAGAAATGACCTAAAGATTCTTACTTTTTACCATCATCCCATGCCTAAACCCCATTACTCATATGTAAATACAAGGCTCAAGAGATTAAGTTGACGTACCTTATTTTTCATGTTTTGATGTCGATCCCTTTTCACACTTGGTCATTCTTTGACTGTAACTCTCCTCCCAATGCTGACCTGCATTCACTAAACACAAACAAAGAACTCCACATGCATTTGATCTATGAACTAATAGGTTAGAGATTTAATCAATCATACAATCAATATTCCAATAATGACAATCTCATATGGCGGTACAGGAAAAGCAATTATTTTATTAACTTCACAATGATACCTTACAATGATAAAGTCGGCCACTGCTCCTCGATCTTGGTCCTGGGCTCTTCTTCCACTATCTTCCAACTGCTTTTCTCTATACTTCTCTCTGCACAAGGATGGCTAAAGGTTGGGACAAAGGGAATGCTTAATCGGGTATAGTTTCTTTACTATGATTCACCTCCTTTCAAATGGGACCCCTAACCCTTCTTTTATAGGCTAGAAGAAGCTGGGTATTTGGTCGAGTGACCGGCCATGCATGGCCGAAAGGTTTAGTTAACTTACCTAAAGTTGTGTGTTCCATCAACAACTTTCCTTTTTCTGTTCTTTTGTAGGTACACGCGAGTTGTCTTGGGTCAACTAGTGTGTACACACGTGCAGTAATGGAGCAGGGCGCGTGGGTCTTTATAAAAGGGGTTTTTAAGAAGAGTTGTTCAACAGTGTTTTGGAAAAGAATGAATCTAAGATGGCCTGATGCCAGGTAAGCATGTATGGTGAAAATTAGGGTTATAACAGATGCCCCCTAATGTGTGAGGTCAGAAGAGCATCTGATGGCCGAAATACATTAACAATCTCCACCGATGTTCTGAACAAGTGAACCCAGGGACCAGAAATCGGGAGGTGTCATCTGCAAAATAATAATTGTCTCACCAAGGTGGGCATACCCAAGCTCGGGATAAAATAAAATCATTGCTACCAATCAAATACATTGTAGATCCATCTCATATAACTATATAAAGTGTAGCCGCGAGCAATACACAACGGAGCTACATCTCGAAATCAAAAAGATATACATGTAGAGTATCCATCTTCTAGAAGCTGATAAGGCTTGATGGCTGGAGATGAGGTCTTCAGAGCTCAAGAAACAACTTCAGAATCTTCAAAAATTGGGTAGGAGTGTAATATGAGTGTACGACTTCACTACCCATAGGTCTTCGATGGCTCGTCAGTCATGGACTAGAGAATCTTGATTATCAGACTAAAGGCTTCATTGATTTCGAACAAAGACTTGATTGGACTTTAAGGATGGCCAGGCATGCGGGAAAGAGACAAACTGTAGAGGGGCCGAATCAGGCTTGGTAAAAACTTCCCTTGGACAATAGCACGACAAATAATGAGACTCAAGTAGCATGGAATTAACATAAGTTTACGAGGCAGGAGGCAACGCAAACTCTCCATATGTTTGGAAGGATAACCAAACGAAGGAGGACACAACTCAATGTAGTGGGAACAGATTCCTAAGGTCATATTAAATCCCAAGGTTTGACGAACAAACGAACATATGTGCTTTATCCAAGGGAAACTCATTGTGCTGCCAATAAAAAGAAAATACTTTTCCCTTCCTCTTTTTGGGGTATATTCGATTTTTTTGTCTTTTTCGATAATTTTGGAAAAAGAATAAAAGAATGTTACGTTACAAAGGAGGAATGAGTGTCACAAACATACAAGTTCGAGGCGCAAGGACAAGACTAATGTTCAAATAAAGGACACTCAGGAAAAATCCCTCCTCGGACCAAAGGTGTTAAGATGCAGAGGCAAATTGCTACAGGGCTTGCGTATAAGGCATACTTCAGATGGTTCAGTTGAGAGCAACATGGAGCCGGCATTAGACCAAAGATGTAGTTATGCAAACGCGGTTAACAAAACACACAATCGTAATGTCCTTCAATGTAAGTTTTACGAGCCCAGAGAAGGTAAGCTCGACGGTTTTTCATATTTAGAGAGTCTGAAAAACGTAAAAGGAGACTCCATTAGGGTACCTTTTTTGAAGGTAGTCTAGTCGATTCGAAAAAGGGGTAAACTAGCACCGACAAGACGTCTATTCAAAACCATTTTAACGAGTGTGATAAAGACAAGATCACTCGGCCATTTTTTCATTTTTAAGGAGTCTGAAAAAATCTTAACTATGGACTCCATCGGGAATGTTCTTCTGGACCATTTTAACGAGTGTGAAAGGTCACTCGACAATATTTTCAATTTTAGGGAGTCTGAAAAGATCTTAACTATGGACTCCGTGGGGGTTCCTTTTTCGTACATTTAGTCCCTCAGGCCTGAAAAAGGGTTAAAATGATACCTGAGGGTACTCTTCTAGAGAACTGGAGTTCCTTAGAGTATACCTTTGTTCGTACAGTTGACCGTCCAAACCGAAAAAGGGGTAAACTACCGCCGGACAAACGTGACTTCAAATTTCAGTTTAACGAGCGTGAAAGGCCACAAGATCGCTCGACAATCTTTTCATGTTTAGAGGGTCTGAAAAGGGCTTAAAAGAAGACCTGTTATGTTTTTTGGGAGTCCCAAGGGTGAGGTCAAGAGTGAAAAGGAATCATGCAAATGAGGCTCAAACTCGTATTCAGGAAAAACTATGGAGGACTCCCAAGCCTATAGTCATTAGTGACAGCATGGACACTGTCATGCCACCAAGATCTACCTAGGGAATCCATGTTATGGTAGGCTCTACCACCAAATTACGACACTTCTAAAGCAGTAAAGAGGGTTATGTGTCGCAACTTGGTGGGATCGATCCTATGGAAAAGCGGAAAAGACAACGAGATGCAGAAAGTGGGGGTGGAATCCTGACTTAAATGCAACGAGCTGGGAAAAAATGACTTTTTACCAAAGGACCGTCCAAACGCCCAAATCTCAAAAAAAATTCCAAATACCCAAAGGAATACCTCCCTTGATCATCCAAAGAAAACACCCGAACCATCTTAAACGATTTTCAATTTAGAAAAAATGACAAAAGGGTCTGAAAATTGACAAAAAAGGGCCAAAAAACCCTATAAATAGAAGTTGGCAGCTCATTATCACCATTGTTAATTCAGAAATTGACTAAAAGCCAAAACTGCCCCTTTGTGAAAAGAATTGATTCTGGGAGCTTCGGTGGACAAAACAACCATCTGCTTGGACCAAGTAAGTATAAACTCTCTCCTCTTGCAATTTAAATCTTTATTTATGCTTTTAGTTTCAAGTTTTGGGGGGGCGTCGACCCTCAAAAGGTCGGCCCTAGGTCCACGTGGGTTGTCTTATGATAGGCCATGTGTACACTCGGGCAAAGGAAAAACTGCACACGTGTACACGCGACTGTCATCATTACAGCCCGCGTGGACCCTTTATTTAATGGAAAAAAAAATTAAAAAGAAAGGGTTAACCCTCCTGAACTTGGTTTTTTGCAGGATGTATGTTCACTAGAGGGAAAGAGAGCATGAGGAGATTAGTGCGTTGGTCGGGGAAGACCCCAATGCTGTTGCTACCTTAATGCAATGTGGGCTTCTAAAATTCTTCCTATGTCCTTTTATGCGAGCACAACCTAGGCTACTGAATGCCTTGGTTGATTATTGGCATCCCGATGTAGAGGACTTTATGTTAAAGGGGCAATCACTGGTGCCTACTACAGAGGATATATACTTTTTGACTAGCCTCTCCAAGAGAGGGGAACCAGTCAATTTCCAAACATTTCCTTCGAGGCCTCATAACATATCGGAATTCATAGGACTTTATTGTGAGGTTGGTACAGACCGATCGAGCTCTCAGGTGCCAATAAGCAAGATCACCGATTTATCACTATAGGCTATTGTGTTTCTTATTGGTTGGATGATTGGTTTTGCGGCTCTACATCAGGCATCCCGTGCACAGATGAACTGTGCAGTCCAGTGCTTAAATGCATAGATATTTGAATGGAGCACTACACTGTTGGATTGTATAAAGAGGCACCTGACAAATTTCCAGTTGCGGACACAAAGGAAATTTGGGTTCAGGATGATTCTATGCTCTTTCTTCTTTGAAAGATTTCTTAGTTTCAATCCTCGAGTGGTGGTACGAGGACATCATGCCTCTCTTCCTGCGGTTTGCAGATAGGCATTGTTACTGTCATGACAAGGTGGTGGAAGGACCAATGAGTCCTTTGATGATGACTTCTTTGCTTGGTTGTCGCGACAGATCCCAGTCATAGAGGATTACCCTTATGTTGGGATTGATTTCTCGAGAGACACTGAGATACTGGTACCTCCTGGCGAGAAGCGAGGAGAGATGGGTAAGTTTACATCATTTTTTTTTTTTTTTGTGAAACATATGTAATTTTTATGTTGTTTTTTATATATATCATTTTGTTTATACCAGAGTATTTGACAGATATGTGTCTATTATGTGCAGATGTGGGACTAGTGCGACCTGTGGATTATGCGAGGAACAAGCGTCATCCTCGGCCAGGGGCCGCACCTGCTGCTGCAGGGGGACCAGTAGCAGCAGGAGAGCTTCCAGCCGGTGAGGCTGAGAGAGTTTTGAGACGAGTTGAGCGAAACTTTACCTTGCTCACCCGCACAATCCCTATGGCAGAGATTGAGGATCTTCCACCATCTATGCAGCCTCATGTAGTGGGGGCAAAATGGACATGGGTCCGAGTATTTCAGCGTTTGGTAAACGTTGTTGATCATTACAACAGGGCCCACAGGCCCTGACCTTAGTTAGTCTAGACTTTTCACATGTTGAGAGCACTACTTGTATATATTTTTTGAGGGCATAAGCCCTATGACTCGTTACTGGTCATATTTTTTAGGCACTCGCGTCCACCTATGTACTCTGATGATTATGATATTATATATGGATTTTTATGTCTTTTTGTGTCTTATGGATCATATTTGCCTTTCAAAATGTATTTACATGTTTATGTGTATGTCTTTTTATATGTGTGCGAGATGCCAGTCTAAAATTTGATTAGATAGAGTATCCGTAACTTGGTTTAATCTCCTAGGAACATGAAAATATATAATATAATCAAAGCTTCGATCTAAGAGACGTACCCTAAGGAATCGTCGATGTAAAGTTGGATCATGAACAAGGTAGACTATATTTAACTGAGACACAACTAACTGAGCGTGTAAATAGACCCGGAAATGAGAGATACCAAATGACAAGGCGTCACGAAGAAACTCAATAACTACACTGTACTCGGTGACATTGTTTGTGGTGTCGCCTAAGCATATACCTACGAAAGATAATAACTGGCCTCGAGGTGTAAAAATTACCCAAGATGCAGAGGTAAGCCTCTGAATGTGTTGGCTAGCACCGTCTGCGTACCCAATGAACACCTCTGATTCACTTGACATCTGCCACAGTGACAAAAGATAACATCAAAATGACACGCCCATAATACTAAAAGAAACCAGAAAGTAATAGTACAAAGACTATACATATGTTACAAAATGTTACCCAAGGTGACCTACCTATGAGTAATAATTCTTGAGGTAGAGCCCATTTCTAGGCTTCGCCAAAGCATTTCCCTCAAAGTCAACCAGACGACAAGCGCCCTTTTTTAGAACCTCTTTTATGATGAAAGGTATGAACCACATGGGTTTGAATTTTCCTGCCCCCAGGGGGGTCCTTATCTTGGTCATAGACCAATACAAGGTCACCTTCAGAGAAAATTCGAGGACGAACGGACTGATCATACTGACACTTGACTTTTTGTTTGTGAGCCTCGTTCGCCAGGGTCGCATCACGTTGTTTCTCATTGAGACGCTCAAAGTATAATAATCGTTCTTCAAGTGGAGAAGTGTCTGGAAATAACTGTACTACCAATTTTAGGGACGAGATCTGACATTCTATAGGCAAGACTGATTCCAGCCCGTAAACGAGTTGAAAAGGTGAGAAACCGGTTGCAGTCTTAACAGACGTTCGGTAAGCCCATAATGTCGAGTATAACATCAAATTCCAATTTGACTTGGTTGAGTTGATCGATCGTTGTAGGATGGTTTTAAGATATTTATTTACAGCTTCCACCTGACCATTTGCTTAGGGGTAATAGGGTGAAGAATGGTCTTTCCACAACTCAAGCTTTGATGTTAATTCAGTCATCATCTGGTTCTGAAAGTGACTGCCATGGTCAGTGACAATCTCTCTTGGGACACCGAACCTTGCTATTATCTGGTTGAATAAAAGGAGAGTTGCAGTCTCTCCATCATCTTTAAATGTTGGCATAGCTTCGACCCACTTCGTGAAGTAGTCTATGGCTACAATGATATAACGGTGCCCCCTTACTGAAGGAGGGTTGCATGTAGTGTAATCAATCCCCCACTTGGTGAAGGGACCAACTGTGATGATAGGAAAAATGGGAGCGGGATGTGCCCTCATCTTCCGAGAGACTATCTAACATGGGTGGCACTTCTTGACCGATTCGATACAATCTTTTATTAGTGTCGGCCAGAAGTAACCTGCTAGTAAAATATTTTGGGTTGTTGCCAACCCAGACAAATGACCGCCACATGCTCCAGTATGGCAATCATTAAGCACGATAAATGCTTCTTCGTGAGTCAGGCATCGACACAGGATGCAGTCTACACCTCTTCAATACAATGTATCGTCGAGTATGAGATAATTCTTGGCCTGATGGAGTATACAGTGACACTCATCACGAGAAGCAGAGGTGGGGCACTTCAAAGTCTGGAGATAAACCGGTATATCTCCGTACCAGGGATTCGAAGATGCGATCAAAAACATATCTCCTCTGATAGATGACTCTTCAGGCACAACATCACCTGACTCAACCAGAAGTTTCGAAATAAGTTCTGTGAAAACCAATGACTTTTTCTATTTCGCCGAAATGAAATCTAAGTCAAATTCTTGGAGGAAAACTATCCATCTACTGATCTTTCTGCCTATTATCCATAATGTCAACACATATTGAAACGGATTCACAATGGCAATGACAGTGGTATTGCGAAACATAACATAATGACAGAACCGTTGAACAACATGGACTGCTGCCAACACAAGTTTTTCGATGTGAGAATAATTGAGTTTCGATCTGACTAGGCCTCGACTCAGGTAATAGATCACATATTCTAAGAGAAAATCATCTTCCTGAACTAAGACCATGCTGATGGTTGACTCTTTTGTAGCCAGGTATAATAACAAATCTTTGTTATAGTTGGGTGGCCGAAGCAAAGGGGAAGTTGTGAGGGCATGTTTCAACACTTCGAAGGAGCGTTGAGCAACATCGTCCCAATGAAAAGGAACGTCTTTCTTCAGTAAGAGCATAAAGCCCTTTGTGATCTCGGCATAGTTGGCGATGAAATGCCTTAAAAAATTTGCCTTGCCCTGTAGACTCTAAAGTTGAAGGATTGTGCATGCGGGAGGCAACTAAACTATTGCCTCAACCTTGAGAGAATCGACCATGATCCTTGTTGTTTACACTATGAAACCTAACAAACATCCCGAGGTTACGCAAAAGCTGCACTTGTTTGGATTCAAGCGAATTCGGAAGTGGCGACATCGCTCAAAGATAAGTCGGAGGTGTGTGGGATGATCTGTTTTCTTACGAGATCAAGATGCTAAATCATCTAAATAGGCCTCGACTATATGCTTGAGATCATGGAAAGAAAAATACATGGCCCGCTGGAAGGTAGCTCCATCATTTTTGAGACCAAAAGACATCTTACAATAGGAAAATGTACCCCATGGAAAAATGAATGTCATTTTGTGATGGTCTTCAGGTTTGATTTATATCTCATTATATCCCGAAAAACCATCCATGAAAGAAAAGGCCTCGCAACCTGCACATTCATCAATTATCTGGTCAATGAATGGTGTGGGAAAATTATCTTTTGGATAGGCCTTGTTTAAATCACGGAAGTCTGTACATACGCAAATCGTGCCTTGTTTCCTGTTGATCAGCACCAGATTTGACACCCATTGGGTTAGATGGATAGGGTAGATAAAACCATCTTTGAGAAATTTCTTGACTTCAACCTTAATGGTTGCTTCTTTCCTGGGATTAACTAGACGAAGCTTCTGCCGAACTGGCTTGGCATCAGGATAAGTTGTGATTTCATGTTTGACTATTCTTGGATCAATGCCTGGCATTTCCTCGTAAGACCAAGCAAAAACATCGTGGAATTCTTTAAAAAGATTTGTGTAGACTTGAATCTCTTTAGGGGAACAATCAGCTCTGATGAAAACATTCTCCACGATTCCAGGGGTTATGGAGATATTAATCGGTATAGTTTTAGCGATAGTTGTCATATTACCCTCCACATAAACCTCATGTGTAGCTAAGGGATTAATAGGACAAGACCTATCTCCAGTCATATTTAAGGTGAATTTTTCTGCCTCGATTCTGCTTAACTCTAGGAGGAAGTATGATCGGTGATGGGGATCGTCCCAGGGTTTGGCCGGACTAGTCATTGCTTCAATTATTGCTTCGTCGGAGAGCAAGACTAAGTCTAATGCATCAGTATCAAAAAGAGAACCTTGAGCCCAAATAGGCTCTAGAATCGGATCTAACTCTTGTGCAGGAGTTGGATCAGTGTCAGCCGAAGCTTGTTGGACTAAAGAGTACGCTACTTTGGCTGCGGACAAGGGCATGGACATGCCAGGGTGTCATGTCCCTTCCATCATGGTCGATGGGAAGGAAGTATCCATGGATCGTTGAAGTAAGTCGTGTGAAACGATGAAACTTGGAAAATCTCAACCTTATGGTGGTCGGATATGAACTTGACATCGCCTTGAGGGAGCGGGTAATCGAAGGTACCCATCAAAGATGGGCACAAACCAACCCCTACATTGACTACGCCCGGTTGGGGATTATCAATCATTGGGACCGCGGATGCCCACAGTGAAGGTTCAGGTCTGGAGAAAGACAATTGATCAATGGTCACAATCCAGTCCTTGTGTGGAAACAAAAAGACCCAGAAAACTATAGCAACCACTGCTTGCATGGAATAAGTCCAAATCCTTCCTAACAAGAGATTGTAGTCGAGGGATGCGTCGACTAATTCTACCTCGACGCACATGGTCTTCCCTCCTAACTTCACGGGGAAAGAGGGAATGATACTGTTAACTCCCAAAACGAAACCGTCCTTTCGGCCGAGTTTTGGGTGGATATCATAGCTTTCAGTAGTATCTTCAAGTCATTTTTGAGTTTTTACAGTTGAGAAAAATTTTGGTTTTGGCGTGTCTTAGGAAATATTCGATCCATAAAGTCTTCTATTTTGAAAATGTGACTGTTTACTTTCAACAGCTAACATCATGTTAAAGGGCCCATTGTGCGCTGTGGAAAGCGATAGCTTTCAGCAGCTAAGGGCGTTGTTTCATCAGTTCGAAATGTTGTGGAAAGTAACGAGGCGCGAAAAGCTCGACAGACAGTTCGCACGTGGCATGATACAGAGAGTACTTACTTTCACGCTAAGAAACATTTTTCAAATGGCGTGGTACGTTGTTTTGCTTTCCGCAGCTAAAGTGAATTTCCTATCAAACGGTGCGCTGTGGAAAGTGTTCACTTTCCGCAGCTAACAGGGTTTTCGGAAGATTACGCGCGCTGGCAAAAGTGGCAAGCGAGCGTGATGGTAGG
>ML781212.1:1717672-1755456 GCA_009831015.1 Picea engelmannii | reverse complement strand
TCATTAAGCTATTCTGATAAGTAATCTCTCCATTGTGCTATCTTAGTATCCCATTGATCCACCTACTGAAAAGTATTCAATTCTTAAGTTACCAGGCATACTTAGCTTACAACCCTAAGTAGTTTCCTGGAGTGATAACAGATACCATGTGGTCAGAACGAACGATCGTTGAAAGCAGTGAGAAGAGTAGGTGACGGAGACAAAACGGGCTGGCCGATGGCCTTCCAACATGCCAACGACATAACGCATATCGAGGCACCCTCATCAACCACCATGCGGAAAATGTTTCAAGTAAAAGTTTTCATGGGGTAAGCCACCACTATCTGAAATGCTACATGGTAAGGCAGATGAGGTTTTAAGTCGGTTGTATCCAGCATGATTGTACCCGGATTACAAGTCTCGGTAGATCCTAAAGATGCTAACAAAGCTTTCCTCTGGGAAGGGTAGCTTTGGAGGACCTCCAAAGCGGACATCACACAAGGGGTTTGGGACAAATCCTCCACCACAGAATAGTTATGGGCGGCCCTTGCATTTGGTTTGTGAAAAACTTTCTTGAATGCACCTTTTGGGATGCGTGTCATTGTTTCATCCAAATTCCTCTTGATCTGGAGAGGAAGAGGTAGGATTTTGGCTTCTTTACCCGTCTCAGAAGTGCTTGGTTTACTGTAGTCATGCGCTCTAGTCAATATAAAAGCATCACACTTCATCATATACACATTCGCGGATGCAGGATTGTTCGAAGACAGAGAGGGTCCTTGACTACCCCCTTCCACGCTTGTAGAGATTTGGGTCAGGTTTTTCCCATGTTGAAATGGATTGGTTAACACGGCAGGCTATTGTTGTGTTACAAACTTTTGGGCCTCTGCAAGTCGAGGACATTGGTGGGTCGGGTGGTCTTCCGCACACAGGTTGCACGGATACCTCTCCTTCCATTTCTCAGTGTTTCCCCAACTAGCATTATTAGTGGGTTTCTTATCCCCCTTTCCCTTCTTTCATTGTTTTTTCTTTCCATCAAGCTGATGAGTGGCCTTTGGATTCGTCGATTGCATTGTGTGTACATCCGACGTTTGGGTAGGGGGAGTAGGGCGCGTGGGTCTTTATAAAAGGGGTTTTTACGAAGATTTGTTCAACAGTGTTTTGGCAAAGAAGGAATTTGAGATGGCCTGATGCCAAGTAAGCATGTCTGGTGCAAATTAGGGTTATAACACTTATGTAGAGTCTGATTCATCATTCTTTAAATCAAATTCTATTTTTTGTAGTTCTTCCTTACTTGGTAGGACATCATGTTTGAAAACATCTTTTATTTCTCTAAATACCACATCTCGACTATACAAAACCTTCTTAGTTTATGTGTTCCAACTATTATAACCTTTAAGACCATCTTTATACCCAATAAAGATACACTTTTAAGCCTTCTTATCTAGCTTACTCATGTTTTCCTTTGGAGCATAAACATAGGCCTCACAGCAAAATACCTTGAGATATGTGAGGGAAGGTTTATTACCATTCCATACCTCGTTTGGAGTCTTTTCATCCAGTGCTGACGAGGGTGATATGTTGAACAGGTAACATGTAGTACCCACTGCCTCTACCTAGAATTTTTTCCCTAACCCAACACCACTGAGCATGCACCTTTATTTTTCCATCAACGTCATGTTCATCCTTTCTGCAACTCCATTATGTTGAGATGTATATGGAGTAGTATTCTACCTTGATATACCGCACTTCTTACTTAATTCTTCAAATTCATTCCCGCATAACTCTCCACCATTATCTGTCCTTGTCAGCTTAATTCTTTTCTTTGTTTGATTCTCAACAAGATCATTAAACTCTTTAAACCTGTCAAAGACTTCAGATTTCTTCCCAAGAAAATATATCCAAGTATTCCTCGAGAATTCATCTATAAATGAGACATAATACACAAATTTTCCCAATGATGGAACCAACATAGGTCCAAACACATCACTGTGAACTAGCTATACAATTCCTTCTTCCCTCGTTGCACCAAAAGGGAATCTTACCTTATTTTGCTTCCCATATACAAAATGTTCACATAAATCAAAATCCAGAGAGACGTTAGACATACCTTCAACCATACCTTTATCGTATAGTAGTGGAAGACCCTTCTCTGTGATATGCCCCAGTCTTTGATGCCACAACATAACCTTTTCTCTAGAGACTGTAGGAGTTTTTTCTTCTTCAACTCCAATATCAAGAACAATGGAACTATTACACCCATCATTAATAGTGCTTCTTTGCAGCTTATATAGAGTTCCAAGTCGAACCCCCTTCAACAACACCATTGTTCCTCGAACCATCCTGCAGGTTTCATTTTCAAAGATCTATTGGTAGCAACATATTTGTAATAATGAAAGCTAGCTCAAGGACAAGCCAAGTAATAGTGGTGGGGGCTTGTTGGCACCCAAAGTTTTGGGTTAATCTCGTGCATGTGCACAAACAAAATTGTGCATGTTCATTCCAAGTTTTGTGCACACCCAAGAAGCTACGCAAGGGGTGCACACTAGACTGAGTTTTGATATCGTACACCAAGCCTGAAGTCTACCAAGTGTGTGTCGATCTATGTTTTGTCAATTGCATCGGAAGTCAAAAAGATGCACACCAGAATCAAGAAAGGAATCATCGAGAAATCTCCATTAATGATTATTGTCATCAACATAATGGAATGTGGAGCAGACAAAGGATGATTTGGCAAGGCAGTTAAGATTGCCTTGATGTAGAAAGCCTATGTGGAGCGTTGGCAGGCGACAAAAGCGTGCAAAGAAATTTTCCATAGAGCGAGTGGAGACAAACTGAAAGAGACAGAGCTCTAAAGGAGAGATGGATATAAAAAGTAGCAAGGACACAAAAGAGAATGTTGACGTTGGTTGTGACTGATTCATTGAGTCATTGTTGTTGTCCATTGTTGAAGAGATCGCTCTAAGCCTCGTAAAAGTGCAATGATTTTGAGCATGAGTCTGAGTCTATAATAGGTCTAAAGGTCTGAAAGAACACATATGGCGTAGTATATTGTATATCTGAAAACTTATCCAAAAAGACATAGACTATGTTGTTGTCGTATATGATTTTCTCAATGTATGCATGTGTTGTGATGGAATGATAATGATAATAAAGTCGGAGTGATTATGATCCATTATGTGTCGCTAATGTGGTAATTGGATATGTGTGTGTATTTTTTTACTTGTTAATAGTAGTAAGTTATTGGATATGAAATATATAAATGTTATCCTAGATGGATCTCTGTATGTTTATCCCTTCATCCCAATCACAAGACTAGATAGGTTGAAATGGGTTAATGTACAAAATATCAACAAGCAAGCTCTAATATCGAGATTAATAGTGAATGACATGTACACTATAAGATCCTACACATAATTTATGCCCATGTGTTTTTTTCATATGAGTTTCGCACTAAGAGCATAAAAAATGATCCCTAATTATTTTATATGTTACACAATTTCGCACTAAGAGCATAAAAAATGATCCCTAATTATTTTATATGTTACACAATTTTTTTATATTTTATTGAGAAATTTTTAATATGGTTAAAACTCTCGTCAACTACATGAAAGTATAACTTTTCACTAAATTCTTATTAAATTTAGAAAAAAAAAATTAAAAATAGTAAATAAATTAAATATTTTTATTTATTTATTTTATTTACAAATCTATTTTTTTAAAACGAAAAAAGTCTTAACATTATATATATATATATATATGTGTGTGTGTGTGTGTGTGTGTGTGTGTGACCTTTTAAGAGGAAACACATGTTCTTAACCATTAGGCCCACTCAGACTGTATATGAGGACGAGGTATGGAGATAATGTTTTCATTGTCCATCTAAATGATTTGTGAAAAGATTAAAAGATTTGTGAAAAGGTTAATTGGATGATTGTGTGTATGAAAATTGTTATCTTTTTTTTAAAACGAGAAGAGATGAATTATGTTAGGAATTATATTGTCATGTATATTATTTTTGGATTAGATGTGTTATAGTTTAAATTTTAATAAATTTAAATGTATAAATAAATATAACAATGTATATTGTTTTTAAGATTAGATGTGTTATGGTTTAAATTTTAATAAATTTAAATGTATATATAAATATAACAATTTGATACTATTAGTTGATAAAAATAAAGAAAATTTAATTATTAATTGTATAATTTACATAAAAAAAAAATGAATGGTGTGAATTTTACCTAAAAAAATAAATCACTTGCAATGCTTGAATGCATTGAGTGAATAGAGAACAATTGCCCTCCAATTTTTTGTCCAATAAAACGTACCCTGATATGTCAACCAATTACCTATTATAACTTCTCAGTGTTTTCATCAAATTGGCAAAGCAAAAGATCTAATATTTCCTTCTCCGCCTTCATTAAATAGAATTCATTTATCCGTCCATGCAAAGCAACTCCAAACATAAGCTCCACTTGTTATCATATAATTCTAATGTTTTTTTAATTTAATTTTTCTTACAATTTTTTTTAATTTTATTTCTTTATTAACATTACTTTAATTATTATTATTTTAATTTTATTTATTAGTTACTGTGCAATAAGGGATTATAGCAATGAGTTTGTTATTGATTTAACATTAATTTGTTTTGTATTTTAAATTTGTGTGTAAAGTATAATGTTTAATTTAAGAAAACAAATATATACTTTTTGATATAATAAAAATATTTGTTTTTCTCATTTCTAATTGATTAATATATTTCAAGTCTTATTGTTGCCTTCACTTATTTCAATATTTGAAATTAATTAAATAATCAATAAACTTGGTTATAAGTACCTAGTACCTTTTATATAAAAGTTTAAGAAAAAATGTAAAAATGTCATGTGTTCTCTCATTATTACTATCCATTTATTTCATTATTATTACATTTCAATAAACTTGGTTATAAGTACTTAGTACCTTTTATATCAAAAATTAAGAAAAAATGTAAAGATGCCATGTGTTCTCTCATTATTACTATCCATTTATTTCATTATTATTGCATTTATGTTTTTTCAGATTTTAAAGATTTCTCTTATCATTAATACAAAGTGTACTCCTAATAGATTAATACAAAATGATATACATATAATTATGTATGATGACATATGTGTAATTTCTTTTTAATAGTAATTTTGAATTTCTTTTTAAATGAAATAAATTAGTAAAATTATAGTTAAAGATGAAAGACAAAATGATATAGACAAAGTATATATATATATATCCCTTTTAATAATGATTTTGAATTTTTCTTTAATAAAGACAAATAATAATTATAGCAAATTTACATTGGTTTTATAGTAAATTGATAATTGTTGGAACACTCTAGCTAATTCAATTATCCCATCTAGATACACTCCATTTCCAAATTTACTTGACAGAGACTAAATTGCCTTACAACCCTTATTACAATCTATTTTTACCATCTACACAAATCGATAAAGAGCATGCTCAAGTCTAAATGCTCCTTTGCATGCTCAATCCCGGTTTGTTCTTAGCTAACAAGAACCAGAAAAACAATTTTTTTTTTCAGTAAAAAATTAATTGATTATATTACTTTGAATTTAATGTGAGCTTCTCTTTCCCAGCTTTAGGGTATGCCAGCTATTATTATTATGTATTCATCGAATATCAATTTAATTAATTATGTTTGGTTATTCGACCAGATCCCATCATTTATGATAGCCAGGTCATTACATGCGATTTGAACGCTTTATGTCTTTTTGTTTGTTAGACATGATTATTCATTTCTCGATCTTTTGAAAAATAATTAATATATATCTAGAAATTTTAATTGATTGTGAATTAAATATAACACCGTTTAAAAATAAAAATAAAAACTGATTACCACATTTCTGCCTTGGCCAGGAATAAAAATTTAAATATCATTTAATATACTACTTATAATTAAATGATATTAAATATAATTCAATGATATTGTTTGACAACAATATAATTGGTCGGGCGCTAATCCCTCCACTTGGGCCCGCACTCCAGTTAAAACAGCATGAAAGCAGAAGAGTACATATACATTGCACGACTACTCCACCAACCAGCGGATTTATAATATTGCCCTTCATGGGAATACTGACCAAGAAGATAACTTCCAATTGACCACTTCACCCAAACAAGGCCGTGGACAGAACTATATATCCATCTCCCAAATACTTTTATACCCAAAACTCTTAATACTGTGCTGCCCGATACAATACAAACTATTTCCAAAAATATCATTGCACAAATTATAAGTCTTTGTCCCAGAACAAGAAAATTTTATAATTTGCAAATGCAAATACAAATCTGTGCAGTCCATGCCCAAAGCAATGGTAATAGCTGCCATTATGACGACAACTCTAAGTTAAGAGGGTGGCATGGAATGCGTATGATACCATTTGTTAATGCTTCCTTCCAATGCAACCAGCACTGCCCAACTAATAGCGCAACCCAAGTTCGTAAAACCTATCATGAAAGACCAGATTCCGGGGCTTAGATGATTACTTCTGAACGACAACAACTGGCAGACATGGTTGTTATTGGTGTTATTGGTATTATCACAGCCGCTAACTCGCGGCTGATAATGCCAAAAGGTAGTGGCTGATAACGCGTGCTCTCAATATTATTATATTGAGAATGTGTGTTCTTAATATAAAATGTTTGAGGTAATTTGTTCGTAGTAATATGAAACGTTTGACTGCATTAGGTTGATAAATGGAACGTGGCAATTATACATTCTTACAGTAAATTTTTAATGTGATTAGGTAAATGTTAAAAAGTAAACATGTTAACGGATGCCTTGATAAATGCAAGAAAGTTATGAACAATAAATCTGATCCATTGATTTTGGAGAACGACTAAGAATATGCCAGCATCTTCAATGCATAGCCATCAGATTAGGGTTTAAGGTTAAATAAGATTAAAAGATCATTAATTGTGCCCATTGTAAATAGGTGTACGCCTTTGGGCGTAATTAGATCTTACCTCGGCTTTGATTATAAACACATGGGCAGCAAATCCTCTTCCTTCCTCTGTTGTCCACAATATAATCTTTAATCGCCCTTCTAGCTACCAGAGCGCTAGAGAAACCATCCATTTTGAACCAGAAAGTTAAAAGAACGTTGATGAATATTTCTGTCAACCTCAGCACTTTTAGGGAAGTAGTGTTGTATTCTTCTTTTGTAGAGCTTGCCGCTCTCCCAGCCAAAGAGTTTTCAAGGTCATACGAAACGCTGCCTATGGCAAGTGTGATTATGGCTCCTCTAGCTTCGTTCTCTTTAGAATTGAATAATCTGATCAGCAGCTTTGTCCAGGGATCATCTTCGGCTGAAGGCAGTGGAATGCATATGCAAGCAGTTGCCAAGGATTCATCAGAAATATCACTTAGTGTTGTACACACTGCAGCAGGGGGGTCGACTATGGAGGTTCCCTCTGTCATTCTCCACTCCGCACTATTGGTCTCCGCATGCAACAGGCCCTGCTTGCACCCATGGCACCCATTTATCAGGCAGTTGATACATGGGAGTAGGCACAGGGAGGTATCAGGCAGTCGTTTTATTGTTCCAGGCATCCGTTGAACAAGCATGATTGTGATGACCTCATTTATGCCTGTCCAGAATGCAATGCATCTGCAAATGTTGGGGGAGGGCGGGGGGGTGGCGGGGCGGACAGGGGGGGGTGGCGGGGCGGACAAGTGCAGATCTCTACAGTGAATACTTGAGAGTTGAAAGCGAAGCCTTGCAGAATGACGGATCGCACCTCATGAACATTGTAGATATACTGCATAAATTGCCTTACGGACGAATTGGGCGTCCCTTGCGACAACATTATAACGGAACTTTTCCATATACGTCCCTTCGTACACATCGTGAGGCCAACACAATCGTTGTCCGACTTATCTATCTTCTTCAATTTTGGAGCTGTTATGATGGCCAGAACGTCTTTGAGACCAATCTCCATATAAAGTCTGCCTCTTAAAAAACTTGAAAAAAATAATGCTGAATTGCCTAAGAACAACAGATCAGGAAAACTAATAGTACTGGATACGATATCACCTAATTCAAACTGTCCCAAAACGACGCCAGAAAGCCATCCCAAACAGCAAACTAATTTAATAATCAACAAGTGCAGTATGTATCGGCTTCCACGCCAATCCTTGAACAACCCCATTTCAAAAATAAACATAAACTTAGATTACCCTCTTACTACTCCACTCTAACTTCTATTGTAGAGTGCATGCAGTGCATACAAACTTATATACATAAAAGCTTGGTCTCCCCACAGAACCAGTACCAATGCTTCTCCTTGAAGTTTTGGAGAAAAGAGGCTTGTTATTCCACTTTCTTTAATAAATAATAAATCTTCTATACGCCTTCTCAAACTAAGACAGACTAAATCGAATTATTTGGCTTAATTCGATTCGCCATTGGCCTACACAATACGGAAATTTGAGCCCTTCCTATCGTACTGAGCATCCCAGTACTCGGAATCCCAGTACTTGCCTGGATCCGTTGGGGTGACAAACAAGGCGTTTATGCTTCGATCGAGTCAAGGTTTTGTTAAAAAATCGATTGATGGGTGAATTATTTGGTTTGATTCGATTCGTTTTGTTAGGATCTCAATTGATATATTTTATGCAAGTCTAATTTGGATAGCCATCTGGCTAAAACTAAACGCGTTTATATGTATCCCTAAAATGCGTCATCTCAGCCAAACTTTTATGCTTACTCAAAACAACGACTTGTTCACAATTCAAATAGCAAGGATAGGACTGACAAGTAGTGTGGAATGGAAATCCTTGATTGGAAGAATCTTTGTCGATATACATCTTGATTGCACCTGTGGCCTTGTGCGTGCGAGTGTCTCTTCCAGAGCTACGTATTCTCAATGTGTTTCTCAGTAGAGGTGATGCTGCCTGATCCATACTCACGGTGGAGAGATGTATCCATAATATTTCAATTTTCTCAATAGAAGTGATGATGCCGTATCAATACTCACTACAGTGGAGAGATGTCTACATAATATTTCAATTTTGAAGAATGGATTCATCTTAAACTATAGTTATGTTTCTTACTTAATACTCCTAGTAGCATACAACTACTAACCAGTGACACAAAGTCACTACCAGTGGAACACATTCAGCACAGTGGCATACAACTACTGTACAGAGACATATAGTCTCCATAACAATCAAAGCATATCATTTGATATCATCCTGTATCAATAATGTCATCAACTACATCACCTCTAAACCGTACTAGAATGATGTGAATGCATCATATCTAAGTTGTATTGGCATGATCCAGAGTATCATCTACATCATCTCTAAGTTGTACTAGCATGACATAACTAGCATGATGCCAATGCATCATATCTAAGTTGTATGCAACCTCTAAGATATACTCGCATGGTGTAGATCAGTGCATCACTGTGTCACCTCTAATATGTATGATCATCTCTAAGCCGTACTAGCATGACATATCTAGCATGATGCAAATGTATCATATCTAAGTTTTATGCCATATCTATGTTGTACTCACGTGATCATATCTACCATGACACGAGCCCCCTACATCATCTCTAAGTTGCATAGTCATCTCTAAGTTGTACTAGCATGACATATCTAGCATGATGCCAATGCATCATATCTAAGTTGTATGCCACATCTAAGTTGTACTCGCATGACCATATCTAGCATGATGCAGCTCACCAGCATCGTCTATAAGTTGTACTAGCATGAACATAACTAGCATGATGTCAATACATCATATCTAAGATGTATGTCCACCTCTGAGCTATACTAGCACGATGCTCCTCAGGCCACTGTATCAACAACTCCAACCATCTATATCATATCTGATTTTTACTAGCATGATTATATCTAGCATGATGCAAGCATCATATCTAAGTTGTACTAGCATGATACAGATCTGCACCTCATTGAAAGTCCATGATGCCACATATCAAATCTCCCTCCCAACCAAGGAAGTCATTTCCTCCCTTTCAACCAAGGGAGCGATCTCCACGAGCCCCAGCGTGTCCCTCAAGTATGAAAACTTTATCGTGGACAAAGGATTTGTCAAAATATCTGCAATATGCTCATCAATGGAGATATACTGGAGAACCACTTCTCCCCTCTGGACTTTATCACGGAGAAAATAGTAATTGATCTCAATGTACTTCGACATGTCATGGAACATCGGGTTCTATGAGAACTTCACACAGCTCTGGTTATCACAATATATCACGATCGAATCCAATACCTAATCCAACAGTCTAGAAACCAACTTATGGAGCCACACTACTTATGTACAAGCATCATAAGCTACAATATACTCTGCTTCTGTAGTGTTGAGTGCAACAGAATTCTGTTTCCTGATAGCCCATGATATCATAGCAGATCCCATACTGAAACACACACCATAAGTACTCTTTCGGTCATCTGCACTCCCTGCCCAATCTAAATCAGTAAATCCATGCAGTTGTACTTCATTGTTTGAGGCATATCTCAAACCATACGTTATCGTTCCACAAAGATATCTCAAGATATGCTTTGCAGCTATCCAATGCTCTTGTCTAGGTTCCCGCTAGAACTGGCCCAACATTTTTACAACAATGCAAATGTCTGGCCTAGTATTCGCCAAATACATCAAGGAGTCAATCAACTGTCGGTACATGGACGAGTCTATTGGATCAGAATCGAGTCTCTCAACTTCCTCAAATCTATTACCATGGGAGTTGCAATAGATTTGCAATCCATCATCCCAAACTTCTGAAGGATCTTTACAACATACTTCCCTTGTCTCAGGAAGACTTCACCATGCTTCTGTCATACTTCTAGTCCCAAGAAATAGTGGATGAGACCAAGATCCTTCATATCAAATTCTGAGGCTAACTCCTTCTTACACTGAATAATGAGAGGCTCTGCCCCTGTTAGGAACAAATCATCAACATATAACAGTAGAATCACAAGTGCATTATTCACAACTTTGTATTAGAGATTTGGATTGGCATGAATCTTGGAAAATCCAAGTCTCGTCAAATCACTATCAATGCATGCATACCAAGATATTGGAGCTTGATTGAGTCCATACAAGGCCTTCTTCAATCTGCATACATGGGTTTCTCTTGGGTGTACCTCAAAACCTTGTGGTTGTTCTATATATACCTCTTCTTCAATTAATCCATTGAGAAAATTGATCTTTACATCCATCTGATGTAAAACACAACCCATGGAAACTGCTAGAGATATGATGGCTCTAATAGATGTATATTTGGAAACCAGAGCAAACATCTCATCGTAATCTTCTCCCTCCTACTAAGAGAATCCCCTAGCCATAAATCTCGCCTTGTATTTGTCAATACTTCCATATACAACATGCTTTATCTTATAAACCCACTTTGAAGTGGCTACAAACTTTTCTTTAGGTCTAGGAACAACTTCCCATACATCATTTTTCATAATAGATTGGTATTCCTCCATCATGGCCTCCTTCCATTCTTTTTGTTTCACTGCTTCCTCAAAGGTGGAAGGTTCTGCATTAACAAGATTTGTCATGAGTGTCTCATAACTGGAAAATCTTTTTCGTTTCTTTCTTTGTCTGAAGGTGTCACTGGGAGATTTACGCTTTTCTTCTTCTTGCAAGGTGGATTCAAGCCATGTTGGTCTCTTTCTAGTCTTAGGTGCAATAACCGGTTCCACTTGTTCATGTGGTGGTTCTTTTTCTTCACTGGTGTGTTCTGGAGAACACGTACTTTCTTCTTTTGTATCTTCAAGTTCTTCTTCTTCCTTGGAGTCTATGGAATCTTCTATAGACTTCTTAAATCCAATCCTTTCATCAAAAGTTACATCTCTGCTGATTTCAACCTTCTACTGATCTGGAACATAAATTCTATATGCTTTTGATGATTCACTATATCCAACAAATATACTTTTCTTTCCTAAAGGTTCCAACTTCTTTCTCTTATCCTTGGGAACATGAATATAGATGGGTCATCCAAATATTCCCAAGTGTTCAACACTTGGCTTCTTCCCAGAGAAGGCTTCTTTTGGAGTCATGTTCTTCAATATTCTACGTGGAAATCTATTCTGAATATAAACAACTGTCATGGTTGCTTCTCCCCGTAGGAACATAGATAAATTCTAATCATTCATCATTTCCTTGACTGATTCTTCAATAGTTCTATTCTTTCTTTCATCCACACCATTTTGTTAAGGATTGTGAGGGACAATGAGCTCCCTCCTAATCCCAACTTCTTTACAAAAGCAACGAGCTCCTTGGAGGTGTATTCTCCTCCATTATTAGATCTTATTATCTTGATCTTCTTAGATGTTAGGTTCTCTACTTCAGCCTTGAATTCTTGGAATTTGCTAAATACTTCATCCTTAGTCTTTAACAGATACAACCAGGTCTTTCTTGAGAAGTCATCTATGAACGTCACATAGTAAAGAGAGCCTCCTAGAGACTTCACTGGCATATGACCACATACATCTGAGTGTATTAGGTCTAATATCTCTTTGGATCTATTCTCACTACTTGGGAATGGTTTCTTAATATTCTTCCCAAGTGCACATCCTCTGCAAACTCCTTCATGCAGAGATTGTAACTTTGGTATGCATAGATCCATCTATTTTAGAGATGGCAAATCTTGATAGTGAAGGTGACCATGCCGTCTATGCCATAACTCACTAGGGTTGATTTCATCATGTACAAGAGCTTAAGTATTCCGTCCTAGGAGTTTATACAATCTTCCTTCACGAATTCCAATGACTCTAGGGTCTTCTATCCTTGAATCTTTAGACCATACAAGAACTTTTCCATCTACAAAAGCTACTCTATCTCCTTTCGCTTCCAGGCAAGAAATAGATACTAGATTATTTTTCAAACTAGGAACATATAAAACATTACTAAGATGAATATAGTTACTTGATTCCATCTTGATAGTAACTTGTCCAATTCCCTCGACTGCATAAGAGTTCTTGTCTCCAAGCTCCACTTTATGAGGTGTATCCTTTTTATTCATTCTTTATAAATTCTTACGGTCACATGTCATATGCCTTGAAGCTCCATTATAGATTAGCCACATGTCATCTTCAATGGTTCCAGTAAAACATGAATAATAGAAGAAATATGTTTCATCATACTTTGCCTTCTTTGAAGGTTCTTCCCCATTGGCAACTGATGTGTGATGTCTCTCTTTTCTCTTCTTTGTTAGTTTAGGACAATTTCTTTTGTAGTGGCCATAATCGTGGCATTCAAAGCACTGTACCTTTGACATATCTCTCTTGAACTTCTTTCTTGAATCAGATCTTTTCTTACCTCCATGTCTTTTGAACTTAGTTGCAAAGGATTGAGCATCTTCTTCCTTCTGAGGCTTTCCCTTGGAGTTTAACCTTGTCTCCTCTTATGCAGAATAGGTCAAAAGTTATTCTAACGTTGGGAGCTCGTTCCTTGTATTCATGCTTGTAGAAAATGCATCATGTTATCGCACAATATGTACTTTCCCAAAGCCCAAAGGTAATTAGGCTTAGATTGGTGTAACACAGAGGTGTCCCTGTCACTATCACCCCAACAAGATACCTCTTTATATTTAGGAGGAGAAAATACTCACTCCAAGGTAGATGCCCTAGGACCTAGCGGGTTGATGAAGGGAATAAAACAAGGAAATACCTCCCCTTTCTCTAGGTCACTAAATTAAGTGAAGTCACTCAGGATAGTTGTGATGAAGGGTCAAGGGAAAACAAGGTGAATTATACCTGCCCTTTACCAATGAAACAACAAATGTTATAACAATAATCAATGATATCAATGATTTAAATTGGTGACTTTAAGATAAAATATGCTACCAGACAAGTTTATGCATAGAAAAGATAAATATGTAGCAGTTGTAATGTATCCAGAAATTGCAACTTGTTTGGACAAATATAATGAGATGTTAAATCTTCACAATGATAATGATTTTCCACTTGCAAGTTCTAGATAGATACAAATCAAATAATATCTTTCAAAGGGTTGTCTAAAGTACTTGCAAAAACAGTAAATTAACAGTGATGACAACAACAAACAAGATTCATAATTGTACTTTGTTGAGGCAATTGAACAAACACTTTAGCATCAATTGATAATAGCTTGCCTAGTACAAATTCTAGGTGGTTTATAAGATAGTTAGTATGTTGATATTGGCTACAAATAATGGTTGTAACAATGAATTAGCAGCAACAATTTGAATGGTTAGCAATCTGCACTAAGTTAGTAAGTTAGTAGGGTATCAAGTAGAAAGATTTAGTTGGAAGTTTATGGTTTGTTGTCAAAAAGTCAAAGGAGGATGACTAGTGCCTTTATGGGTGATGGATTCCAAGCAGGCAGATTTTTCTAAGGATGGTAATCAATGATGATGCACACAATCCAAGAGGGAAAACAACTTAGGAGGAATAACACCTTAAGTCCTCCTAAGTTTTGACCACGAGAAGGGAGGAAGCAAGGGTGTAGGCACTTCTATGCCCTACAGCCTCCTTCTTCTTGGACCGTTTGTGGATGAAAAGTACTTTGCACAATAACAAAGTATAAACCTCTAGAGAGATAGCACTTTAGGGCCCTAGGGTTTCACTAGTTACTAGATCAACTTAACAAAAGTTGGCAAATAAAAAGCAAGAAAACAACACCTTAAGTTTCTTACTTCAATCATCAATTAAAACATCCAATTTAATAATATTGTATGAGTAAGCAAACCATTACCATAACCATTAACAATGACAAAGTAAAATATACTTACTTGCACCAAGAATAATCATGTAAAACCATGCAATATTACCACAAAACTTCACCAAATTGATCCAAGTGCCAAAATAAGCCTTAAAAGAGAGATGTGCCTTGCTCAAAATAACCAATAACCCCAATAGGGCGCAAATTTCAGACCTACTTGTCTTCAATGACAAGTTGTGTTCAAAATGAATGTCACTTTTGTCCTATTTATACAAACATTTGACCTTAATTAAGTTTTAGGTCATAAAACAGGGCCGACTTGGCCAGTTCATTCAAAAATTAAATTTTGACCAAAATAAATTGAATTTGCATCTAAAAATCCCTCCAAAGGTGACGTCATGCCCCTCTATGGTGATGTTGGGTCTCAATTGTGGAACGTTGGGCAAGGGAGATGAAACATTGGGCCTCCAAAGGCCTTAAATCTTTCCCACACGTGCCAACAGCCTCATGAATGCCTCCTAGATGGCAACCCTAGCTGATAGGTGACATCCAGGGCTACAAAGGTGACGTCCAAGGCCTCCCAAGGCCAACGTTTAGGTGGGAGGAGAATGAAACCCTAGGTCTAGGTCTTCCAAAGTGCCTCCAAAGGTAATGTCCTTCTTTCTCCCGGTGCAAGTCTTCAATCCTTGTTATGCCCGTTGGCTGGAGTCTCAACATCCATCAATGGGCTTTGATCCCTATGAAGGTCAGAGCTAATCATTCCCTCATGTGCACCAGTCCAATAGGAAAGGTCCCGCAAAGACAAAAAGTATGCCCTCCAGGGGTTCATAAATCACAAGGATCATAGCATGTAAATCACATCCAATAATTAAATCACCTGAACATTTTCATCAAACCCCCTTAACCCCAAATAAATTCTTAAAGACGTTATGAAATTTGACAAGTTTAGGTTTGGAGAGGGTCTCAATGTGTCCTATTGGGATAATCCCCCTTAATTCTGGGGTGTTTCTCAGGTGGATTCTGGTCCAAGTCATGTGAGTGTATAAGGTGGCATGGGGTGCATGTGAGAATAGGGAAATGTAGAGTCTTACTTGTGGGTGCCTTTGTGGAGGGCGAGATGCACCTTGTCATGGATGCAATTGTTTTCTAGCCCATTCATTGCCATTTATTTTTAGCTTTGTTTCTTTTGATCTTTTCTCTTGTGCTACAAGAGAATAGTTGAGGGACACTGTCCTAGATTGGTGACCAAACGTGACACTGCCATCCACAAATCATTTCATGGAAATGAGAAGGATGGCTCATGATGAGACCCCCTTTCTCTTAGTTATGCAACCAAGATCCATTACCCTAGCTTGGCCACCATATAGGTGGTAATGTCATACCGCTACATGTCCATGGTCATAATAGGTCATCTCGTGATGAAACCTCCTATCCATCAACTAATACCTTGAGTGTTCATGTTATCTTGTGGGGCCCGTTTTCTTACTGAGAAGATTTTCACTTCTTTCTCAGGGATCCCTAGCCAAAGCATATCGAAGGTTTTTTCAAAATTGGCTTTTAACTCTTGCCAGCTAGTTTTACCCTCCGGGCCTTTAGCCCCTTCTTCCCATGAGGTAAGGTACAACCCTTCCTAGTGTAGCCAATCCCAATTCCCAAAATATGGGGATATGGAAGGAATAAAGATGGAAAGTGGTAAGTATGGGGGGAACATACGATGTCTCTTCAAAGATCCAACCAGTAGCAACCCATCCTAAAGGGAAATCAACTTACTAGGGCACTATGTCACCCTCCATTGTTTAAACAAGGAAAAGAGCATAATTTCCAATCAAATGTCATGAAATGAAGAAGGATTCAATAAAACATGTTCAAGTGCTTCAAAAACAGAGTGATATATACCATGATACCTGAAATTATTACCTCATGGAGCAAGACCCACTGCCACTCTAGGACCAGGAGAGTCTGATGGACGATGTTGCTGGCGATATGTGAACTGTAATTGAAGAAAATAGGGTCCCTTCAGGGCTATTCTTAGGTTGTCTGACTCTCATCACTCCATGTCTGGAACATGTGGGCCTCGATACATGATATCCTTAGTTATCCCTAGGGTAGGGGATAACATATGGCTCCAACTCGGGGACATGTTCTCACCGTAGAGCGCATGAGAACCTGAACATCTCTGGTATGACCTGTGCCTGCTAAATCTAAACAAAACATATTAGTAACATCTAGGGTGGTGTTATCACCCTTTTTCCATGTATAATATGATAAACTGAAATTAAATCAATTCTAATTTAACACATGATCATGAGCATACATATATACAAGTGAAGGAAAGCAAATATGTAAATGCAACCACAACTATGCTATCATGATATGAAATGGTATGTACAATGGATGAAAATACCTACCTACTCTAACTTACCTGTACTTACCTGTCAATTCAAGTCTCCACCCCATGACAGGGTTTGAGGAGACATCCACTAACCGGTAATGGACGTTTCCTCCCTTCAAGTGTAGACAAATAGTAAGCATCGTTGACTTACTTCATTTTGATTCTAAAGGGTCCAAGCCAAAAATTTTCACTCCCCTTAACATTGTTAGGCTCACCCTTTTTAGTGTCTCCCTCTTGGTATTCTTTCACTTGGGACACCATTGGTTCTTGTATCACTCTGGTGTATTGTCTTGAGGGAGGAGGGTGGGACTCAACTGTAAGGATTTGTTATCTTGGTTTAATTAATATGCCATCATCTCCTTTTTTTAGTAGTTTCACAGAGCCAACTTGTTTATCCTTATATTTATCTAGGAGTTTTTTATACTCTTGTTTCTTTGGCCATTGTATCTCATCAAAATCCTCCTTTGTGGTGAAAGGAAAATATTCTGGAGAAAATGTAGGGGGACTTTCCTTAGTTGGCTCATGTGTTTCACTAATCTTAGTTTCATTGTCAATTTCTTGTACATGATCCTTGGCCATAGGCATGTTGGGGAGGCGTGCAATCGTCCCATCCTTTAGAGGTACGTTGATATAAGTTAAATCCATTTCTAGTGTGCCACCCAACATTGCAGTGAACTTCCAAGATAAAAGCATGCCCCATACATTAGGGACATCTACCACCACAACATCAATATGGATCACCCTCTCAGGATACTTACCAAGGTGTAACTTAATGTTCTCAACTACCCCATGTGTAGGTATGGATTTGGACTCAAACCCACACACATTTCTATAAGGTTGTGTGGTCTTTAGGCCTAGTTGCTCCACAACCTTTAAAGACATCATGTTGGCACCTACGCCTGATTCAAGCATACAGTTGTTGAGAGATTTTTTATTTATAAGAAATGACATAAACAAAGGCGGGTGCCCATCGTATTGTACCCTGAAATGATCCTATTTTAGAATAATAGGAGGGTCTATTGGTTCATCCAACACATTGAAGAACTTCTCAAACCTTTCTTTCAGGGATGGGACCTCAATAATTTCCTTTAATGGAATGGTTACATGCATTTTGGCCAATGCACCTTCCAAGTCAAAATTCAAGTCAACCTTGTTAGTCTTAAAAGAGGCCTCATGGAGGAGTATGTTCATAGGTGGAGGTTTTGGTTGTGAAGTTGAAGGGTCAGTAGAGAGAGGTTGGTTCATTCGCTTTTGCCTAGTATACACCTGAAATTCTTTTCTTTTCAACTTCTCTCTTGACTCTTGATCAAGGATATTGATAACCTCCATTCTAGCCTTCCTAGCTACCTCCTTCATGACTTCTTCATTTTCTTCAGGGGTGATATTAAGGAAATATTGTGGTTCTTCAAATGTATGGTTCATAATGTTGACTTGATCATGATCCTCATTGTTCAATGGGAATTCATGCTCCCAATTTGATTCTTTGCGTTGGAAACACCATGGATTCTCTTCTACCATGTTTGTGGGAGCTAAGGTGTTAGGGACCTCTTGATCGTTCTTGGGCTTGAAACCTTGACCAGTCCTTTGGAATTTCCCTTTGTAAGGAGGTCTAGGAGCTTGTTGTTGGGATCTTTCTAGGTTGACAATTCTATTCATCATAAGTTCTTGGGTTTTTACCATGCCATATACATTCAATTGAAGCTTTCCCAAGATAGCGCCAATATCTGATGTAGCCTCAGTGTTGTGAACTACTTTGGGTTTAGCATCCATCTTAACTCTTGGGGTGGAAAAGGGTTCTATCTTTGATGATGATAGTTTATTTTCAATCTTCAGATCCATCTCATGGGATTCTTGAATTGTTTTAGCAGCTTTGTCTTTGATGAGGAAATCCATCTATCCTGAAAAGGCTTTAGTGTAAAGAAAAAGAAGAAAATTGTTTGAAGGGTGGTGGCTTTTCGGGATCTGTTGTACTAGCCTCTCAAAATTATCATGGAATTCCCTGACAGTTTCATTCTCAACTTTTGTAATGTTATTAAGTCTTGTTAGTAAAATGTTGGGGTATTCTTTGACACTCCATCTTTTGAGGAAGACTTCTTCTAATTGATCCATAGATGTGATACTAGAATCACGGAGACCATTATACCATCTTCTGGTGCCATCATAAAGAGTGGCAGAGAACAACTTCATTTCCAATTCTTCAACGTCATCATTGACGGGATGAAGTTGGAAAAAGGCCCAGAAATTGCTCATGTGGTCCTCAACACTAATTACATCATTACCAATGAACTTAGGCAACCATGTTTCATACCTACGAGGCATTTGCAGAGATCATGGAATGCCTGTCATGTCTAACGACTTAAAGGGTTTGGATGCCCATTGATTTTTGGTTATTAGTTTGATTTTGATTTTGGGTCTGAGTTTGGGTGTTAGACATTGTGTTTAAAGGAATATTACCTCCAAACAATGATTTTATTGTAGGAGAGTTTCGGGGAGCTCCTCTTCTGTAAGATTTGGGAGGATCGGTGTATCTCCCTAAAATTTGTGGAGTCACCAGATAATATTTTCAATATCACCAAAGGGAGTGAGGGAATCACCCTCAGTGGAGTCACCAGGTAAGATTTGTGAAATAAAATCCTTTGAGTATAAGGATTACCAAAAAAAAAAAGTCATTGAGGAAAATTGACTCAGTGTTCCCCGGTAACAACACCAAAAATGTTATCGCATAATATGTACTTTAGTAAATCCCAGATGCAAGTATTCTTAGACTGGAATAAAAAAGAGGTAGCCCTGTCACTGTCACCCCAACATGATACCTCTTTCTTTTTAGGAGGATAAAATACTCACACCAAGGGAGACATCCCAGGACCTAGCGGGTTGATGAAGGGAAGAAGACAAGGAAATACCGCCCCTCTCTCTAGGTCGCTAAATTAAGTAAAGTCACTCAGGATAGTTGTGATGAAGGGTCAAGGGAAAATAAGGTGAATTGTACCTACCCTTTACCAATGAAACAATTTTTTTTTTAACAATAATCAATGATATCAATGATTTAAATTAGTGACTTTAAGATAAAATTTGCTACCAGACAATTTTATGCATGGAAAAGATAAATATGTAGCAGCTGTAATATATGCATAAATTGCAACTTGTATGGACAAGTATAATGAGATGTTAAAGCTTCACAATGATAATACTTTTGCCAGTTCTAGATATATACAAATCAAATAATATCTTTCAAAGGTCTGCCTAAAGTACTTGTAACAACAATAAATTAACAATGATGACAACAACAAACAAGCTTCATAATTGTACTTTGTTGAGGCAATTGAACAAACACTTTATCATCAATTGATAATAGCTTTCCTAGTACAAATTATGGGTGGTTTATAAGATACTTAGTATGTTGATATTGGTTGCAAATAATGGTTGTAACAATGAATTAGCAACAACAATTTGAATGGTTAGCAATCTGTACTAAAGTAGTATGTTAGTAGGGTATCCAGTATAAAGATTTAGTTAGAAGTTGATGGTTTGTTGTCAAAAATTCAAAGGAGGATGACTAGTGCCTTTATGGGTGATGAAGTCCAAGAAGTTGGCTTCTTCTAAGGCTAGTAATCAACGATGATTCACACAATCCAGGAGGGAACAATACTTAGGAGGAATAGTACCTTAAGTCCTTCTAAGTTTTGAACTCAAGAAGTGAGGAAGCAAGGGTGTAGGCACTTCTAGGCCCTAGCGCCTCCTTCTTCTCGAACCATTTGTGGATGAAAATTACTTTTCACAATAACCAAGTAAACCTCTAGAGAGCTAGCACTTTAGGGGGGTTTTCACTAGTTACTAGATCAATTCAATAGAAGTTGGAAAATGAAAAGAAAGAAAGAATCACCTTAAGTTTCTTACTTCAAGCATCAATTAAAACATGCAATTTCATAATATTGTATGAGTAAGAAAACCATTACCATAACCATTAACAATGAAAAAGTAAAATTTACTTACTTGCACCAAGAATAATCATGTAAAACCATGCAAGATTACCACAAAACTTCACCAAATTGATCCAAGTGACAAAATAAGCCTTAAAAGAGAGATGTGCCTTGCTCAAAACATCCAATAACCCCAATAGGGTGAAAATTTAAGACATCCTTGTCTCCAATGACAAGTTGTGTTCAAAATGAATGTCATTTTTGTCTTATTTATACAAAAATTTGACCTTAATTAAGTTTTAGGTCATAAAACAGGGTCGACCTCGCCAGTTCATTACAAAAAATAAATTTTGACCAATATAAATTTAATTTGCATCTAAAAATCCCTCCAAGGGTGACTTCATTCCCCTCTATGGTGACGTTGGGACTCAAGTGTGGAACACTGGGAAAGGGAGATGAAACGTTGGGCCTCCAAATGCCTAAAAGTTTTCCCACATGTTCCAACAACCTCATGAATGCCTCCTAGATGACAACCCTAGATAATAGGTGACATCCAGGAATGCAGAGGTGACATCCAAGGCCTTCCAAGGCCAACATTTATGTGGGAGGAGCATGAAACCATAGGTCTAGGTATTCCACAGTTCCTCCAAAGGTAATGTCCTTCTTTCTCCCTGTGCAAGTCTTCAATCCCTGTCATTCCCCTTGGATGGAGTCTCAGCATCCATCAGTGGGATTTGAGCCCTATGAAGATACAAGCTAATCATTCCCTCATGTGCACCTATCCACCACGCAAGGTCCTGCAAAGACAATAAGAATGCCCTCCAAAGGTTCATAAGTCACAAGAATCATAGCATATAAAACACATCCAATAATTAAATCACTTGAACATGTGCATCAAGTCCCCTTAACCCCAAACAAATGCTTAAAGACGTTATTCAATTTGACAAGTTTAGGTTTGGAGAGGGTCTCAGGGTGTCCTATTGGGATAATTCCCCTTAAGTCTTGGGTGTTTCCCAGGTGGATTTTGGTCCAAATCATGCAAGTGTATGCGGTGTCATGGGGTAAATATTTGGGCATGGGGTGCATGTGATAACAAGTAAATGTAGAGTCTTACATGTGGGTTCCTTTTTGGAGGGTGTGTTGCACCTTGTCATGGAGGCAATTGTTTCCTATCCCATTCAATGCCATTTATTCTTAGATTTATTTATTTTGATCTTTGCTCTTGTGCTACAAGGGAATAGTTGAGGGCCACTGTCCTAGCTTGGTGACCAGAGGTGACAATGTCGTCCACAAATTAGTTCACATAAATGAAAATTATGGTTCATGATGAGACCCCTTTTCTCTTGGCTATACAACCAAGAGCCATTACCCTAGCTTGGTGACTAGATAGGTGGTAATGTGATACTGCCACATGTCCATGGTCATAATAGGTCAGCTTGTGATGAGACCTCCTATCGATCAACTAATACCTTAACTGTTCATGTTATCTTGTGGGCCCCCTTTTCTTATTAAGAAGATTTTCACTTCTTTCTCGGGGATCCTCGGGCAAAGCATATCGAAGTTTTTTTGAAAATTGGATTTTAAGTCTTGCCAGCTACTTTTACCCTCTGGGCCTTTAGCCCCTTCTTCCCATGAGGTAAGGTACAACCCTTCCTATTTTATCCAATACCAATGCCCAAAAGATGGGGATATGGAAGGAATAAAGATTGAAATTGGTAAGTATGGAGGGAACGAATGATGACTCTTCAAAGAGATAACCAGTAACAACCCATCCTAAAGGGAAATCAACTTTCTAGGGAACTGTGTCACCCTCCTAGGTTTAAATAAGGAAAAGAGAATAATTTCCAAGAAAACATCATGAAATGAAGAAGGATTCAATACAACATGTTCACATTCTTCAAAAACCAGAGTGATGCATACCATGATACCTGGACTCATTACCTCATGGAGAAAGACCCACTGCCACTGCAGGACCAGGCTAGTGTGATGGATGTTATTGTTGGCGATATGTGGACTGTACTTGAAGAAAAGATGGCCCCTCAGAGTTATGCTTAGGTTGTCCATCTCTCGGCACTCCATGTCTGGAACCTTTGGGCCTTGAGACATGATATCCTTAGTTATCCCTAAGCTAGGGGATAACACATCCCATGATCTAGAAATACAATTGATTGATATTTTCACAACTTCCTTTTCTAGGATGGCTTCTCCAACAGCTTGTAATTGATCTCTCAATTGAGAAATATTCACAAAGTATGAAGCTATGGTGTCATTCTTTTTCATCTTTGTGTCACGAAGTTCATTCTTCAAACTCGTCACTTGTCTAATATTATTGATTGAGAAAAGGTTAGTTAGGGCATCGTACATCTTCTTAGATTAGTCAAGATGAAAAATGTAGGGTATCAAGTGATCCTTTACAGATTCCACTATGATACTCATAGCATTAATTTCATTATCGTTGAACTTCTCCAGTGTTGCAACGTTCTGAGGTTCCTTCTCTTTTCCTGCTTCAAATTGTGGTTCCATGATATTGCCTTTCACGATATCTAGAACTTTATTCTTGGCAAGGATGGGGTCAATCATTTTCTTCTGTGCTCTGAAGTTTGAAGCCCCTTCTAACTTTTTTTCTAACTTCATAGAGTAATTCATGGTTGCATTGACTTTGAATTTGACTTGGTCAGCCTTTGACTTTGACCAAAAACTCAAAATTGACGCCTTGTCTTGATGAGAGTACCAAGGGGTGTGCTAGGCTAGGACGCACTAGGATATCCAAGAATTATGTCAAGCGCTTCACTTAAGGTGCCTTTACAAGAGGGTTAGGGTTTCGTTGTTGCAACAAAACTCTGATTGCAATTACAACTGCAAGGATCTCAACGATCTCCCAATCTACCTTCCAGTGGTTAGACTATTTGAAGATAGTGTGGGACCATAACCTGTTAAAATAATAGGTGTGCTTGTTTTTACCATAGACAATACCTCAATATTTTCACCCAACCATAGGCACAAGGCCACCCTCGAGCACCTTAACCTTGAAAACTAGAATAATTCTGGAAGAAAACACTAGAGAAGATATCCAACCGAGATATCATACCTCTCTTCAAAGCTAGTGCACCAAGCAGAAAGTAAAAACCATAAACCAAATACCAAGTCACCACTGCAGCAACTGCAGTTCTTCTCCAGTCATGCAGACCACTAGTCCTTATGAAGTCGTGAGGGTGTGTCACAAATGAGCTCAAGCGCCCTCTATTTATAGTGCTCCAAGTCACCTAACTGGGCCGACTTCTTCTAAAATTAAGTTAGCTTGAGATCCGCTATATAACAAAGTTTTGATCTTGGTATGTTTCATAATGACCCTTATATGAAACAATTTACTTCTAGAATCATAACCATCACCAATTTTACCTGAAAAACCAACTGTTGTGATTTTAGTATCATCACCTGAAGCTGACCCCAAGTCTATTGGTTGTGTTGCTGCCACAATTTTTTTCCTCCCTTTCCTCTCTTTGAACCACTTTGGTTTCTTATCTGGGTGCAATTTCCAACAATGTTCATCATCGTGCCCTTGTTTCTTGCAATGATCGCAAGAGATCTTCTCTTCCTTCACTTTCTGTAACGTCCCCGACCATCACTCCACTTGTCGGGCAATGCTACTTCGCGGAAACATTCTCATACTTATATATATAACATGCATATTAAATCTAATTAACATATTTAATCAAATAATACAGAGTAAGCACATGATTACTACTAATATACATCATCAAGGACATTAACAATAACTCATATGCGCAACAAAATACATGATAACATATAATCATCATAGGCATGCAAAACATAATATTAAGCACAAATTGATACTTATCTTTGAAACTGTGGCCATTCCACCAACCACATGCAGACCTTCCACGAACCTCCCAGCCTTATACCTCACTGCTCATCACGCTCAATAGTGGGTCACCCCCGAGCTGGGACTAAGCTCCACCCAAGGTAAGGGAATGCTAGACTAGGTTGATGTTACAGGAAAAACTGCACAAAGAAACCGAAAGGATTCTCCCCAGGAGCCTTCTTACGCCCACTACTAATGGACTCTCATTCCCCACATGCTTGTTCCGCCCGGGAGTATACAACTTCACAATAATAGTACATCAGTGCTTCACCTCCCTCTCTGGGCCTCGGTAACAGGCCGGATTAGGAATTCTCAGATCTCCATAGCTGGTGTTGGACTCACTCTGAGAGAAAACCACTTCCCAACAAGCTCAGAATGACAGCAACATCAACAACTTTTAGCTAACTCACGGGTGGAAGCAGCAAAAAGAAAACGGGGTCTGAAAAACAAGAACGGTCACATCCATGGTTCAACACTCATTCATGTGAGTATGACAGTCAAAACAATAGATGGTCATAGGTTTGAAAATGGCAACGACCAGACGCTAGACATAGCACGCTCAGGCAATTTCCCCAGTGTCGGATTCCACAGAAGACACAAAATAGTTCACCCCCATTTTGGTTCTTAGAATTGCGTGAGGGTAAAATAACAAAGGTTCCAAAGCAGAGGAAAACAATTTTCAGACAGATATTTGGAAACTAGCAGCACAGACGCAACAACGGAGGACCTTCCCCGACTCCACGATTCATACATCTCACCGCCGAATGGAGGATGAACCCCCATCTCAACTCAATTCCTTGGTTAAATTGCATGTGCCTGGGCCAACACATGTCGCCCATGAGGCTGCATGCGCTCCATCAACATGCATTCCTTCTTGCACACGTTCCCCCTTCCAGGAACTTAGGATAAAAACATGTTTTGTCACATAGCTTTTGGAATAATAATAAATTATTATTCCCAAGGACTTAAGCCCCAAGATTATCCCCTAGGCTCAACACTTAGCCTCTCTTTCCAACCTTTTAGCCCCTTTTCCCTTACCCACTCTATGGAATCTTAGTCGCCCATCACTCTTTCTTCGTGGTCGATCTGCGCGCAGCGATGTTTATTCTTTATTAATGTTCTGCATATTACATTTACAAAAATAGGCTCAGATCCTTAACACTTAGGCTCTCCGAACTAATAAACATATAAGCCTACCATCTTATCAATACTCGACTCACCAGCCTAAAAAACGTGATTTACAATTCATAAACATGATTACAACAGGGCTCATCCTTGGGAATATTACAATCCCCTCCCCTTATTTTTGCACTGTCCTCAGTGCAACTTTTACACAGCCTCAGTAAGATTTCAAAAATATTAAAAAAGATGTGGATATTATACCCGCATAGCATCTTCATGCTCCCATGTCGGGTCCTCGGGACCGTACCAGGTCCACTAGACCTTTATAAGCCCTATGGATCGATTCCGGAGCTGTTTGCTTTTCTGGTCCAATATGCACACATGATGCACTTGCAGGACACCTTCTTGCTCCACCTAAATCGCATTCCAATCAATTACATGATTAGCATCAAGTATATATTTCTTATGAAATGAAACATGAAACACATTATGTGCAGTCATGGATGCAGGTAATGAAAGCATATAAGCAACTGGCCCAATCCTTTCTAGGATTTTGAATGGCCCACAAAATCTAGCTGCCAACTTGGCGCAGCTTCCCAGCTTCAAGGAACTTCTATTGGCTTTCACTTTCAGGAAAACATGATCACCCACTTTAAACTCTTTGTGGGTTCTATTCTTATCAACATAACTTTTCTACCTGTCTTGGGCAACCTTTAAATTCTGCTTGATTTTTTAGCATTTGTTCTTCCATTTCCTTGAGAAACTCTGGCCCAACTACTTCCCTGTCAGCTGGATTATCCCAACTTACTGGAGTATTTCACTTTCTGCCATAAAGTGCTTCAAATGGGATCATCTTCAACGATGCTTGATACCCATTTTTATAGACGAATTCTACCAAATGTAGGTAGTCTTCCCATTTCGATGGTTTGTCCATCACATACATCCTCAATATGTATTCTATTACTCGATTCACACTCTATGTCTGCCCATCAGACTCAGGATGATAGGATGTACTAAAGTTCAGATTCGTTCCGAACCCCTTGAATAACCCCTTCTAGAAATTTGAGGTAAATTTCGGGTCTCTGTCAAACACAATTGTCTTGGGAATTCTGTGCAATCGTGCTACTTCCTTCATAAAAAAGTTAGCAACTTTCGTTGCCTTGTGAGTAGTCTTTAACGGAATGAAATGGGCATCTTTCGTAAGCTTATCCACCACCACCATGATTGAATCATGTTGCTTGCCTGTTCTGGGCAATCCCGTGATGAAGTCCATTGTCACTACCTCCCACTTCCACTCAAGAATGGGTAAAGGTTGCAGCAACCCTGTTGGGTGCCTGTGCTCAGCTTTAACCTTCTGGCATTCCATACATCTGGCGATGTATTCAGCGATCTCTTTCTTCATACCTAGCCAAAAGTAATGGCTCTTGACTGCTGCCACAGTTTTATGATATCCAGGGTTCCCTGCATAAGGCACATTATGCATTTCACGCAAAATCATAAGTTTCATGTCCTAGATATTAGGTACATAAATTCAGTTCTTGTACAGAAGTGTTCCATCAGTTCTGAGCTGATAATTTTCGACTCCTTGCAGCGTCTTACCTTGTTTTAGCTTCACTACCAATTCCCTGTACTGCAAGTTTGTGCTTGCAACTTCCAAAAATCTGCCCTTTATATCGGTTTGATACATGCTAATGGTTGTAGCATGTAATTCGTGTACTCTCCTGCTGAGTGCATCAGCCACTTTATTCTCCTTCCCTTTGATATGATGGATATCAAAATCGTATTCACAGAGAAATTCCACCCACCTACTCTGTCTGGCGTTCAAGGTTGGTTGATCGAATAAATACTTCAGACCATTATGGTATGTTCTCAATTCGAACCTCCTTCCCATAATGTAATGTCTCCATTTCCCCAAGGCGTGAACAATGGTCGCCAACTCCAAATCATGAGTTGCGTAGTTCCTTTCATGCTCTTTCAACTTTTTGGATTCATAACATATTATGAATCCATGTTGACTGAGGACTCCTCCCAGTCCTTCTTTGCATGCATTTGTGCATACCATGAAATCTTCATTTGGATCTGCAATCCTCAGGATTGGAGCACTGGTTAACAGTTGCTTCAATTGTTGGAAGCTTCTCTCACAATTCTCTGTCCATTGAAACTTCTTCTCCTTCCTTTGCAAGGAAGTGATAGGGTGAACTATTCTCGAGAACCCTGCGATAAACCTTCTGTAATAACTAGCTAGACCCATAAAGGATATGAATTCCATCACGTTTTTAGGCATTGACCATTCTCTAATGGCCTCAATATTTTTAGGATCTACAACTATCCCATCCTTTGAAATAATATGCCCCAATTAATGGATCTGTATTTTATAAAACGAGCACTTGCTCAACTTGGCATACATTTGGTCCTCTCTTAGCGCCTACAACACCATCCTCAGATGTTTCTCATGTTCCTCCTCCGACTTGGAATACACCAGAATTTCATCGAGGAAGACTATGACAAAGTTGTCTAGATAGTCCCTGAATATGCCATTCATCAAGCACATAAAAACAACAGGTGCATTTGACAACCCAAATGGCACCACTGTGAACTCGTAATGACAATACCTTGTTCTAAAGGTGGTCTTGTTGATGTCTTCATCCTTTATCCTTACCTGGTGATATCCTGACCTGAGATCTATCTTTGAAAATATCTTCGCATCCTTCAACTGATCGAAGAGGTCATCAATCCTCGGCAGGGGATACTTGTTCTTTACATTCACTTTGTTCAATTGTCTGAAATCGATACAAAGTCTCATCGTTCCATATTTATTCTTCACAAACAGAACTGGGGCTCCCCAAGGTGACACACTTGGGCTTATATACCCCGTCTTTAGAAGCTCTTCAAGTTGCAATTGGAACTCTTTTAGCTCTGGCATACTCATTCTATAAGGATCTTTTGACACTGGAGCTGCTCCAGGCATCAAGTTTACAGAGAAATCAATATCTCTTTTCGTAGGTAGTCATGGTACCTCCTGAAATACATCTTCAAACTCCTTAAGTATCGCATGATCTCCAATATTTGAGACTTCATCCCTAGATGCTTCCTCCACATGGGCTGAAAATAATTAACAACCTTTTCTGTAGCACTTATTCAGTTGTATTGTTGAGATTTCTCTAATAGCAATAGCTCTGGGAATTCCTTGGACTGTTTTCCAATTCCCTTCCTCATCTAGGCAAGTGAATGCCTTGTTACGATAGTTCAGGATGGCATGGTGTTGGTCCAACCAGTCCATCCCAATTAAATAGTCATAAGAGCCTAAAGGCATAATATTCAACTCAGCCTTCATGCTCAGTCCATTCATGTCCACTGGACAAGACTTAACCAACTCAGTGACTTTTCTCTTAGTTCTTGTAGCCAGTTGCACTAACCAAGACTTTAAATGTTTTCTTCTCGACAAATGCAAACTTTCCACCACTCTAGGATCTATATAACTATGGCTAGCCCCTGAATCAATTAAAATAGTAAATGGTTGGTTGTTAATCATACCTTCCACTTCAATCATGTGCAACTAAAATTCAGCTTGCTTGTTGTCCAGGGCTGCGTAGATCCTTTGTATTATATTGCCCATGTCCTCCACTGTTTCATCTTGCTGAACATTATGGACAAATCTCACTTTGTCATTTTTATCGGGACAATGTCTATACGTGTGGTTCTCTTTACAGCCCCAACACTGAATGGGCATCTGTCTTGGACTTTGTTCCCCCACTTCAGCCATTCTCGGCTCTCTAAATGATGTCTTTCCTTGAGGACTATTTCTAAAAAAGGGAGGTTTGTTTCCCTTATGCCTCTGTTCTTTCTTGAACTTCCTCTGGTCATCCGAGGCCTTCTGAAAGGTAGGCTTTTCTCTTTGTTGTTCATATAAGCATTTCACTCTTCTTATCATTTCTTCCATAGTCTTAGGGTCATCATACTGGATCTTGTCACCAATGGAAGGTGGAAATCCACTTAGATACCTTTGAATCTTGACAGTCCCTTCCTTGATGAACGAAACATATTTAAGAAATTCTAGAAATCTCCGCTCGTATTCATCAATGGTTATGCTGCCCAGCTTGAGTTCAAAGAACTCTTTCATCTTTCTGTCATAATATCTCTTAGTCAAGTATTTCTTCTCGAAATACCTCTTGAATTATTTCCAAGTGATATCTTTCTCTCTAATGTGTTGCACCTGCACAAGTTGATCCCACCACATGGATGCTTTTCCTTTCAGTTGATACATCGCAATTCTTCCTTCTGCATGGGAGGAATAATTCTAAAGTTTAAAGTATTTCCTCATACCAAGAAACCATGTTTCAGTATCTTCTGCCTTCTTATGTTCTCCATCAAACATTGGAGGTTTAATCTTGTTCATTTCTCCTTTCAATTCATCCACTCCAGACCTCCTATGCTTTCTGGTAGAAGATGGGCTTGAACTACAGTGTGCTTCCTTACCGGAATGCTTTGGGGAGCGACGATGGTGTCTGTTGACACTCCTTGATATTCTTTTCCTCTCAGGGGTCCTGCGACTCCCTGTTTTTCTTGTGTCACTCTCCTTTTCCAATTTATTTTCAATCCTATCCAGGCTCCTCAACAACTTCAAGTTGAATTCTCCCTGTTGATCCTTGGATTTCATGAGCTTTCGGATATCAACTCGGCGATTTTGGGCATCCTTCTGTAATATTTCAATGATTTTCATCATGTGCCCTTCCTTATCCATCTCTTTTCGGTGCCCATTGGAGTTCAAGCCTTCAACTCGCAAGTGGACATCCATTCCTTCTCTTTCATTCTCTAAAATTGGAGGATGTTCGCACTTCTTCCATTTATTTTCACTACGTGGAAATTCTAATATGTTCTGATACTCGTCAAAATTATGCAATCACAACGTGCATACAACCATAATTTGTCAGGCCATCTCTCCTTAAAAAATGCCACCCATTCAAAACCATTATGATTTAAGAAAACATTTCGATTTCACGAATTTTTCGAGCTCTGATCAGCTCTATAACTTTTGGGTGATAGCCCCCTCTTTCTTGGTCCCCAAACCTTGCAATCATGGGTCATGACCAAACGCTAAACAACCAGGGCATTTCACGTTTCGGGAGGTTTCAAAAAGTAACACCACTATTCCTCAAGTTTCGATCACCGAACTTGCGAAATCGGGTGGATCAATGGTCTATGTCTACACAACATCCAATGGTTGGAACCCACTATGGTATTTCCGTCCTCGAAGTTTTCGGGACTTCAGGACTTCGGACCTCAGGATTTCGGGACTTTGGACCTTGGGAGTTCCCACACTTGTTTCCTCCCAATCTTCCGACATCTGAAATTCTGATTTACTTTACCCTCTAAGCCCTCATAGTACAGTTGTCACCAACTAAGGCGGTGGCACGTGGCAAGTCTAGGAAGGTCCACGTCACCTTTGGTGACGCCATTGGTTCCCACCACGTTCACTTTTCTTTTCGGGACTTCAGGTTTCAAGAGTTTGTGCATGAAATCGCTATTTACTTTCTTCTTGATCCAACGATCAAGTTTTCTTCCTCCAATCTACGGTGTATATATTTCTTGGGACTTCGGAGTTTCGGGCATCAGGAGTTCGTGCATCAGCACATCTCTTTTTTCCCAATTGCCGAAATTCTGAAAGGTTTCCATGATAATTCTCTTGCATCTTCTTCATATCTAATGGTCATAAGGTTTCATTTGCTTCCGGACAGATCCTACAACCCACACTACTCTGCGGCCCCAATAGCACTTTTTTCATGGTTTTACTATATAGCTACTTCTCCTGAGCTTCGTAACACAGCCAAGTAACTCCTTGGCACTCAAGAACATTCTAAGGTCCAAAATTTGGTTCTTCTTCACACAATTTCCACCTAAAACATTGGGTCTAATGACCACTTATCCAGCCCATCTAGGCTCAGCGTTGAAAACATGGCTCTGATACCATATTGTAACGTCCCCGACCATCACGCCACTTGCCGGGTGATGCTACTTTGCAGAAACATTCTCATACTTATATATATAACATGCATATTAAATCTAATTAACGGATTTAATCAAACAATACAGAGTAAGCACATGATTACTGCTAATATACATCATCAAGGACATTAACAATAACTCATATGCGCAACAGAATACATGATAACATATAAGCATCACAAGCATGAAAAACATAATATTAAGCACAAATTGATACTTATCTTTGAAATTTTGGTAATTCCACCAACCACGTGCAGACCTTCCTAGGACCTCCCAACCTTAGACCTCACTGCTCATCACGCTCAACAGCGGGTCACCCCCGAGCTGGGACTAAGCTCCACCTAAGGTAAGGGAATACTAGACTAGGTTGAGGTTACGGGAAAAACTTCATAAAGCAACCGAAAGGATTCTCCCCAAGAGCCTTCTTATGCCCACTGCTAACGGACTCTCATTCCCCACATGCATGTTCCGCTCAGGAGTATACACCTTCACAAGAACAGTCCATCGGTGCTTCACCTCCCTCTTTGGGCCTTGGTAATAGGCCAGATCAGGAATTATCAGAGCTTTGTAGCTGGTGTTGGACTCACTCTGAGAGAAAACCCCTTCCCAGAAATCTCAGGATGACAACAACAACAATAGATTTTAGCTAACTCATGGGTGGAAGCAGCAACAAGAAAACGGGGTGTGGAAAACAAGAATGACCATTGCCATGGTTCATCACTCATTCACGTGAGTATGACAGTCGCAACAATAAATGGGCATAGGTCCGAAAATGGCAACGGTCAGACGATAGACACAACACGCTCAGGCGATTTCCCCAGTGTCATATTCCAGAGAAGACACAAAACAGTTCACCCCCGTTTTGGTTCTTAGAATTGCGTGAGGGTAAAATAACAAAGGTTCCAAAGCAGAGGCAAATGGTTTTCAGATAGAGGATCTAGAAACTAGCAGCACAGACGCAACAACTAAGGACCTTCCCTGACTCCACGGTTCAAACAGTTCACCTCCAAATGGAGGAAGAACCCCCATCTCAGCTCAATTCCTTGGTTAAATTGCATGTGCCTAGGCCAACACATGTCTCCCATGAGGCTGCATGCGCTCCATCAGCATGCATTCCCTCTTGCACACGTTCCCCCTTCCAGGAACTTAGGATAAAAACATGTTTTGTCACATAGCTTTTGGAATAATAATAAATTATTATTCCCAAGGACTTAAGCCCCAAGCTTAGCCCCTAGGCTCAACACTTAGCCTCTCTTTCCAACCTTTCATCCCATTTTCCCTTACCCACTTTGTGGAAGCTTAGTCCCTTATCACTCTTTCTTCGTGGTCGCTCTGCACGCAACGATGTTTATTCTTTATTAATGTTCTGCATATTACATTTACAAAAATAGGCTCCTGGCCTTAACACTTAGACTCTCCGACCTAATAAACACATAAGCCTACCAACTTATCAATACTCGACTCACCATCTGTGTATTATTCCACCGATTTTTCTTTTTTTAATTTAAGACTTTGCCATTCAATTAAATCATTTTCCTTATACCCTAAAGGATAGAACTGTTTTCTAAGTGAAAAAATAAAATCTTTCCATGATGGAAATACATTACCATTTTGTTGAGTACCATGTTGCAACTTACTCTGCCACCAGATGAGTGATGTGCTTGTAAGACGAAGCGATGCCAATTTGATCTTGGTTGCCTCATCATTGATTTGTTGCACACTGAAATATACCTTCATTTGTCTGACCTAGTTATCGAGCTTCTCAGCATTGACTTCTCCATTATACATGGGAAACTCGAATTTCACATCAAGTTTAAGTAATGGCATGTCAGGTTTATTTTTATGAGAATGTTTTCTTGCAAAAGTAGGATTTGAACTTGTACTTGAAGAAGAAGAAGATGGAGATGAAGGAGGTGAAGGAGGATGTTTTGGAGGGTCCTCTCCTTCTTCACTTTTTTCTTTCTTTGAATATTCCCCTTGAACAGGTCTTTTCCATTCCATGTAATCATCATACAATACTTTTACCATCTCCGACATGGAAAATAAAGTTTTTTGAAACTCTCTTTCGTTTTGAGAAAGTCCTTCCGATGCCATCTTCTCACTTTGAGATGTCCTCTTTCTTGATCCAATCTCAAGATATCCTTCTACAATCTCTCCTTCACCTTGAATTAAATTTTCCCTGGTGATCATGCATACTCGAAACAACCAAATGTCAACCTACTCTGATACCACTTGATCCGAAATGATCTTTTAAATGACTTGGTTAAGTATTTTGCATGAATTGATTTACCATTTATAAATTAAAGAGAAGAAGAAGGAGTTTTAATGAAATAATGTTGTGGCCATCATAAAGAATACAAAAAAAAAATTATCATTAAGAACAACAAACCATAACACCAAGACTTGTTAACGGGGTTTGGCAAAGTTGCCTATGTCTCTGGGCATGCCTTCAATGGGGGAGGATTTCTTATAAATATTCAATTCTTCAAAAGTACATAACAATTAAATCAATTTGTTTTATGACTCACACAACAATGTTATTCTCTGTCTCAGGAACTCAACTCAATAGATGACACTGAAAAAGGTGGATTAGAACTCCCATAAATGACCTCCAAATCTTCACTACTCTTCTAGATTCCCTGCATAAAAATAGCTTACTCTCTACAACTTGACATCATTATGTTGTTCTGAACCTTCAAAAAGGCTTGGTTTATATAGGATTTGAGTTAGGGATCAGATCCCATCTTTTCCCCAAGATTTGGCCTCAATTTGGGCTCTAGATCCTCAAAAAATGACCAAAATCCCATTAACACGGGCCTAAATAATTACAAAAAATCCAATTTAAATAGTTAAAAACCCACTTTTCAGAAAATATTGGGCATGAGCTCCTATTCTCGAGCACCCTGGTCATATGCGCCCATGTGGCCAAGCTCTAATGTGACAAGCGCTCCTTTGGTTTATCCCTCAGACTAGCGCCCCTAAACCTACATCACCTGGTCGTGTGGGTTTCCATGTGTCCAGCCCCCACACGTGCCGAGCCTCGGTCCTTTTCTCTTGGTCAGCTGGAAGGAGCCTTGGTCGGCAGGATAGCCCTGTCGACCGGGCGCTACATTCCCCAACCTTGATGCATATCGATAACAAAACAAAGGGGGGTGGTGGTGGAGTTAAGCCACGCCCCTCCAACTTCTTGGTTAGAGGAAAGTTGTTAAGTCTTGTATGTTTGTACGGAAGCAGTGTGGTTCCGCAAGCTGGTTTCTAGACTGTTTGATAAGGTATTGGATTTGACCGTGATATATTGTGATAACCAGAGCTGTGTGAATCTCTCAGAGAACCCGATGTTCCATGACAGGGCGAAGTACATTGAGATCAAGTACTATTTTCTTTGTGATAAAGTCTAGAGGGGAGAAGTGGTTCTCCAATATATCTCCACTGATGAGCAGACTACAGATATTTTGACAAATTGTTTGTCCAAGATAAAGTTTTCATACTTGAGGAACAAGCTAGGGCTTGTGGAGATCACTCCCTTGGTTGAAAGGGAGGAAATGAATTCCTCGGTTGGGAGGAAGCTTTGATATGTGGCATCATGAACTGTCAGTGAGTTGTGGATATGTATCATGCTAGTACAACTTAGATATGATGCTTGCATCATGCTAGATATAATCATGCTAGTACAAATCATATATGATACAGATGGTTGGAGTTGTTGATACAGTGGCATGAGGATCATTGTGTTAGTACAACTTAGAGGTGGGCATGCATCTTAGATATGATGTATTGACATCATGCTAGTTATGTTCATGCTAATACAACTTAGAGACGATGTTGGTGAGCTGCATCATGCTAGATATGGTCATGAAAGTACAACTTAGATGTGGCATACAGCTTAGATATGATGCATTGGCATCATGCTAGATATGTCATGCTAGTACAACTTAAAGATGACTATACAGCTTAGAGAAGATGCAGGGGGCTTGTGTCATGGTAGATATGATCATGCGAGTACAACATAGATGTGGCATACAACTTAGATATGATACATTGGCATCATGCTAGATATGTCATTCTAGTACGGCTTAGAGATGATCATACATATTAGAGGTGACACAGTGATGCATTGATCTACATCATGTGTGTATAGCTTAGAGGTGGCATACAACTTAGATATGATGCATTGGCATCATGCTAGTATGGCTTAGAGATGATCATACATATTAGAGGTGACACAGTGATGCACTAATCTACATCATGCTAGTATCGCTTAGAGGTGGCATACAACTTAGATATGATGCATTGGCATCATGCTAGTTATGCCATGCTAGTACGACTTAGAGATGATGTAGATGATACTTCGGATCATGCCAATACAACTTAGATATGATGTATTCACATCATTCTAGTACGTCTTAGAGGTGATGCAACTGATGACATTGTTCATGTAGGATTATATCAAATGATATGATTTGATTGTTATGGAGACTATATGTCTCTGTACATTAGTTGTATGTTACTGTGGTGGATGTGTTCCACTGGTAGTGATTGTGTGTCATTGGTTAGTAGTTGTATGCTACTGGGAGTGGTTGTGTGCCACTGGATAGTAGTTGTGTGCTACTATGGATAGACACAATTTTGTTTTATTGGATGGAATTCTGATTTCCATGGAGACTATCACTAGTGTTGGAGATGTTTTCCAGCGAGATAGATAGTGATGATGATGCCTGTGATTTGATCTGTGTGATCATGATATAGCCTGTGTGGCTATGTTGTTACTACAGGTTGAATGGTATGTTTGTTCTCAAGACCATTGCCTTTAATACCTCCCTAGATAGAAGGGCGTGTTGATGTTACAGTAGTTGTGGGAGGTATTAACCTCCGCGTACAACCTTTGACGAGACTAGAATATTCCGGGAAGTAAGAGAAACCCTAAATGGTTGGTTAAAGACCCTAGAAGACAACTCCGCTCAAGAGAATATTTTATATTAAGTTATTAACCTCCAGGAAGAGAAGTCGACCCAGTGTGACTTGGAGCACTATAAATAGAGGGTGCTTGAGCTCATTTGTGACACTCACTCTCACGACTTCAAAAGGACTAGTGGTATGTATGACTGGAGGAGAACTATAGTTGCGGCAGTGGTGACTTGGTCTTTGGTTTATGGTTTGGACTTTTTGCTTGGTGTGCTAGCTTTTGAGAGAGGTACACTATCTTGGTTAGCTATCTACTCTAGTGTTTGCTTCTGGAATTATTCTAGCTGTTGAGATTAAGGTGCTCGAGGGTGGCCTTGTGCCTATGGTTGGGTGAAAACAATGAGGTATTGTCTATGGTGAAAACCAACACACCTATTATTTTAACACATCTCTCCACTGTAGTGAGTATTAAGTAAAAAAACATAACTATAGTTTAAGATGAATCAATTCTTCAAAATTTAAATATTATGTATACATCTCTCCAGTGTAGTGAATATTCATAGGGCATCATCACTTCTATTGAGAAAATTGAAATAATATGTATACATCTCTCCACCGTGAGTATGGATCAGGGATCGTCACATCTATTGAGAAACACATTGAGAGTACATAGCTCTGGAAGAGACACTCGCACGCACAAGGCCATAGGGCCAATCAAGATGTATATCGACAAAGATTCTTCCAATCAAGGATTTCCATTCCACCCGTCCTATCCTTCCTATTTGAAGTGTGAACAAGTCGTTGTTTTGAGTAAGAAGAAAAGTTTGGCTGAGATGAAACAGATTAAA